>SJYA01001012.1:28267-58546 GCA_006410615.1 Neotragus moschatus | reverse complement strand
TGAAGTTCACTCAAACTCATGTCCATCGAGTTGGTGATGCCATCCAACCATCTCATCCTCTGTTGCCCCCTTCTCCTCTTGCCCTCAATCTTTCCCAGAATCAGAGTCTTTTCCAATAAGTCAGCTTTTTGCACCAGCTGGCCAAAGTATTGGAGTTCCAGCTTCAACATCCATCCTTCCAATGAATATTCAAGACTGATTTCCTTTAGGATGGACTGGTTGGATTTCCATGCAGTCCAAGGGACTCTCAAGAGTCTTCTCCAACACCACAGTTCAAAACCATCAATTCTTCGGCACTCAGCTTTCTTTATAGTTCAACTCTCACATCCATGCATGACTACTGGAGAACCGATAGCTTTGTCTAGACAGACCTTTGTTGGCAATGTAATGTCTCTGCTTTTTAATATGCTGTCTAGGTTGGTCATAGCTTTTCTTCCAAGAAGCAAGCATCTTTTAATTTCATGGCTGCAGTCACCATTTGCAGTGATTTTGGAGCCCAAGAAAAAAAGTCTGTCACTGTTTCCATTGTTTCCCCATCTATTTGCCATGAAGTAATAGAAGTGGATGACATGATCTTAGTTTTCTCAATGTTGAGTTTTAAGCCAACTTTTTCACTTTCCAAGTCTTTCAGCAAGAGGCTCTTCAGTTCTTTGCTTTCTGGCATAAGGGTGCTGTCATTTGCATATCTGAAGTTATTCTAGAATAATTATTTAGAAAAACAAATTCTGTGAAAATTATACAATCTCTGATCAATTTTGCTGTGAATCTAAAACTTCTGTAAAAATGTATTATGAAAAAAATTAATAGCATGACCCAGAATCTAAACAATTAGTTTACTCCTAAAAAAATATGGGAGGAGTGTTTGGAGAGGAAAGAAATTTAAAAATTTAATTTTTAAATTATATTAAGTTACAAATAGGATAGGTAGCAGGTATTTGAAACAGCTATCATTTATTGAGCATTTATTATATGTCAGGAACTATTTTAAATACTTCTTAAGTAGTAACGTGTTTTAAATAGTCTTCAAAAAATTAAAGAAAAAGGTTTTAAATACTATAAAACTAAAAAATCACTTAAACAATTTGGCTTAAAAAATTAAGAAAATAATAAGAAAAGATCATATTTGATTCTCCTAATGAAGAAAAAATATGCTGGTTACTAAGTTTTTCTGTCTCTCTCATGTATAAATATTATTATATTTTTTGCATTATTTCCTCCTATTAATCTGTCTAATGTCATTTAATCCTTGGGGCAGCCAGAAGAACCTGGAAAGGAAGAGGAAAATGGTTTTCTTTCTCCAACTGTTGATGAGGGTGGGATCAAGCTTACTGCTTGGACATCACCTGCCCCAAGCCTGCTGCTGTGAAAAGATCCTGGGACATCTGCAAAAGCAGAAGGTGAGAATTCTTATCAAATCTGTCTCCAGGATCTCTGCCTGCAGGGCATGTTGAAAACAAGATGGGCAGGTTCTTTCTCCCTTTCCTCAGTTTAGGTGGCAGGAGAAGAGGTTCGCAGGGCTAGCTCCTGGAGTGAGCAGCTCTTGGGAATCTGGCGGTGCACCCTTGGCCTGTCGCCTTTCACTTCTCAGAAACGGCTCTTAGTTTTCTTGGTCTCTGTCTATTGTCATTTGTTGTAGAAGGAAATCCCACAGGGTAAGGTGCAGGCACAGGTTTAGAAGCCTGTTGTCTGTGCCAGCCCCACAGACTGGTGGGTTTCCGGGGGTCAGATACCAGTTTGCTGTGGTTAACGTAGCATGAGGTAAGGAGCTGTTCCTCAGGGATATGTTAGCCCCATTCGTACCATCGGTGGGCACAGATGAGGGATTTAACAGTCACTGGAGCAGTCGCCACCTTAGACAGGCACCCATGAGAGGACAGAGTGGTCACAGAACTCGTCAGATCACACTAGGTCACTCACCAGTCTCAAAATTTCCATGCCATGAGGTACTCTATAAAACAACACACAGGCTTCAACTCACAGGTATTCATCTAGCTGAAAGGAACCCAGAGTCAGGGTGGTTTGTCATTAGGGAACAAATCCTTAAGGGGACTTTTTTGTCTCAGTTTTCAATGCTTCTGCCCATTCAGTGACAGTCTTTCTTTCCTAGACTATCACTGGGAGTGGACTCTCTGGATCTGGTGAGGGCTGCACCCTTTGCCCTCTCTTGCAGGGATGCCTTTGGCATCTTATTCATTAGAGTGCTATTAAGGTCCTAGTTGTCAATACTCAGATGACGGATGCTTTGAAGTGGAAAAACTTCCAACTTATTGAGGCTAATTTTGAGAGAACTCTCATCCTAAACAATTGTAACCACTTTAACTGGTAGGCAGAAGCCCCAGACAGTTTTAAATTCCAAAACAGCTTCACTGAAGAACATGTCGGGAAGGCTATGAAAATTAGAAGCGCGAAGTGCGCCTACCCCAGCGGCACAGGCGACGCACCCCCCCACTGCCCCACTCTGTCCTCCTTCGTGTGGGTGCTCGTCCTAGTAGCCTGTTCGGGTCTCCTTTGAATTCTGAAGTGACAATTAAGTCATGGACTTTGGAAGTGGGGTCGCCTGAGGGTATGTCCTATTCTCTTCCAGCTGAGGGCCCAACCAAGGCGATAATTTTAAAATTGCCTGGATCCAGCTGGCAAGATGATGGCGTAGAAAGCTGTGAGCTCACCTCTTCCTACAAAACCACCAAACACACGAAAGTGGACGTGAAGGTCGCTCAGGCGTGTCTGACTCTTTGCGACCATGGATTGTCCTTGGACTTCTCCAGGCCAGAATCCTGGAGTGGGTAGCCTTTCCCTTCTCCAGAGGCTCTGCCCAACCCAGGGATTGAACCCAGGTCTCCCGCATTGCAGGTGGATTCTTTACCAGCTGAGCCCCGACAGGGGAAGCCCAAGAACACCGGAGTGGGCAGCCTATCTCTTCTCCAGCAGATTTCCCGACACGGGAATCGAACCCGGGTCTCCTGCATTGCAGGCGGATTCTTTACCAACGGCACTCTCAGGGGAGCCCTCCAAAAACCCAACTTACTGCTAAACAACCATCAAGAGCAGGAGCAGCGAAAAGGCATGCTGGAACCCGTCAGGAAGAGACCCCACATCCAGAGGCAAGGAGGAAGCCGAATCAGAAAGAGACCCCACATCCAGAGGCAGAAAGAGACCCCACATCCAGAGGCAGAAAGAGACCCCACATCCAGAGGCAAGGAGGAAGCCGCATGAGGAGCCAGAAGGGCACCATCGTGACCAAGTCGAGCCCGGCGCAGGTCAGGACGGCAGCGCACAGGCTGGAGGATCGTCAGCACGGAAGCTCTCCCAGCGTGAGCCCCACATCAGGCTTCCCAGACGACGGCTTGGAAGTGGAGGGGGAGCCCTCAGAGAATCTGGCTTTGAAGACCAGCAGGGTGTGACTGCAGGAATTCCATAGGACTGGGAGGAATGGAAGCTCTACTCTTGGAGGGTGCATACAAGGTCTCGTGCACACCAGAACCCAAGGAAAAAAGCAGGGACCTCACAGGAGCCTAGGGCGGCATGAGAGGGTCTCCTGTGCAGCCAACACGCAGCTGCGGCTCCCTGCAGGAACAGACTCTGGCAGCAGCAGTTCTGGAGATTACTCGTTGGCATGAGCCCTGCTAGAGATCAGTATTTCCTGGCCGAGACCTAGGCCCATCCATCAGCCTGTAGGCTCCAGTGCTGCTGCTGCTGCTAAGTCGCTTCGGTCATGTCCGACTCTGTGCGACCCAATAGATGGCAGCCCTCCAGGCTCCCTCGTCCCTGGGATTCTCCAGGCAAGAACACTGGAGTGAGTTGCCATTTCCTTCTCCAATATATGCAAGTGAAAGTGAAAGTGAAGTCACTCAGTCGTGTCCAACTCCTCGAGATCCCATGGACTGCAGCCCACCACGCTCCTCCACCCACGGGATTTTCCAGGCAAGAGCACTGGAGTGGGGCGCCATGGCCTCGAGGCTTCAGTGCTAGGACACCTCAGACCAAACATCCAACAGGGCAGGAACACAGCCCTGCCCTCAGCAGGCAGACTACGTCAAGTCTTCCTGAGCATGGCCCTGCCCACTGAGGGGCAAGACGCTCCACCCACCTGTGGGCAGAAACTCCCTCCAGGAAGCCTGCACAAGCCTCTTAGACAGCCTCATCCACCAGAAGGCAGATAGCAGAAGCAGGAACTACAACTTGGCAGCCTGCAGAACAGAAAATATGCTCTCAGAAAGTTAAGACAAAATAAAATGGCAGAGGAGTATGTCTGAGATAAAGGAACAAGATAAAACCCCAGAAGAAAACCTAAGTGAAGTGGAGACTGGCAATCTACTGGAAAACGAATTCAGAGTAATGATGCTAAGGATGATCCTGAGTCTTGGAAAATAGAGGCAAGGATCAAGAAATGTTTAACAGAGTACTGGAAGAAATAAAGAGCAGGGATGAAAAATACAGCAACTGAAATGAAAAAACACATTAGGCAGAATCAGTAGCAACAGTAACTGAGGCAGAAAAACAGATATGTTAACTGAGAGACAGAACAGTGAGAATCNATAATCTAAATGTGGAATCTAAAATGTGATACAAATGAACTCATTTACAAGACAGAGAAAGACGCACAGGCAGAGAAAACAAGATTATGGTTACCAAAGGAGAAAGGAGGGGGGAGGGGAAAGTGGGAGCCTGAGAGGAACAGATGCGCTCTACTGATAAACAAGAATCCGGCTGTACAGCACAGAACTCTATATTCAGTATCTTGTAATAGCCTGTAATGGGAAAGGCTCTGAAAAAGAATATATGTAAAATGGACTCACTTTGCAGTAAACCGGAAACAGTGTGAATCAACCATACTTCATTAAATTCTTCTTAACTGTGCATCTCTGTGGCCACAAGTCCATGCTTATTACACCCTTGTTCTAATAAGGCAAGATGTTCACTACTCATTCATTATGAGGGTATTAACGTCAGCAAACACTAANAATATATGTAAAATGGACTCACTTTGCAGTAAACCGGAAACAGTGTGAATCAACCATACTTCATTAAATTCTTCTTAACTGTGCATCTCTGTGGCCACAAGTCCATGCTTATTACACCCTTGTTCTAATAAGGCAAGATGTTCACTACTCATTCATTATGAGGGTATTAACGTCAGCAAACACTAAACATGTCTGAATTTAACAAAATATAAATGGCCAGCAACAGGGAAACAGTCAAATGAAATGAGTAACTAATCAAGG
Organism: Neotragus moschatus; assembly: GCA_006410615.1. NCBI lineage: Eukaryota > Metazoa > Chordata > Mammalia > Artiodactyla > Bovidae > Neotragus > Neotragus moschatus. The sequence continues at coordinate 53,324 of SJYA01001012.1, read as the reverse complement.
GTTTTTTGAAGTAACTACAAATAATGCTGCACAAAAAAATACTTGATCATGATAGATAAATGAAAAGGGCACACATACGTGCTCCGTCATGTCAGACTCTGGAACCCTAGAGACTGCATGGAGCCCACCAGGCTCCTCTGTCCATGGGGTTTTCCAGGCAAGAACAGGCTGCCACTTCCTACTCCAGGGGATCTTCCCCACTCAGGGATTGAACCTGCATTTCTTGCCTCTTGCATCGGCAGGNAGAGACTGCATGGAGCCCACCAGGCTCCTCTGTCCATGGGGTTTTCCAGGCAAGAACAGGCTGCCACTTCCTACTCCAGGGGATCTTCCCCACTCAGGGATTGAACCTGCATTTCTTGCCTCTTGCATCGGCAGGCTGGTTTTTTACCACTGCACCACCAAGAAGGCAAGCTGTAAAACTCTAAAACAGCGTGTCAGATCCAGCCCCACTTTATATATGTGCAGACTATGGTGAGTGTAGTTCATTGTGTATATTTAATAGTGTGTTATATTTGGTTCGTGTGTGGGTATTTGTATACATAATGTTGAAAGAACAGAATTCCGCACAGTGTATAAAAAATATATCACTTTAATTCCCTCCAGGCTCTCCTTCCCAACTGGTTTTTAGTTGGATCTCGGTCAGGCCAGATCCAGTGCTTTACGATCACTTTAGAAAAATATTTCTTCAGTCACTTTTTTAGCTTCAGTTATTAAAATAGTCAAATTTAACGGGCAACCTTCATGAGATTACTATTGCTTAGCTTGGAAACAGTGCTAAGGATGGTGGGCACAAATGACTTCTTTCTCTCCAGAAGCGCTTCCTTGCTGGCCCTGGCTGCCTCCCAGGGTGGGCGGGACGGAAGCAGCCGAAGTGGGGAGAGGAGGCGAAGGTCAGAATGACTGCTGTTGCCCCGCACTACCCTGCCGGGCACAGCGGCCCTCGGAGCCTGGCCGACTGTGCGTCCCCGCGGACTGTAGCCCTCCAGGCTCCTCTGCCCCGGGACTTCCCAGGGAAGAACACTGAGTGGGTTGCCATGCCCTCCTCCAGGGGACCTTCCTGACCCCTAGAGACTGACCTGGCCTCTCCTGCGCTGCAGGCGGATTCTTCACCACTGAGCCACCGGGGAAGTCCAGTCGTTGGCGACTAGTAATCAAACCTTCCCTTTAGCTAGTTCTCAAGAAGTAAGCCCTGCAAGGTAGTTCATTTCAGCATGTACATCCTTGTGGAGCCTTGCTGAATCTGAGATAGACTTACCTTCATACTTATGTGGACTTAATATACACACATATTTAAATATACCTAAATGTTAGCAGGCTTATTTTACAAATGTTGGCAGTTATTACCAGGAAGCAAAATTATGACTGTTGCTTGGATATTTAAATTTTTGCCTGTTAAGCTGAAGATATAGGTATTTCTTGGTGATGCGTAAAACAATTCTAAAGAAGGAGGAGAAATTTATGTTCAGAGAACTATGGTGCAGAAAGTGAAAAATATAAAAACATATCCCGGCTTGCACACCCAAACTACTGAGTATTTACAGTCTGTTTGGAACTAAGTATACGTCAGATGTTCATAGCTCTTCCTTTGCCTCTGAAACTCAGATAGGAAACAAGATAGATGTTTAATGAGAAAGAATGTACAAAACTCCACCTGGATTTCAAGACAGTACAATTTTATTTCCTTTCTATTTTCTGCTCAATGGTTTTGGCTGGTAGCCATGTAATAAAATCTTTGTTAAATCTGTTTGGCAGTCATATTTTAAGATCTAGTTTTATGTACACTAAAGGGTAATATTCCTAAGGTGTCTCTTGCCATAATTGAGAGTATTTCTCATTAGCAATAATCCCAGGTATAAAATATCTAAATCACAGCTCTAAATGTACAAGTGACTTGCAAATTATTTCATCCGTCTATCCATCCAACTATCACTTCCTTAATATTTATTGAGTGCCTAGGCCCTGTGGTAGGTTTGAGGTATAATACATACTTATATGAAACATGGTATCTTTTCTCAAGAAAATTATTCCACATAGGAAAGATAAGAACTAGCATAGAAGGCATTCGGTACACACAGAAATACTTCATCAATGTATTATTATTCCACAGTGATACACTTGGGGCTATGGACAAAGCTTTAGAAGAATAAAAGTGAGGGAGTCCTTTCAACACGAGATCTTTTTTTCATGCTTTTTAAAAGATCATATATTATTACGGTTTCTAGCTTCAGTTTTCTTTTTATGTGTAATTCTAAAATTCAAAAGAAATCTTATTAGTATGTGTTATAAACCAACCTGTGGCCCCCATACTCATATACTGCAGCCCCAAGCCACAGCAACTCACAATATGACTATATTTGGAGACAGAGCCTTGAAGAGGTAAATAAGATGAAAAAGAGGTCACAGAAAGTGAAAGTCACTTAGTCGTGTCCAACTCTTTGCGACCCCATGGACTATACAGCCCATGGAATCATCCTGGTCAGAATACTGGAGTGGGTAGCCTATCCCCTTCTCCAAGGGATCTTCCCAGCCCTGGGATCAAACCCAGGCCTCCTGCATTGCAGGCAGATTCTTTATCAGCTGAGCTACCAGGGAAGCCCAGAGGTCACATGGATGAGCCATAATCCAATCTGAAAAAATTCCAACACACTAAGAGACACCAGACGTAGAAGCTCGTGTGAGGTCATAGTAAGAAGGCAGCAGCCTATAAGTCACAGAGAAGACACACCTTCCTGAGCTCTTCATCTTGGACCTGTGGCCTCTGGAACTGTCCCCCAGTTTTTTCTGAAATTCAAAAACAGATTTGCGATTAACATAGAAGAAATATGGCTGTGATGATTCCAGATCTTTCCACACAAAGAGCTGACCATGGATGGCCTGTGACGCAGTGAGCAGCCTAATGACAAGGATGTGACGGGTCATGAACGGGTATCGTGGGCCTCCCTGGTGGCTCAGCGGGAAAGAGTCCCCCTGCCAATGCATGAGACACAGGTTCCACCCCCGATCTGGGAATATCCCGCTTGCCGCAGAGCAGCTACGCCTGCGCACAAGGACTGAGCCGGTGCTCCGGAGCCCAGGAGCTCAGCTACGGAAGGCCCCGTGCCTGGAGCCCGTGCTCTGCAAAAGAGAAGCCGCACCGTGAGAAGCTTGAGCACCGCAGCTGGAGGGGAGCCCCTGCCCACTGCAGCTGGAGAAAGCCCGCGCACAAAACCGAAGACCCGGGGCAACCAAACGCAAGTAAGTAAATAGATGAATAAATTTTTGAAATGCTAAAGAAAAAAGAGAGAATCTCAACTCCGTGAGCATTTTCCAGATGTCACTCTTATCCCACTTTGGCCATGTTGATATTTTTCCTTAATGGCCTTTCCTTCTACGGGCTAGGTGGTTTGCATTTTTATGAAAAGGAATAGCTTTTAGCTTTTTAAGTTACCTCGCTTGCTGTATTTTCAAGATGAAGCTTTTAATTTTCAGATTTGTGGACCTTATACCACCAAGAGACAGACAATGGTAACATAGATGGCCTTCAGTTCAGTTCAGTCGCTCAGTTGTGTCTGATTCTTTATGACTCCATGGATCGGAGCACACCAGGATTCCCTGTCCATCACCAACTCCAGGAGCTTACTCAGACTCATGTCCATTGAGTAGGTGATGCCATCCAACCACCTCATCCTCTGCTGTCCCCTTCTCTTCCTGCCTTCAATCTTTCCCAGCATCAGGGTCTTTTCAAATGAGTCAGTTCTTCCCATCAGGTGACCAAAGTATTGGAGTTTCAGCTTCAGCATCAGTCCTTCCAATGAATATTCAGGACTGTTCCTTTAGGATGGACTGATTGGATCTCCTTGCAGTCCAAGGGACTCTCAAGACTCTTCTCCAGCATCACAGTTCAAAAGCCTCAATTCTTTGGCACTCAGCTTTCTTTATAGTCCAACTCTGACATCTATACATGATACTGGAAAAAACCATAGTCTTGACTACATGGACCTCAGATGGCAAAGGAATGTCTCTGCTTTGTAATATGCTGTCTAGGTTGGTCATAGCTTTTCTTCCAAGAAGCAAGCGTCTTTTAATTTCATGGCTGCAGTCACCATCTGCAGTGACTTTGGAGTCCAAATAAATAACGCCTCTCACTGTTCCCACTGTTTCCCTTCTACTTGCCACAGTCCTGTCTGACTCTGTTCGACCCTAAGGACTATAGCCTGCCAGGCTCCTCTGTCCACAGGATTCTCCAGCCAAAAATACTAGAGCGAGGTTGCCATGCCGACCTCCATGGGCTCTTCCTATCCCAGGGATTGAACCTGGGTCTCCTGCATTGCAGGCAGATTCTCTACCACTGAACCACCAGGGAAGTCCCATAGATGGCCTCAGAAATACAAAATGGACTTATTTTAAGATAGTCAATAAACAGAAAATGGTAGATGAAATCAGATCTACCTCTGAGAATAGTAAATTAACTGCAGTGGTTTAGATTCATTTAAAAAACTGGAAAAGGTTCTCAAAGCAAACTTGAGCCCTCTTTCAGATATAAGGGACAAATATTTCTATATGGAATATAATATTGTAAACACAGTCAATGGAATATATCCAACTATTTTGTCATTATGTATTTTCAGAGAAGAAAACAAGAAATTAGTTTTCATTTTCCATTGGGAATAATGCTTGGTTTGGCTTAGGTGGTTAAGCTTCCAAAAGAACCTTTCACCTGTCTTGCACAGTGGGCCTTTGTTGTATTATATAGCTGTACTTAGAAATATGGAATGGTGCTGTTATCCAAAGATGTCAGCTGTTTTGCAGTAACCATTATTCAAAGTAACAAAGCTAGTTTTGTAAATGACTTAGTAAAGCATTCTGAGCAGAAATTCAAATTTTGATGTGTCATTGTGATTTTTTTGCTCAAATAATTTTATTTAATTACTATGTTTTACTTGTCAGCAAATTGAAATGTGGAACTATGCTATTAACATGCCTATTACACAAACCTTTTTGAGTATGTCAATCATACTGTCCCTCTTTTGTTATATTAACTATTACTTTCTTAAGGAAAACCAGTCCCCAGCTAGTCAGAAATTTCTATTACCCCTCAACCTGAAAGTTGTTTCCTAAAACATTTATATTTCCTTTGATAAACTGCCTTCAAGAACATAACAATTTCATAATGAAGATAAACCGCTGTCAATTTACTACATCAACATACATCAAGTGAATTGATTAAATCTACATGCTCATTTTATATAATAGAAATACAATCACTGCAATAAAGCACTGTCATGGGATTAACATCTTCTACTCTGAAAGTGCGAGTCTTGCCTTTGGCTTGGCATTTTATGAAGCAGCAGGAGACCATTATCCTGTGACAACATTTTATTTCATTGACATCTCAAATATATTCTTAATATCCTTTATATTTATGTTCAGTTTAAAGTGAGAGGATTAGACTAGGTATTATTATCCTGGAAGGGCATTCATTATTATATTCTGAATAGCGTTACCACGTGACAAGTCTCAGCCACAAGAATCTCTTGGCAAGCATTGCATCTTTTACCCTTACGTATTCAAAGCAAAGCTGACTATATTCCATGCTATGAATTTTTCCTGTGTTAATCATCAGTATTGACCCACCTTTGCTGCTATATTGTACTCACATTATGGAAATCAATCTGATCAATAAAATGTTCAGTTCAGTATCTCAGTCATGTCCAATTCTTTGTGACCCCAGGGACTGCAGCACGCCAGACCTCCCCGTCCATCACCAACTCCGAGAGTTGACTCAAACTCATATCCATTAAGTCAGTGATGCCACCCAACCATCTCATCATCTGCTGTCCCCTTCTCCCGCTTTCTATCTTTCCCAGCATCAGGGTCTTTTCAAATAAGACAGTTCTTCCCGTCAGGTGGCCAAAGGATTGGAACTTCAGCTTCAGCATCAGTCCTTCCAATGAATATTTAAGACTGATCTCCTTTAGGATGGACTGTTTGGATCTCCTTGCTGTCCAAGGGACTCTCAAGAGTCTTCTCCAACACCACAGTTCAAAAGCATCAATTCTGTGCTCAGCTTTCTTTCTACTCCAACTCTCATATCAATACATGACTACTGGGAAAACCATAGGTTTGACTAGATGCACCTTTGCTGGCAGAGTAATGTCTCTGCTTTTTAATATGCTATCTAGGTAGGTCATAGCTTTTCTTCCAGGGGGTAAGGGTCTTTAATTTCATGTCTGTAATCACCATCTGAAGTGATTTTGGAGCCCAGAAAAATAAAGTCTGTCACTGTTTCCATTGTTTCCCCATCTATTTGCCATGAAGCGATGGGATTGGATGCCATGATCTTAGTTTTCTGAATGTTGAGCTTTAAGACAAAGTTTTCACTCTCCTCTTTCACTTTCATCAAGATGCTCTTGGTGTTCTTCTTTGCTTTCTGCCATAAGGGTGGTGTAATCTGCATGTCTCAGGTTATTGATATTTTCCCCGGCAATCTTGATTCCAGCTTGTGCTTCATCCAGCTCAGCGTTTCTCATGATGTACTTTGCATATAAGTTAAATAAGCAGGGTGACACCATACAACCTCGATGTATTCCTTTCCTGGTTTGGAACCAGTCTGTTGTTCCATGTTCAGTTCTAACTGTTGCTTTCTGACCTGCATACAGATTTCTCAAGAGGCAATTCAGGTGGTCTGGTATTCCCATCTCTTGAAGAATTTTCCACAGTTTGTTGTGATCTACATAGTCAAAGGCTTTGGCATAGTCAATAAAGCAGAAATAAATATTTTTCTGGAACTCTCTTGCTTTTTTGATGATCCAAAGGATGTTGGCAATTTGATCTCTGGTTCCTCTGCCTTTTCTAAGACCAGCTTGAACATCTGGAAGTTCATGGTTCATGTGCTGTTGAAGCCTAGCTTGGAGAATTTACAAAATTATTTTGCTAGCATGTGAGATGAGTGCAATTGTGCAGTCACTTGAACATTCTTTGGCATTGCCTTTCTTTGGGCTTGGAATGAAAATTGACCTTTTCCAGTCCCGTGGCCACTGCTGAGTTTTCCAAATTTGCTGGCCTATTGAGTGTAGTGCTTTCACAGCATCACCTTTTAGTATCTGAAATAGCTCCACTGGAATTCCATCACCTCTGCTATCTTTGTTTATAGTGATGCTTCCTAAGGCCTACTTGCCTTCTGTTCCAGGGTGTCTGGCTCAAGGTTAGTGATCACACCATCATGGTTATTTGGATCATGAAGATCTTTTTTGTACAGTTCTTCTGTGTGTTCTTGCCACCTCTTCTTAATATCTTCTGCTTCTGTTAGGTCCATACAATTTCTTTCATCTTGCCCATCTTTAGACGAAAAAATCTCAGTTAAATTCCCACATTCCTGTCCATTTTAGTTCACTGATTACTAAAATGTCGACGTTCACTCTTGCCATCTCCTGTTTGACCACTTACAATTTGCCTTGATTCATGGAACATTCCAGGTTCCTATGCAATATTGCTCTTTACAGCATCGGACCTTGCTGCTGTCACCAGTCACATCCACAGCTGGGTGTTCTTTTTATTTTGGCTCCATCTCTTCATTCTTTCTAGAGTTATTTCTCCACTGAACTCCTAGGGAGTTCATCTTTCACTGTCCTACCTTTTTGCCTTTTCATACTGTTCATGGGGTTCTCAAGGCAAGAATACTGAAGCAGTTTGCCATTCCCTTCTCCAGTGGACCACATTTTGTCAGAACTCTCCACCATGACCTGTCCGTCTTGAGTTCCATCTTGGGTTCCAAATAGAAAAAGGAGTACGTTAAGGCTGTATATTGTCACCCTGCTTATTTAACTTATATGCAAAGTACATCATGAGAAACTCTGGGCTGGATGAATCACAAGCTGGAATCAAGATTGCTGGGAGATATATCAATAACCTCAGATATGCAGAGGATGCCACCCTTATGGCAGAAAGTGAAGAAGAACTAAAGCGCCTTGATGAAAGTGAAAGAGGAGAGTGAAAAAACTGGCTTAAAGCTCAACATTCAGAAAACTAAGGTCATGTCATCCAATCCCATCACTTCACGGCAAATAGATGGGGGAACAGTGGAAATACATGGCAAATAGATGGGGGAACAGTGGAAATAGTGGCTGCTTTTATTTTTCTGGGCTCCAAAATCACTGCAGATGGTAATCGCCACCATGAAATTAAAGGATGCTTACTCCCTTGGCAGGAAAGTTATGACCAATCTAGACAGCATTTTATAAAGCAAAGACATTACTTTGCCAACAAAGGTCTGTCTAGTCAAGGTCATGGTTTTTCCACTGTTATGTATGGATGTGAGAGTTGGACTATAAAGAAAGATTAGCACCAAAGAATTGATGCTTTTGAACTGTGGTGTTGAAGAAGACTCTTGAGAGTCCCTTGGACAGCAAGGAGATCCAACCAGTCCATCCTAAAGGAAATCAGTCTTGAGTGTTCATTGGAAGGACTGATTTTAAAGCTGAAACTTCAATACTTTGGCCACCTGTTGCAAAGAGTTGACTCATTTGAAAAGACCCTGATGCTGGGAAAGATTGAAGTCAGGAGGAAAAGGGGACTACAAAGGATGAGATTGTTGGATGGCATCACCGACTCAACGGNAGTGTTCATTGGAAGGACTGATTTTAAAGCTGAAACTTCAATACTTTGGCCACCTGTTGCAAAGAGTTGACTCATTTGAAAAGACCCTGATGCTGGGAAAGATTGAAGTCAGGAGGAAAAGGGGACTACAAAGGATGAGATTGTTGGATGGCATCACCGACTCAACGGACATGAGTTTGGGTAAACTCTGGGAGTTGATGATTGACAGGGAGGCCTGGCGTGCTGCAGGCCATGGGATCCCCAAGAGCTGTACACGACTGAGCGACTGAACTAAACTGAAATGAACCTGATGAAATGTTCCCTGGTATCAGTAATTTTCTTGAAGAGATCGTTAGATCTCTAGATCACTAAAATGTTAATGAAATATTGAAAGGAGAAAGTTTTCTGACTTTAAGCCAAAATTATAACCATAAATTCAAATTCTTACTGCACTTTAAAATAGATTCCTTCCTTTCATTTTGAAATCCCTGCCCTCAGCACTTTTCTACACTCTGAATTCTAGGGATCTGCCTGTGCACATCAAATACAGAACTAAAATAATTATCCTAAAACTCAAACTCTGAGAAATACAACTCCATCTGAAATATTTAGGAACCGAGGCCAAGAATTTGGTTTGGATTATCCAGAAAAATGACTTCAATTTTCTATCATGTTTTGCATGTGTAAATATGGAAGCAGATTCAGGTAACAAAATTCACAGCATTAAATGCAAAGTGCAAGACACATAAGACCTACTGAAAATTCATTTGGGGGCCTCGGTGTTGAAAGCCTGTAAGCCGAACACAGCAAGTTAACACAATTTTCAAGATGTTAATATCACAAGGCAACGGTTTGAATTTATTGAGCTTTAAAGGTGCCAAATTTACTTTGTTTGGGTTAGACCACTCCCGTAACTGTATTTCATCTAGCTAATGGTATTCTAAACACTGTTTTGTCCATGTATTTTATAGACATAGAAGTGTTGTGATTAAGAGCAGATGAAGATGTTGATTTTGTTTTCTCCTCATGGTTTAAGAATAAGATGGTAAGAAGCCACAGATGATATCCTTAGTTCAGACTATAACTGCCAATAAGTCTGTGGTTAGGTCTATAAAGCTTCGCTAGAACCAGAAATTCTGAAAAACACTAACTGACTCTAATACACCATGGCCAGACTGCATGGCTCTGTGACTTCCCTTTTCCCCTAAAATATACAAGAATTCATGAGTCACAGCAATTTCTTTAAAGCCTAAGGTATTAATTTAAGTGATTTACTTTTTAATTAAAAAAATCATCATTTTCTTTAGTTCAACATTATTTTGCATGCAATAATATTCCTTTCATTTTAAAAATTATATAACATTTGATTATTAATGACTATACCACAGCTTACTTGTCTGATCTCCTAGCAATGAGTATTCTGGAATTTTTTATATTCAGTTCTTATTGGAATAGTCTACCAGTATATTTTGTCATTCTTTATTTAGATCCAAATGCAAGCCTCTGAGCAACTCACCCTACTAGTGTGAATAATTTAGAGATATTTCTCCTCCAAAGAAAGTAGAGTGAGATAATGAAAACGAAAAGCTACAGAAATCGTACTAAGCTACTGACCACACCTGAGCAGAAGATCTGAGTTCTGTTTTGTTCACTTGTTTTTTAAGAGAGTACACGGGAAGCGCTTCTCCCAGTTCCCACACTTTCCTAAGGAGTATAATGCTTTGAATGCAATGGGAGTTGCCTCTCACTCATTTTGTTTGGTGTTTATAAACTCACCTTTACCTGATGCGACATGGAAACAAAAGACCAACCTATTTCACAGCAGCATATACACCGTGAGAAGTGGAAGTCGCTCTGCAGCGTCCTATTCTTTGAGATCCCCTGAACCGTAAGCCTACCATGGTAACCGGTAACTGTAAGCTTACCAAGCCTTCCTCTGTCCATGGAATTCTCCAGGCAAGAATACTGGAGTGGGTAGCCTTTCACTTCTCCAGCAGATCCTCCCAACCCAGGGATCGAACCCTGGTCGCCCACATTGCAAGTGAGTTCTCTGCCATCTGAGCCCCCAGAGAAGCCACTGTCCTCGCACGCAGTCTCTTCCGTCCTGGCTGACTCTGTGCGGCCCTATGGGCTATAGCCCGCCAGGCTCCTCTGTCCAGGGAATTCTCCAGGCAAGAACACTGGAGTGGGCTCCCATGCCCTCCTCCAGGGGATCTTTTTCTGACCCAGGGATTGCACCCAGGTCGCTTAGGTCTCCAGCGTTGGCAGGCAGGCTCTTCACCAGTAGCGCCACCTGGGAAGCCCAGCATGTACTCTAGGACGTGTCTTTTCTCTAGCACTGGAGACTGGTCAGCATGGCAAATTAACTGACAGCTTATTTTTGTTTCAAGTACCTGCTTCATTGATTTATACTTGTTTTCTACTTGAAATTAAAAGGTTACTATATGTCATTTTGTCTTATGTAACTAATTAATATGCATTTAGCAGCTGTTATATTTTAATTACTAATAAATAACTCATAATTATTTGGTAAATACATACATCTGTTCTAAGTTGGCACATGGGACTTAATTAATAGTGAATCTTAGACCTTGTATTTGTATGCAAAATTATTTCCTTCATGTGATTTCAACTGTGGATTTTAAGTGTTTTTAGAAATTCATCATAACTTCCTATTTTGCTTATCATATAAGCCCTCCAATGTTAAATTTCATTGTTCTATATATGAATGGAAAAAAAAAAAACGTTTCCAGATTATTGTTTCATTGGAAAGACCAACATATACCTTGGGGAAAGCAACAGAAGTCAAGAAAAAAACCCACCTGCAATGCAGGTGACTCAGGAAACACAGATTCAATCCCTGGGTTGGGAAGATGCCTTGGAGGAGGAAATGGCAACCCACTCCAGTGTTCTTGCCTGCAGAACCCCATGCACAAAGGAGGCTGGCCAGCTACTGTCCACAGGGTCACAAAGAGGCAGATACAACTGGCTCACAGCACAGAACACAGAAGCCAGAAAAAATAAATTTCCCTTCTTAGACCTCTTACCAAAAAGGTAAACATTCTTATAAAAAAGCTTTTCTTTCAGCTATAGCTTTTATATTTATAATGAAGACACTGATCACTGGCTTATGGTGATAAGATAAGGCACAGTCTTTCTCCTCTTCCTTTCTTGCCAAACCCATGAAAAGATACAATAGCTACCACTACACACACATGCACACAATAAATATGTAATTTTGAGATTTTGAAAACAAAACGGAATGCATTTTGACCCGTCTATGAACTGTGAAAAGTAGACATTAACAGATGAAGCAGAAAGCCAGCCAAAGTCCTATGTTACTGGAGCATACTTTCTTCAGAAGATGGGACTAGCACCTGGCGCGACCGCATATGAGAGTGAGCCGAGAGACGGTCCTCTGGATAATGCCCACCTCGCCTTCACGCAGAGCCAGCGGAGAGACGGTCCTCTGAATAATGCCTCCCTCAATGGCGCCCCACTCCAGTGCTCTTGCCTGGAAAATCCCATGGGTGGAGGAGCCTGGTGGGCTGCAGTCCATGGGGTCACTACCAGTCAGGCACAACTGAGTGACTTCCCTTTCACTTTTCAGTTTCAAGCATCGGAGAAGGAAATGGAAACCCACTCCAGTGTTCTTGCCTGGAGAATCCCAGGGATAGGGGAGGCTGGCGGGCTACTGTACTGGGGTCCTGCCCCGGTTGGATCCAGGGATCTGAAGCGTGGATGGTGAGGGGAGAGAGATATATAGATTTAGAGAGAGATAAGGAAAGAATTCAGAGAAGGCAATGGCACCCCACTCCAGCACTCTTGCCTGGAAAATCCCATGGATGGAGGAGCCTGGTGGGCTGCAGTCCATGGGGTCACTACCAGTCAGGCACAACTGAGTGACTTCCCTTTCACTTTTCAGTTTCAAGCATCGGAGAAGGAAATGGAAACCCACTCCAGTGTTCTTGCCTGGAGAATCCCAGGGATAGGGGAGGCTGGCGGGCTACTGTACTGGGGTCCTGCCCCGGTTGGATCCAGGGATCTGAAGCGTGGATGGTGAGGGGAGAGAGATATATAGATTTAGAGAGAGATAAGGAAAGAATTCAGAGAAGGCAATGGCACCCCACTCCAGCACTCTTGCCTGGAAAATCCCATGGATGGAGGAGCCTGGTGGGCTGCAGTCCATGGGGTCACTACCAGTCAGGCACAACTGAGTGACTTCCCTTTCACTTTTCAGTTTCAAGCATCGGAGAAGGAAATGGAAACCCACGCCAGTGTTCTTGCCTGGAGAATCCCAGGGATAGGGGAGGCTGGCGGGCTACTGTACTGGGGTCCTGCCCCGGTTGGATCCAGGGATCTGAAGCGTGGATGGCGAGGCGAGAGAGATATATAGATTTAGAGAGAGATAAGGAAAGAACTCGGAGAAGGCAATGGCACCCCACTCCAGCACTCTTGCCTGGAAAATCCCATGGATGGAGGAGCCTGGTGGGCTGCAGTCCATGGGGTCACTACCAGTCAGGCACAACTGAGTGACTTCCCTTTCACTTTTCAGTTTCAAGCATCGGAGAAGGAAATGGAAACCCACGCCAGTGTTCTTGCCTGGAGAATCCCAGGGATAGGGGAGGCTGGCGGGCTACTGTACTGGGGTCCTGCCCCGGTTGGATCCAGGGATCTGAAGCGTGGATGGCGAGGCGAGAGAGATATATAGATTTAGAGAGAGATAAGGAAAGAACTCGGAGAAGGCAATGGCACCCCACTCCAGTACCCTTGCCTGGAAAATCCCATGGATGGAGGAGCCTGGTAGGCTGCAGTCCATGGGGTCGCCAAGAGTCGGACACGACTGAGCGACTTCACTTTCACTTCTCACTTTCATGCATTGGAGAAGGAAATAGCAACACATGCCAGTGTTCTTGCCTGGAGAATCCCAGGGATAGGGGAGGCTGGCGGGCTACTGTACTGGGGTCCTGCCCCGGTTGGATCCAGGGATCTGAAGCGTGGATGGCGAGGCGAGAGAGATATATAGATTTAGAGAGAGATAAGGAAAGAACTCGGAGAAGGCAATGGCACCCCACTCCAGTACTCTTGCCTGGAAAATCCCATGGATGGAGGAGCCTGGTGGGCTGCAGTCCATGGGGTCACTACCAGTCAGGCACAACTGAGTGACTTCCCTTTCACTTTTCAGTTTCAAGCATCGGAGAAGGAAATGGAAACCCACTCCAGTGTTCTTGCCTGGAGAATCCCAGGGATAGGGGAGGCTGGCGGGCTACTGTACTGGGGTCCTGCCCCGGTTGGATCCAGGGATCTGAAGCGTGGATGGTGAGGGGAGAGAGATATATAGATTTAGAGAGAGATAAGGAAAGAATTCAGAGAAGGCAATGGCACCCCACTCCAGTACTCTTGCCTGGAAAATCCCATGGATGGAGGAGCCTGGTGGGCTGCAGTCCATGGGGTCACTACCAGTCAGGCACAACTGAGTGACTTCCCTTTCACTTTTCAGTTTCAAGCATCGGAGAAGGAAATGGAAACCCACGCCAGTGTTCTTGCCTGGAGAATCCCAGGGATAGGGGAGGCTGGCGGGCTACTGTACTGGGGTCCTGCCCCGGTTGGATCCAGGGATCTGAAGCGTGGATGGTGAGGGGAGAGAGATATATAGATTTAGAGAGAGATAAGGAAAGAATTCAGAGAAGGCAATGGCACCCCACTCCAGCACTCTTGCCTGGAAAATCCCATGGATGGAGGAGCCTGGTGGGCTGCAGTCCATGGGGTCACTACCAGTCAGGCACAACTGAGTGACTTCCCTTTCACTTTTCAGTTTCAAGCATCGGAGAAGGAAATGGAAACCCACTCCAGTGTTCTTGCCTGGAGAATCCCAGGGATAGGGGAGGCTGGCGGGCTACTGTACTGGGGTCCTGCCCCGGTTGGATCCAGGGATCTGAAGCGTGGATGGCGAGGCGAGAGAGATATATAGATTTAGAGAGAGATAAGGAAAGAACTCGGAGAAGGCAATGGCACCCCACTCCAGTACCCTTGCCTGGAAAATCCCATGGATGGAGGAGCCTGGTAGGCTGCAGTCCATGGGGTCACTAAGAGTCGGACACAACTGAGCAGCTTCACTTTCACTTCTCACTTTCATGCATTGGAGAAGGAAATAGCAACACATGCCAGTGTTCTTGCCTGGAGAATCCCAGGGATAGGGGAGGCTGGCGGGCTACTGTACTGGGGTCCTGCCCCGGTTGGATCCAGGGATCTGAAGCGTGGATGGCGAGGCGAGAGAGATATATAGATTTAGAGAGAGATAAGGAAAGAACTCGGAGAAGGCAATGGCACCCCACTCCAGTACCCTTGCCTGGAAAATCCCATGGATGGAGGAGCCTGGTAGGCTGCAGTCCATGGGGTCACTAAGAGTCGGACACAACTGAGCAGCTTCACTTTCACTTCTCACTTTCATGCATTGGAGAAGGAAATAGCAACACATGCCAGTGTTCTTGCCTGGAGAATCCCAGGGATAGGGGAGGCTGGCGGGCTACTGTACTGGGGTCCTGCCCCGGTTGGATCCAGGGATCTGAAGCGTGGATGGCGAGGCGAGAGAGATATATAGATTTAGAGAGAGATAAGGAAAGAACTCGGAGAAGGCAATGGCACCCCACTCCAGTACCCTTGCCTGGAAAATCCCATGGATGGAGGAGCCTGGTAGGCTGCAGTCCATGGGGTCACTAAGAGTCGGACACAACTGAGCAGCTTCACTTTCACTTCTCACTTTCATGCATTGGAGAAGGAAATAGCAACACATGCCAGTGTTCTTGCCTGGAGAATCCCAGGGACGGGGGAGCCTGATAGGTTACCGTCTATGGGGTTGCACAGAGTCGGACACAACTGAAGCGACTTAGCAGCAGCAGCAGCAAGGAAAGAATATGCAGTTAAGAGAATAGAGGAGAGAAAGAGGCTTATATTCCTTGGTTTACACAGAAAATCAATAAAGCCTCGAGACAAGAGCCTTGCACCATTTATGTAGGCCGCAGGTGCCCTCCTGGTCTCCCGAGGGAGTGAAGATGCAGGGCGCCTTCCCGTTCAGGTCTTAGAAGCCCAGGCAAATAAGTAAACATGGTGGACCTCTGTGCTCCAGATGGAAATTAGCCTGAAAAGGAGAGTAAGAAAGAAAAGACGACATGGGGAAACCAGGCTTTTGTGGAACTGGTCCTGGTCCTGGTCCGTCTCTTTATTTTCCAGGTCCACTTTTATACTTTAAGTTGCACATAGAGGTAAATGTAAGAAGCAGAGTCATGCAGGGTCACCTACTCTGACCCTTATCTAAAGACAGAGTGTTCTTTGCATATCTTTGTTCTTAGAAGGTTCTTACGTTTGTTTACAATATGTTCTGGTCTGGAGACCAATTAACATTTTATGGCCCCATCTTTCTTTCTGTTGGTAAAGGTTTGTCAATCAGAAAACTTCTTTTCCCTTAAGATCTACTTAGTCTTAAGATAGTGATAAAGTTACATTCTTACACAGCAAGGACACAACGACTTATAACAAAGAAAGAGGAGTACAGTGATTTATAATAAAGAGAAAATTCATTAACTCAAAAGTCTAGTATTGCTAACATCAAAACTATTATACTTCTTTTTCTACATTCCAATTACATTGATTAATACACTCCCAGGTGTCTGAGGATATGGAGGCCTGGTGGCAATCATTAACTCAGCAATGAAACCCTTCACCAACATGGTTTTTATCTTTAGAAAAGCCCTATGCTAACTAAGACTTTCAAAATACTCCAAACTCTCTGTGCTGTTTATGGCTGAGAGGTTGTAAACAATTATGTGTGTGGTAGCAGGAGTGTGGATAATCCTGTCAGACAAGCTAGTCTGCCAGCAGAGAGGTTTGACCTGAGACACTCCTTTTATATGCAGGAGACTATTAACTGGAGCTCTCAGTTAATTTTCCAGAGAAAGAAAGGTGGTTGGGGATAGCCTCTGTTAATGTCAGAGGAGTGGAGTATAACAGACAGATTTTGGTTTCGGGGGTAGATGCTTGAGCAGATCTAGGGGACCTCTTGAGTCTTGATCCGGCTTGCCCGTGTGACCTTGTCACTTGTGGGGTCGGGGAGTCCCTCGAGTCCTGACCCGCCTTTGCCCGTCAGGGCTCTTCCTCATGACTTTTGCCATGGGTGGGGTCTCCTGTGCTGGCTCCCGGCATCGCTGTCTATGGGGTCACACAGAGTCGGACACGACTGAAGCGACTTAGCAGCAGCAGCAGCTTCTGTATGAAGAGTGAGCTGAGAAACGATATTCTGAGTAATACCTTCCTCTTCTTTATTTAGGAACATGACAGCACAAGATGGAGGAAAGAATGGAGCTACAGAAGAGCAGTTTTGTGCATTATTGAAAGTAAGCTGTGAACTAAATGTGAACTGAAGTTTTGTAAGTTATGATATTAATCATAACCTCCATGGCAACCTTGGAGAAAAGAATTTTAACAAAAAACTAAAAGAACTTCAAAGGGAATTAAAAAGTACAACAGATAAATATCTACTTAACACAAAAGAAGACAGTAATAGATGACATGGAGAATAAAAAACAAGACACACACGAAAAATTTAAAAATGGTGGATAAAAGTCCTATCTTCATTAATTGTATTAAATATAAATGGATGAAATATTCCAGCCAAAGCAGAGATTGGAAGAATACTTTTAAAAACATTTATCTGCTGTCAATAAGAAACACACTTTAGATTCAAAGTCTTGTAAAATTTAAAGTAAAAAGATGAAAAAATATATCATGCATACAGTAGTCAAATATATACTAATATGAAACTAATAGATTTCAAAGGTACTTTCAAAAATGCTACTAGAGGACAAAAGGACATTTAATAATCATAAAATGGTCAATCCATCAAGAAATAATTACAAATATGTGTACACCAAATAAGAGACCCTAAAATAGATGAAGCAAAAACTGATAAAATTGAAGGAAATAACAGACGATTCAACAATAACAGAGGAGACTTCAATATCCCACTTTCCATAATATATAAAACAGCTAGACAGGAATAGAAGACTTTGATAATGCTATAAACCAGGTAGGCATAATAATATCAAGACTACGTGTGTACATGGAATATTCTTCAAGGTGAATCATATGCTTGGACATAAAACAAGTCTCAGCACACTAAAAAGGACTGAAATTGTACACAATTTTTTAACACTCAATGGAATGAATGGGTAATCAGAAAGGAGAAAATCTGGAAAATTCACATGTATGTAGAGTTAAACAACACCTTCATAAATAAGCAGCTGAGACATGAACAAATAACAAAGGAAATGGGAACATACTTTGCAATTGATTAAAAATAAAATACAACATGCAAAAAAGTTTTTTTAAGAAGAAAATTCTCAAATCAATAATCTGACCTCCACCTTATATGAAACTAAAAAACCAGCACAAACTAAACCTAAAGCCAGCAGAAAGAAGGAAACAAAATTAGAACAGAAGTAAATGAAATATTTAGTAGAAAAACAACAGAGAAAGTTAGCAGATCCAAAAGTTGATTCTCTGAAAGATCAACACAAGTGAAAAACTTTTAGCTATACTGACTGAATAAAGAAAAGATGCGAAGTTCCAAGACTGAGATGAAAGAGGAGACGTTGCTATGACCCTACAGAAGTCCAAAACTTCGCCAGGGGATGCTTTGAACAACTGCTTGCTGATGAAACAGACAACCTGGCTGAAACGTACCTAGAAACTACACACGTCTGAAAATGGCTCAAGAAGAAAAACAACCTGAACAGACCTGCATAACAAGATAAAACACGGAGGCTAAATTAGTAGAAGCACACCAAAATCTTATAAACAAAAGCCTGACACTAGATGGTTTTACTGCTTTCTATGAAGTCTTTAAAGAAGATTTAGCATTAGTATTTCATAAACTCCTCAAAAAAATAGAAGAGGACACTATTCTATGAGGTTGATATTGTCATGATGCCAAAACCAGACAAAGAANAAAGATGCGAAGTTCCAAGACTGAGATGAAAGAGGAGACGTTGCTATGACCCTACAGAAGTCCAAAACTTTACCAGGGGATGCTTTGAACAACTGCTTGCTGATGAAACAGACAACCTGGCTGAAATGTACCTAGAAACTACACACTTCTGAAAATGGCTCAAGAAGAAAAAAAACCTGAACAGACCTGCATAACAAGATAAAACATGGAGGCTAAATTAGTAAAAGCACACCAAAATCTTATAAACAAAAGCCTGACACTAGATGGTTTTACTGCATTCTATGAAGTCTTTAAAGAAGATTTAGCATTAGTATTTCATAAACTCTTCAAAAAAATAGAAGAGGACACTATTCTATGAGGTTGATATTGTCATGATGCCAAAACCAGACAAAGAAATTGTAAGAGAAGAACATGACAGAACAATACCTCCGGATAACACAGACAAGAAAACCCCAAGCAAAACACTAGCAGACCAAATTCAGCAAAACAGAAGTAAACTGAATAGGGGTGCATTAGGAAAATAAAACACAACGACAAGTTTGGAGTTATCTCAGTAATGCTAATATCTGTATCATTTAACATCATATAACAAATGAAAGAGAAAAAAGACGACATCTCAATAATGGGGAATACAGCTGGATAAAATTAAATAATTATTCATGATAAGTCATAGTTAACTATGAATTAAAGGTTTCTTTGTACTCTGATAAACCATGCTTAACAAAACCTACAGTAAATATCATTCTAATGGTGAAAGTTTCCAAACAGTTCCATGCAACCTGGAAACAAAAAGCTAATGCTGCTTCTATCAAAANGATAAAATTAAATAATTATTCATGATAAGTCATAGTTAACTATGAATTAAAGGTTTCTTTGTACTCTGATAAACCATGCTTAACAAAACCTACAGTAAATATCATTCTAATGGTGAAAGTTTCCAAACAGTTCCATGCAACCTGGAAACAAAAAGCTAATGCTGCTTCTATCAAAATTTAATGTAACACCAAAAAGTGCAGTGAGCCAAGAGAAACAAATTAAAGACTTAAGGATCTGAAAGGACAATTTAAAAACCTCATTAGTCACAAATTTCACAGAAAAACTGTAGAGTTTTATTGAGAGATTTTAGAAAATTGGCTATGTAGAAGATACTTACTGTAAAACANAGAAATACTTCTCATGAATTGAAGCTTATCATAATGTAATTCATCTAGGTCTTCGGATTAGACAAGCTTAGGCTTTATATATGCAGGGCCTTATGCTTCAACTTCAGCACAGACTCACAGAAGTTGCTTTAGGATGCCATCCTGTGGCATAATGACTATGTTCAAAAGGCAACTGCGTGCTAGAGTGTAATATTTATCTATTATAGCATTGCTACAGGGCTCTTAATAAAATTCAATTCTGCTTAAGAATTTAAGACAGAACAGATAGCTCAGATTATAGGAAAATTCTATTCTTTCACAACCAGGATACTTCCTTGTCTTTCAGGCTCGTAAGGGGAGAGAGGTGCTATAAAATGTAAGCTGACTAATAATCAAATTTAAGTAACTGGATGAGGCTATCAGACACTCCCAGTCTCAGGGGAAAGACATTTCTATCTCTTTGGAGCTAAAGATCTGATTCTATGTCCCTCTGGCAGTCTAAGAAGAGGAACGCAGAGGAAGAAACAAGCAAACCAGAAGAATCCCTCTGAGCCTGAATGGAAAGCGCCTCTTTCTGAACCCACTGAGCGCGGTGTCTTTGTCGGAAAGAGAGATGTGCAGCTGGCTGAGACTCCTGAGACTCGGCCCCTGGCGCACACACCCCATCACTTCTAGCTGGCTGAGCGTTAGCTTCCTCATCTGTCAACTGAGGGGCTTGGGTGGAATATGTCTATGATCTCCTCCAAATCAATAATTCTCCTAAGTTCCACCTTCCCTCACAGTTTTTAAAAATGAATTAATTGATTTATTTGGCCACAGAGCATGTGGGATCTTAGTCCTCAACCAGGGATCGAACCCACAACCCACTCCCATACTGGAAGCACAGAGTCCTAACCGCTGGACAAACGGGGAAGTCCCACCCTCACACTTTTAAAAATCTTATGGCCCCCTGTTAATCAGCTATGAAGGTGAAAGTGTTAGTCACTCAGCCGTGTCTGACTCTGCGACCCCATGGACTGCAGCCCACCAGGCTCCTCTGTGCATGGGATTCTCCAAGCAAGAGTACTGGACTAGGTTGCATTCCCTTCTCCAGGGGACCTTCCCGACACAGGGATCAAACCCAGGTCTCCTGCATGGGAGGCAGATTCTTTACCATCTGAGACACCAACCGCTACGTGCTGTGCTTAGTTGCTCAGTCGTGTCCAGCTCTTTGTGATTGCATGGACTATATAGCCCGCCAGGCTCCTCTGTCCATGGGATTCTCCAGGCAAGAATACTGGAGTGGGTTGACATGCCATTCTCCAGGGGATCATCCCAACCCGGGGATCAAACCCAGGTCTCCCGCATTGCAGGCGGATTCTTTACTGTCTGAGCCACCAGGGAAGCCCAAGAATACTGGAGTGGGTGGTCTATCCCCTTCTCCAGGGGAATCTTCCCAACCGACGAATAGAACCAGGGTCTCCTGCATTTCCGGTGGATTCTCCACCAGCTGAGCTGCCAGGGAGCCCCTGGTAAACTGGTATCAGGGAAGCCCAATAAACTATACTCCAATATAAAACGAAAACTTCCATCGATAGATGAATGGATAAAGATGTGGTTGTATGTTGTATAAACAACGGGATACTACTCAGCCATAAAAATAACAATATTTTGCCATTTTCAGCAACATGGATGGACTTGGAGGATATTACGCTGAGTGAAATAAGTCTCCGAAAGAAAATCGATGTATGATATCACTTGTATATGAAGTCTAAAAAATACAACAAATTTGTGAACATAACAGAAAACAAGCAGACCCACAGACACAGAGAACACACTGTGGTTACCTGTGTGGAGGGGCAGTTTAGGGCCTGGCGAGTGGGAGACACAAATTGTTGGCTATAAGGTAGGTTCAAGGATGTACTGTACCACACAGTGAATATAGCCAATATTTTGTAATGCCTGTAAATTGAAAGTAACCTTTAAAACGTGTACAAAAAAAAACAGAGTAAAGAACAAGAAAAAGGCTTGTGCACCAATACCAACCATAAATTATAAAATTAAGTTGGAAAACTATGGGGAGAGATAAGAGACACCGTGGAAGCACAGCTCCTAGGGCACAAAGACAGCAAAATCAAGTCGTAAAAGGCTTTCTAAGACTGTAAATACACAGACTTCTCATTAGGGGAAGATGAACGACAAAGACCGGAAGACTCTCGGCAGCTTCATGAGGAGAGGCAGCGTGAACGGAGCTCAGGCACACGGGTCTGGGGAGGTGGGCGTGAGGGGGGCGTATGCCAGTGTGAGAGGGGCCAGCCTTGGGAACAAGCAAGCAGGGAGAGACAGGGCTCTGCACACGCATCGCTGTGGACTGAACGTGACCCTCACGGTGGCATCCCCAGCGGGGTGACATCTGGGGACCGGACCTCTGGTGGGCGGTTAGGTCATAAGGCCAGAGCCCGTGGGAATGGGATCTGTTCTCTTGCAAAAGAAACCACACAGGGAGCCTTGCCCTTTCTGCCACGTAAGGACACAGTGAGGGCCTCACTGGCTCTGAGCCAGGAAGCAGGCCCTCAATAGACTCTGAATTCGCCGGCATCTTGATCTTGGGCATCTTAGCTTCCAGAATCATAAGCAATCAGTGTTTGTTGTTTAAGCCACTCAGGCTCTACGGCACTATTACAGCAGTCCACACTAAGACACCAATCCAACATGTTTGATTTGACCTGAAGGTGTGTTAATAACCAGGAACTTTCACACAGAAATTCATAATTACAGTTTCTCTTGAAAGTGGAAGTTCTGGCAACGCTGCTCCGTAGACTTCCTACATCACAAAAGCTGGCAAGTCTGACCTTCGGGTCATGCGTGCCTTCTTCGATTTGCCACATTCTCTAGAATCCTCTAATGTTTCCCCATGCTGGCCTCACCCACACATCTATTTCGTTTTTCTAGGCCCGCAGGCATTAATTTGTTGACTATGCAGCTCCTGGATATAGAGTCATATAAGCCACCATGGAGGGGAAAAGAACAAAGGATCATCAGAAAATAAGTGAAGAGTGGGTACTTTCGGTGTTTAATAACAATTTAACCGTAACTGTTTCATGAAACCTAAGTTAAAGAATCTTGAAATGAGCAGGGAAATTATGTAGAGTAGATATGAAATAAGATATCCCCCAATCCGGAAGCTTTTAAACTCCCTAATCTGATGGAATAGATTTCACATTAAAGCAAGAAGAAAACAATCGCGTCCGCTTTACTCAAGAAGCTATGTCTCTAGAGCGACACCATTTGATTCAGCATAAGAATAAGGAGCCTAAGGATGGAGCTGATTTAAAAAGACAGGCTGATCATCTCACTGCACAGAATGTGTGTGTCTCTAAGTCATATGACTTGCCAAGCCATGTGTGGCTCAGAATCTACCTGGACTGTTTTTATAAGGAAGCCAAAAAAGAATCATTTTCCCAATTCCATTTCCGGGAATAACGGAGTAGTTTCATCTGAATTCCTCTCCCAAGGTGGCAATCATAATAAACTCTGGATAAAATTTAAAATCCTACTTAAAGCCCTAGAGACCAATCAGAAACAGGCAACTGAAGGAGTTCAACTTTCAAAGGAAAGGGAATAAAACTGGATGGTAGAAACACTATGTTTCCTCTCTAGAGGGCACATTCCAGTTTTCCCAGAGTCAGAATGACTAACGCTCAAGCAGAAACCTTTACTAGCATTGCTCAAGGTGTCAGAGGATGGAGTCTGAGGCTCCAGAGAGGCTGGGAGGTAACAGAGGAAATCTCAGGAAACAGGGGACCATAAAGAACAAAGCAGAAAATCTGTGCACAAATCTCCCTGCATTTCTTGGGCTTCCTTGGCTCAGCTGGTAAAGAATCCACCTGCAATGTGGGAGACCTGGGTTCGATCCCCGGGTTGGGAGAGATTGATCCCTGGAGGAGGGAATGACTACCACTCCAGTATTCTGGCCTGGAGAATTCTATGGGCTGTATAATCCGTGGGTTGCAGAGAGTCGGACGTGACCGCACGACTTTCACTTTCACTCTGGATGACCTGCATGCATGTGGAGGAGATTCTGTAGGACAGAATGAGAAGCAGCGGCTGGCAGGCTAGCGAGCTAAGCAGAGGGCGCGTTGGTGAGCACTGCAGGAAAGAGAGTCTGGGATTTACGTCCTGCTAAATCTGAGGCACTTGGTGCAAACTGTTAAACTCCACTGAATTCCAAAAAACACACTTTAGAAGTGAAGAATATGTCCCAGGACTAAAGAACTTTTCTTAAGACTCAGGCCAAAATGAAACAGTCCCTCCTAATAGTAAAACCAAACCTTCTCAAGTTCAAGGTGATCAGTCAACAACTAAATTGCTAACAATAACACAAATAAAAACTCTTTGCAGGAAGTTTCCAGAATGCTCTTCCATTTTACACTAAGTGATACAATACTAAGGAGACTTTGGTATATTAAAAAGGCATATTAAAGTACCTTAAACAACCACCAAATCATATAAAATAAAACTGCGTCCCCAAAATGGCCAATAGATGATATTAAATAATACAACGTTTCATTAACCCAAAATAAGACAGGAAGGGACAGAGGGGCAGAGCAGCATGTGGAAAAAAAAAAATAGAAAATCATTAGCTCTGAATGCAACAATAAGGTTTTTACATTAAATTAAAGTGGATGAAAGATTTCAATTAAAAGACAAAGAATGCTGAACCAGAAGTTTTTAAATGACCTAGCTATATGCTGCATGCAAACAATTATTTAAATGAAAAAACAGGAAGATGAAAGGAAAAGAGTAGGAAAAATACAGAAATATATATATATGAAAAAGCCAAGCATTAGAAAATATTGTGGAAATATTACTATTAGACAATTCAAATTTTCCAGATAAGAATGATTAACCAGAAGTAAAGAGGAATATTTCATAACATTAAAAGAGTCAATTCCTCAGGAAAACTTTAAAATGATAAATGTATGTGTGCTTAATAGGAGAAAGTCTATCAAAATAAAGCAAAATTTGGCAATGAAAAGGTGATACAGTCACACCTACAAGTATACTTGGGGACTTTTACACCCCTCTCTCACTACAGGTAGAAAAAAAAAAAGCACAGTGAAAAAAATTTGTAAAGATGAAAAAGATTTTAATTATATCAACCACGTTGAGCTAATTTTTTATTTATGGAACACAACACTACAAATCCAGAATTAGTACTCAATCAAGTCTTAGCAATTTTTAAAAATTCAAAATTTAAATTACCTCCTGTAAAACAGACAGTCAGTGAGAACCTGCTGTATGACACAGGGAGGTCAAACCCCATGCTCTGTGACAACCTGCAGGGGCAGGACGC
>SJYA01001012.1:0-22166 GCA_006410615.1 Neotragus moschatus | reverse complement strand
TCTCCAGGCAGGCTCCTTCCCCAGGAGGTCTCCACCCACAATCACCCCCTGAAAGGGATCCTGCCTGCCTGTCTAAAGCTGCTGCTGCTGCTGCTAAGTCGCTTCAGTTGTGTCCGACTCTGTGCAACCCCACAGACAGCAGCCCACCAGGCTCCCCCGTCCCTGGGATTCTCCAGGCAAGAACAATGGTGTGGGTTGCCATTTCCTTCTCCAGTGCATGAAAGCGCAAAGTGAAAGTGAACTCACTCAGTCGTGTCCGACTCTACATGACCCCATGGACTGCAGCCCACCAGGCTCCTCCGTCCCTGGGATTTTCCAGGAAAGAGGACCGGAGTGGGGTTCCTTTCAGTTTTATCACCCAGTTAATTTCACTCATGGGATTCAGGTAAAGTTGCTCAGTCGTGTCCGGCTTTTTGCGACCCCGTGGACTGTAGCCTACCAGGCTCCTCTGTCCGTGGGATTTTCCAGGCTAAAGTACCGGAGTGGGTTGCCATTTCCTGCCCCAGGGGATCTTCCTGACCCAGGGATCGAACCCGGGTCTCCAGCACTGCCGACAGACGCTTTGCCACTGGAGCCACGGGATTAAAAGCAATCTGCCATTACCTCCTTCGCCTCCGGATTTATCTATTCTGTTTTGGATGATCCTGACTACGAAGGTGGGCAGCATTTGCCTGATTCCCTGCTGTCGCCAGGACTTAGCAGAGAGCTTGGCCTACAGAGAGATCTCAGATGTCTAGCTTCCTACTGTTTCCATCATTATTGCAGAGCTTTACAAAAGCCGCTTCCACAGCTAGAATGTCTTTGCCCCTACTGCCAATTTACTTTCTTCCCTTTTGAATCAGGTGGAAACAGCAGTGAAAGATTTTGGAAATATTTTGAAGGTAAAGACGATCTTGGCTTATAGATTAAGCAATGGAATGTGAGTGACATAGAGGCAAAGATGATTTCAAGGTCTGAGTCAATGGAAGGATGAAATTTCTATTTATTGAGAAAATAACGGAAAGGGTAGTTTGGGGTAAGAGGGAGCTTAGTTCAATTTTGGATAAACTTGAGGTGATTATGAGGCTATCTAAATGAGAACACGGTGGGGGTGGTTGTTTACTTGAGCACAGAATTCAAGGGAAAATCAGGCTCCTAGGGGCCAAGGGACATGGAACAAAGGATTGGCTCCAAATTGGGAAAGGAGTGTGCCAAGACTGTATATTGCCATCCTGCTTATTTAAATTCTATGCAGAGGACATCATGTGAAATGTGGGCTGGATGAAGCACAAGCTGGAATCAAGATTGCCGGGAGAAATACCAATAATCTCAAATAAGCAGATGACACCAAACTTATGGAAGACAGTGAACAGGAATTAAAGAGCCTTTTGATGAAGGTGAAAGAGGAGACTTAAAAAATCTGGCCTAAAACTCAACATTCATGAAACTAAATCTGGCCCCACCAGTTCAGTCAGTCACCCAGTCGTGTCCGACTATTTGAGACCCCACAAACTGCAGCACGCCAGGCCTCCCTGTCCATCACCAACTCCTGAAGTTCACTCAAACTCACGCCCATCAAGTCGGTGATGCCATCCAACCATCTCATCCTCCGTCCTCCCCTTCTCCTCCTGCCCCCAATCCCTCCCAGCAGCAGAGTCTTTTCCAATGAGTCAACTCTTCNACTGTTCATGGGGTTCTCAAGGCAAGAATACTGAAGTGGTTTGCCATTCCTTTCTCCAGTGGACCACATTCTGTCAGACCTCTCCACCATGACCTGCCCATCTTGGGTGGCCCCACAGGGCATGGCTTAGTTTCATTGAGTTAGACAAGGCTGTGGTCCGTGTGATTAGCTTGACTAGTTTTCTGTTATTATAGTTTCAGTGTGTCTGCCCTCTGATGCCTCTTGCAACACCTATCGTCTTTCTTGAGTTTCTCTTACCTTGGACGTGGGGTATGTCTTCATGGCTGCTCCAGCAAAGCATAGCCGCTGCTCCTTACTGACTGAACAACAAAGGAACCAAGTCAGTCAGTTCAGTTGCCCAGTTGTGTCTGACTCTTTGCAACCCCATGGACTGCAGCACGCCAGGCCTCCCTGTCCATCACCAACTCCCTGAGTTTACCGAAACTCATGTCCATTGAGTCAATGATGCCATCCAACCATCTTATCCCCGTCATCCCCTTTTCCTCCTGCCTTCAGTCTTTCCCAGCATCAAGGTCTTTTCCAATGTGTCGGCTCTTCACATCAGATGGCCGAAGGATTGGAGTTTCACCTTAGCAACAGTCCTTCCAATAAACACTCAGGACTAATCTCCTTTAGGATGGACTGGTTGGATCTCCTTGCTGTCCAAGGGACTCTTGAGAGTCTTCTCCAACACCACAGTTTGAAAGCCTTAAGGGACCAAGAGATCAACATAAAAATGGCTATAAGTTATGAACCTCACTAACAAATTAACTGTATGAGTTATTTCACTTTTCACCCAGCTGCTTCAGCTATATGCCTAGATTGCTCCGGTTTTCCTAGGCTGAAAATCTACAGGATAAATTCAGTCAAGACATTTGCTCTATTTTGTAAGCCCCTTATTCCAGCCCTGCAATTCAAAACTGCACAGCGGGAGCCAACCTTTCCTGCTGACTGCACAGCGCATGTTTCCCTTCCATGTTATCTTCTGCTTAAAAGTACTAATCTTTGTGGCTGTCAAATTAAGTACTGAGTATTAAGTGGAGCCATGCAACTTTTTAAAAGAGAAAAATGATACTCAGAGTTAAGAAATCAAGTATGCAAGGGGTCGACTCTTAAATAAGAGTCACGTTCTTACACTCTTACATAAGACGGTGGGATCATCAATCCTTTATATGTGTCTGTTTTTTCCTTCACTTTCCCTATTTCTTATTTCCAAGTCATACACTGCATTCCTTAGACTGTCTTGGCAGTTTATAAGCCTCAACCAACCAGGCAATTTGTAAGCATCAAACAGGGTACGTGTGTTCAGCTATAAACGAAAGTAGCTATTTATCTGTCTTTGGATACAATGGTTATCTCAGATAGCACCATCTCAGTTACGTCGTGTAGACTTTTGCGCTAGTTTTCATCTTACGACGCGGACGTTTCACTGTCTGTGCTGTGCACGGTCAGTCGTATCCGACTCTCGGTGACCCGGCAAACTGTAGCCCCCCGGCCCCTCTGTCCGTGGGGTTCTCCAGGAAAGGACACTGGAGTGGGTTGCCATGCCCTCCTCCAGGGGGTCTTCCCGACCCAGGGATTGATCCTGCACCTCTCGCATCTCCTGCATTGGAGGTGGGTTCTTTACCACTGTGCCACCTGGAACATTTTACTATCCTCTATTAAAATTCTCCTTTGAGCTGGAAAGCTATAGAAGACCAGTCAGAAAAGATAAGTACAGAGGACACATTTTAATACAGCTTCTTGAGCAGACGAAAGCAGTTCCTTCTACACTTAAAATGCTGGACTTTCAAAGAGAGATGCTTTTGCTGGGATAGGGGAAAGCCTAGCTGTACCGTGACAGATGACTGAAAAATTGCCACATAAACATGATGAGGCATTTGTTTTCATTCAAGAATTCCTAAAGATTTTAGCTTCAGAAATTTAACAGGGTTTAGGCAAATCCTGTTCATGTGACCTTAAGAGAGTCTATTTCAACTATTAGAGTGTTGCCACCTTAACATGAAGGGCTCCCCTAGTGGTTCAGTGGTAAAGAACCTGCCTGGCCAGCAGGAGACACAGTTCGATCCCTGGGTCGGGAAAGTTCCCTGGGGGAGGAAATGGAAACCCACTCCAGTATTCTTGCCTGGGAAACCCCATGGACAGAGAGGAGTTTTTCACACATGGAAGAGACAAGAGGCCTGCAATACCCCCAGAGGTTCTCAATTCTCAGATTCACATAATTGCAGAAAATAAAACTGTTCTCCTTTTGTTACTCTGTTCAAATGCCTACCAGAATTTAGGCAGGGGGAGGGGAGTGATGAAGACTAAAGGAAATATGAGAGGTGGAGGGATCTGGTTGGTACGACAATGCTGCCTATTTGTGTGACCAAATCAGACTGAATTTCTTGATTATTAGAATATAGAAAACACTCATTGTTCTGGGCTAGATTCACCCTCAATGACTGCCTAACAGTAACCTGTTTTCTACCAGGGCAGTGCCAACCATAGTCATCTTTTGCAGTCCCAGCTACACAAAACAAGAAGTGCACTCTCTACCGCACCTTACAGGCTCCAGCTCTTGTTAAACTGACCTATTTCTCCTACCAAACTTACACTGTTGTTGTGATGGTGATGTTGATCTTTTGTTTTGTGTTTGGTGCCTGCCTGCTTTCCCTGAGATTGTTGTCTAGTTATTTTGAAAATCTACTGGAACTTGAAAATTGCAACATATTTTATCCTCAATTTTACCTCTCATCATTTTAGCCTCCCACATAATCTAAATGCAAGTGGGCTGAGAAAAGCACTGGAGGTGGCTGTCCACACACTAGAGGGAAAGCATGCCTGCGATCCCGTTGATGTGAGTCACTGAGAGGGCCCAATAGGATCATTCAGCTCCTAAAGGGAACTTCAGGGGCCTGAACTGCCGCCTTTGAATGTCTCCATCAATCAAATGAACTGTCCAATTCCCACTCACGTGGCACCACAGAGCCACAACTGAAGTGGAATGCTTTCTGACAGTGAGGCTTGCTCAGCCACACAGCCTATGAATGGGAATAATTTCCATTTCTGATGACTAGGAATTCCACTGAGTCATGGTTAGACTAGATGCATCCCTGCCTGTGCAAAGAGAAGAAAGAAAATGCCTTCTTGAGAACTCTTAGGAGTTTCTGCTTCAGTGTCTTCTTTCCCAGAGTGTCCTGTCTGTAGGTTCTCCCCACAAAAGATTACATGCTTCTTTTTCACATCTTCTAGCCAAATCACCATGACTTGGGACTTATCACTTTATCATACTCCTGAACGTATCTGACCTCGTGGCAACACGACTCTGAAATACAATGCTAAAGTGACTGCTTCTTGAGCCAGGAGTGAAAAGAATTTATAGTATCAGTACCTATTCGTCAGTCCTATCGGGGACCATGTATAAAATCGATGGACATTCCAGCATCAAGAATTTAGAGACTTTCATACACTGGGATCACTAATAGAGTAGTGCACGGAATGGAACAAGAGAAAGAGTCAAGGAAACTTGTGAACTGTTTTATCTGACGTCTCCTGCTATATGCACGCACTTGTCACCTCCCGTCTCTGACATCAGGATGCTCACCGTGGGGGTGATCCTCTGGCCAGCTGTGTTTCGAACTCTGTGTGACTGCAAAGTGCTCGGCGATGACTGAGGACAGCAGATGAATGCAGAAATGTGGGTAGCTTTCCTGAGATGAAGCGGAGGGTCACGCTGGTTTAGGAAGCCTGGGCCTGGCCAGCTGGCTTCGCTGCCGCTTCTGCTGCCGCTTCCACTGGTCCCTTGGCTCCTCCACCACCACCTCTGTGACACGCCGACACGCCGACGTGCCGGGGAAGACCCTTGGGAGTCCCTTGGGCTGCAAGGAGATCCAAGCAGTCCGCCCTAAAGGAGCTCAGTCTTGAGTGTTCACTGGAAGGACTGATGCTGAAGCTGAAACTCCAACACTTCGGCCACCTGATGGGAAGAGCTGATTCACTGGAAAAGACCCTGATGCTGGGAAAGATTGAAGGCTGGAGGAGAAGGGGTGACAGAGGATGAGATGGTTGGATGGCATCACCAACTCGATGGACATGGGTTTGAGTAAGCTCCAGGAGTTGGTGATGGACAGGGAGGCCTGGCGTGCTGCAGTCCATGGGGTCCCAAAGAGATGGACACGACTGAGCTACCGAACAGCAAGTAGCAACTGGACTAAAACACCTCAGAAGTCAACAGGCAGATGTTAACAGAGAGGTGTTGCCCAGATTGCAGCAAATGACCTGCCCAGAGGCCGCGAGCCGGGTCACTCCCCAGGCTCCTCTCCCGACCAGATGCCACTGTGTCAGGGAAGTCGTCTGAGTGCCAGATGGAATTTACTCTTCATTGTCCTTCTTCCTATATTTTATCCACGGACAGAAGGTGAGCATTACAAGAATAAAACCCATAGGTTTTTGGGAATTTGTGAGGATGAGTATCTTTTTTTTTTTTTTTAATTTAATGCTTGTCCTTTAGACCGGGACTCCTGAACAATCATACTAGCTGTAACATATGTATTTATAGCCCAGCAAGAAAAGACACTACAGAAAGCGTTACATGTTGCTTTTTTTTTTTTTTTGCTATAATTCACTTATCACAAGGTTTCCCTGCTAGATATCAGTATGCTAATTGGTGGTTGATTTGTCAGCCAGCTGTGCTTAGACTTCTGTGTGGCAGTGTTGGTTTGCTTGTACAAATGGTTTAGTAAAATTTTAATTAAAGATAGGCTTTTTCCTTTGAATAGCTTGATGCAGGAAAAGATAAAACAGAAAAGGGACCAATCGACATCAGTTCTAACTCAACAAGACTCGGATTAGTGAACTATTGTGAACAGCCAAGAATTTAATGACATATCACTTCAGACATGATGGATGCTTAGCAATTACTGATCTTATATTGCAGTGGCAGNTCTAGAAACATGGTGATGATAACCCTGTATACGAGACATCAAAAGAGACACAGATGCATGGAATGGACTTTTGGACTTGGAGGGAGAGGGAGGGGGGAAGGTTTGGGAGAATGGCACTGAAACATGTGTGCTGTCATGTGGGAAATGAATCATCGGTCTATATTCAGTTTAGGATACAGGATGCTTGTGACTGGTGCATGGGGATGATCCAGAGAGGTGATGTGGAGTGGGAAAGGGGGGGTGGTTCAAGATTGGGAACTCATGTACACTTGAGATGAAAAATAAATAAATAAATTAATTAATTAAAAAAATAAAATGAGGATGGATGTGCACACACAAAAAATAATAAATAAATGTTTTGGGGAAAAAAAAAAAAAAAGAAAATGGAGGACCTGAAGTCCTGGACCTAAAAGCATGATAAGGAGAAATTAATCTCTTAAATATATATCTTAGTCTTTGGTTGTTGGATAAACTGATGGAAAAGACACACTGCACCATTGTTCATGATATAAATAGTGCATTAACGAGTCTAAATTTTTTTTTTTAATGGAAAGAGTGGCAAAATTTTCAAANCTGGACCTAAAAGCATGATAAGGAGAAATTAATCTCTTAAATATATATCTTAGTCTTTGGTTGTTGGATAAACTGATGGAAAAGACACACTGCACCATTGTTCATGATATAAATAGTGCATTAACGAGTCTAAATTTTTTTTTTTAATGGAAAGAGTGGCAAAATTTTCAAAAGGCCTTATAAGCCCCTGAAATAACTAGAAAGACCATTAAGATTTGTTTCTAAGTGATAATCTCACTTCGTTATTTCTTGGAATTTTGATACATGGAGATATTTCTTTAGAGGTTAGAAATCCACTTCTGTCAAAGATATGCATATATACAGTCGATGGTATTACTGCCCTTCCTGACTGACGGGCCCTGTCTGCGAACTTCCCGNAAAGGCCTTATAAGCCCCTGAAATAACTAGAAAGACCATTAAGATTTGTTTCTAAGTGATAATCTCACTTCATTATTTCTTGGAATTTTGATGCATGGAGATACTTCTTTAGAGGTTAGACATCCACTTCTGTCAAAGATAGGCATGTATGCGGTCGATGGTATTGCTGCCCTTCCTGACCGACGGGCCGTGTCTGCAAACTTCCCGAGTTTCATGCAGGGGCTTGGCTCTTCCCTTCTCTCCTCATCAGGCAGACGCTGGAAGGGCTTTGGATGCCCGAGTCACCAACCCTCGCAATTCTTCTGCCATCCATCTGCATTTGTGTTTTTTGTGTAGTGAGCAGAAAGCGACGCTCAGGGGTACTCGGAGAGAGAGATTCTATCACTGTCTAGGTAGATTATTTTGAAAATTCTGCTCTATCTTTGAAACCAGCATCTCCATACACTTAAATTTTTAAAGTATTATTACATACTAATTGGGTTTCCCAGGTGGCTCAGTGGTCGAATCCATCTGCCAGGGCAGCGGCCACAGGAGACGTGGATTCTGTCTCGGGGTCGGGAAGATCCCCGGAGGACGAAATGGCCACCCACTCCAGTGTCCTTGCCGGGATAATCCCAAGGGCAGAGGGGCCTGGTGGGCTTCAGTCCAAGGGTCACAAAGAACTGGACATGACTAAGCAACTGCGCACGCGCGTGTGTACCGGTCACGAGGACCTGCCGTAAACTTTCCTCAGCTTGTCCTAAGTCGCCCATGCTCTCTGGCTGTATCTGGGGTTTGGTCTGCTGCGCATTCTGCTGCGATNCCTTGCCGGGATAATCCCAAGGGCAGAGGGGCCTGGTGGGCTTCAGTCCAAGGGTCACAAAGAACTGGACACGACTAAGCGACTGCGCACGCGCGTGTGTACCGGTCACGAGGACCTGCCGTAAACTTTCCTCAGCTTGTCCAAGTCGCCCACGCTCTCTGGCTGTATCTGGGGTTTGGTCTGCTGCGCATTCTGCTGCGATTCTCTCCCTTCCAGATGTTCACTGGCGGCATTCCTCAGATTCCACCCCAGGTCCCCTTCTCCCTTCATGGTGTGCTTTACCGCGGCGTCGCTTGTGCCCGTGACATTAGTCTTCACCTTCACTCAAGGACTCAGCCCAGACTTCGTCCCTGAATCACACACAGAACCGTGAAACTCACGGCCTGGGTGACTTCTCCACTTAAAGACGTCAAAAGCGTGGCTTCCAGCTCAGCATCTTCCCTTACCCCAAGCACACCTCGCCTCACCCATCGCTCCTCGCTTCAGGGAACCGCACCGCCAGCGGACTTGGTGTTCAGCCTGGAAAAGACATTTTCCTCCCAACACCTCCGGCCATTCCACTCTTTCTAATCATCATCCAGTTCTACTGCTCTTTCCACCAAGTCCCAAGCAAATCCATCTTCCTCCTTTCCCTTTGAATTGCCACCAACCTAGTGTGTGCTAAATTGTAAAAGTGACCTGTGAACTTTTCCAGCGTAACAGAGCCAGCAATGGAAATAGTGAAGTCGGTCATGCTACATAATCAAATTAATATACTTAGGGACTTCCCTGGTGGCCCCGTGGGTAAGTGCATGCTCACGATGCGAGGGGCCCAGGTCCAATCCCTGGTCAGGGAACTAGATCCAGCATGCACACCACAACTATTAATAAGAAGCTTGCGGGCTACTGTGAAGATCCCATGCACCACAGCTAAGATGCGGCACAGACAAAAGAATACATATTTTTGAAAAATTAATACATCGATCAACAATATGTCAGCATATTTATTATACTTATATTGTGCCACTATATATTTATTAATATAGAAATAATGAACATTTTGTGGTCATGTACTATAGGGAGCACTTTTAATTGATTATCTCATTAACTTCTCATCAGCACCAACAAGAAAGGTGCTATAATTACCCTCATTTTCTAGACAAAGACACTCAGATTCAGAGAAGTCAAGCAACTTGCCCAGGGCACACCACACTTATGATCATGTCACAACCTCAAACACATACACACACAAACTCCACCCCTCACTCCCTACTCTGCCATATAACACACATCTGGTGCCTTCTTGTGGCTCCTAAGCTAAAGTTGAAAACCCTGAGCGAGTCTCCCTTCATCCTCCTCGGTCTCAGTGACCCAGCTGCACCCGTGTTCTAGCTCCTCAAACGCTCTGTGATCTACTTCACCGGCGGAGGCTCGGCACATCCTGTGGCCTTCTGCTAGCATTAGTTGCTGTGCTGAGTCGCTTCAGTCGTGTCCGGCTCTGTGCAACCCCACAGACAGCAGCCCACCAGGCTCCGCCGTCCCTGGGACTCCCCAGGCAAGAATACTGGAGTGGAGTGCCATTTCCTTCTCCAATGCATGAAAGTGCAAAGCGAAAGTGAAGTCGCTCAGTCGTGTCCGACTCTTAGTGACTCCGTGGACTGCAGCCTTCCAGGCTCCTCCGTCCCTGGGATTTTCCAGGCAAGAGTGCTGGAGTGGGGTGCCATTGCCTTCTCCATAGCATTAGTTAGTCAATAATTATCTATTAAAGTCTAACATAAGTCAGGTATTCTGAACTGTATTGAATAACTAAAGATACAGAAAACAGAAAACTGAGTGCAAAGCTCCACGTCTTTATGGTGGAAATCCAATATGCTAGAAGCACAGCCGCCATTCTGAGCAGGAGACCATCAGTCACCCTCTCCAGCAGAGCCTGCCTGTCTTCCTAGGGCCTAGCAGGGGCTGCATGCAGAGATGCCCAGTTGACGCTTACTGAGGACTGTGCCACCTCTGTTAGGGCTTCTGCATTCTCCCAACCGTTTAAATCCAGACCTAGAGACAGCCTAGGAAAAAACGGGCTAGCTGGGGAGGAACGCCTGCTCTGACAGGGAGACAGAAAGCGCCTGTGCTGGGCACTAAGATTATCAGAGTCACACCTGGTCAAGTGCTGGATCCTACCAGGGAGACATTTAGAAGCCGGGGAAGATTAAACCCTTTAACTGACTGACTTCATATTTTCTGAGAATCTAAAAAGTGGGACGACTACCCCCACTTCGATTAATGTCAAATCCAAGTTTACATTCTAATTAAAGCAGGTAATATACACTTGCCAACCACTGCAAAGGAAGTTCACCACAAGCTAAATAATATCACCCTTTTCTTTAAAAACAGCAAAGTGCGCCTGTAAAGCAACACACACAAATTCCCGCGGACTTTGGTTTTGTTCCTGTTGTACAACCTTTGTCTTCCACTGGGTTGCCACTGTTTATCCTAGTTGATCTGTATTTGAAACGTAGAATGCTTTTACATCTCACCCAGGTCACTTGAATAACTGTGCCACTTTTTAAGACTCCGCATCGCATCATGTTCCTGTGAATGGAGAACTCTTGGGTTGATGATCATATTAAAGCTAGACACCTGTCTTTTAAGCACAAAGCCACTGCAGTGAAAGGGACTGCTAAAGCTACGGCCCCACTGACGATACCTAAAATTCCTGTTCAGACCGAGGCTCCACTGGAAAGGCAAAAAAGAGGAGGAAATAATCTAAGATAGATGGGGGCTCACCTATCTCTCCAGCCGAAAACTGTCAGCAGCCAAGGGAGCCATCGAGGTTCCACCCACCATGGGTCTTGGCACTGCACCGTCAAGAGGCAGCCACAAGTAGGAGCTGCACCTGAACTGTGTTTTAATTCAAAAATAGACACAAGAAGGGAACCAAAACATTGCCAAAAGCTAAAAAGGAAAGTGGATGTTCTCTTTGAAAAGTTGCTAGCAATAATTCATAGCTTTCTGTAAAATTTTCATTTATTGTATATTACAATTACATTAATGAATATCATATTAGGAAGAAAACAAATGCTTCTGGAAATCCACTGAGTGAAAGAACAGTAGGATAAGGAGCTGCAACACGTCCAGGCTTGTGTGCACATTCCCTCCTCTCCTAAGGACGAGGCCGAGAAGAACGCACAGCCTTCACATCCTTAAACATTAGCAGCCTTAGGCTCAAAGAAGTGACTCACTCCAAATCAATCAGGGAAAAAGGCTGTGAGATAAACCTCCCTGATAGTCTGTAAAGGAGGCACAGACATTTTTCCCCTGCACGAAGCAGAAGCAGATGTGTTCAAGGTATTTCATTTAAGAATCCTTCGGAGCTTTCCTTTCTAAAATATCTCCCTCCCTCAAAAAAAAATATATATAATATATATGTTTATTTATATAATAATTATTGAATTATATTTATATAATATATAAATCAATAAAATAAATATACAAATATATTGCTAATATATTTAATTAATTTTATAATATACTTATATATATTTTTTCCTCCATTGGCTTTAG
Organism: Neotragus moschatus; assembly: GCA_006410615.1. Taxonomy (NCBI): domain Eukaryota; kingdom Metazoa; phylum Chordata; class Mammalia; order Artiodactyla; family Bovidae; genus Neotragus; species Neotragus moschatus. The sequence goes on along the minus strand of SJYA01001012.1, from coordinate 10,291 downwards.
CCAAAAATCATACTAATTAATAGAAAACGCCTCCTCTTTGACACAGATTTTCTAATATTAAGCTAGAGAGACGCAGGACGCAGGAAAAAGCAAATGTTCCTTCGGGCCTCCCTGGTGGCCCAGTGGCTAAGAATCTGCCTTGCAGTGCAGGGCACAGGTGTGACCCCTCACCTTGCAAAACCTCACAAGCTGCAGGCCGCGCAGCTCTGCACAGCTGCCAAGCCGGCACTCTGGAGCCCCGGCCGCAGCTGTCAGCACCCACGGCCGCGAGCCCGCCCTGCAGCGGGAGAGCCCCGCAGGCACCCAGAGCACATGCTGCCCGCCCCAGCTAAAGACGGCCCAGCACAGCAACAATGACCCCACACAGCTAAGGAAATGATCATTTGAAAATGCTCCTCAATCAAAGTCAAGTGCTGAAAACCAAGTACAGAAATTGAAAAACATATTTACGTCTTTTCTTACGACTTAACGACTCTTAAGTCTTCTTTTATGACAAGATAAGTTTTTTGTTTCTGTTGCGGTTTTAACAACAGCTCAAGGGTTTGCCATCAGATGAAATAAGTCCACACAAGGGGAAGAAGTCCACACAGTAGACTCAGGAGTCTGAATGCATTCGCTTAAGTTCAGACTTTAGCACTTAACAGTTATATACATATATGGGCAAATTCTTTAATCTCTCAGTAATCATGTCTCCAAAATGGAGATTTTAACGATATATAAAATGGATATAACAATCCTGTCTATGTCTAAGGGTACTGCTTAGTATGGTGCCTTGTTTATAAAATGCACTCAGCTACGGAGGCAAACAGAACTGCCTAACTTTCACACTGGAGATTCATCCTGAATAGTCTGGCAACTTGTCTACTAGAACTAGGGATTCTAAGAGTCTCCCACCTTGTACATCCAACTCCTGAGGAGCCAAATGGTCTCCTATCCCAATGATTAAGAGCACTTCCCAAGGACCCAAGTCCTAAGCATCTGACATTTCCAGCCCCTGACGCCTACCTCAGGGGCTTCCCAGGTGATGCTAGCGGTAAAGACCCCACCTGCCAGTGCAGGTGATGTAAGAGACCCAGGTTCAACCCCTGGGTCAGGAAGATCCCGTGGAGGAGGGCATGGTAACCCACTCCAATAGTCTTGCCTGGAGAATCCCATGGAGAGAGGAGCCTCGGGGGCTGCAGTCCATGGGGTCGCACAGATTCAAACACAACTGAAGCGACTTAGCATGCGTGCGTGCACGGCCACCTCAGAGACTTGGCAACTGAACCCAAATGTTCATCTCTTCCTGGAGAAGCTAATTTTCACTCTTATATTAAAAGGTAGAGTAGCAGTCACTCAATGTCTCTCCCCTCAAAATGCAAATCCAGTCCAACGTCCAGTTGCTTCCCCAGACTCGGCATCCCTCCTGGGGACAGTGAGAGATGGGGACCAGCTGCCCTTTTGCGCTGCTCACCACTGGTCTCTCCAGTTCAGTCAGTCCAGTCGCTCAGTTGTGTCCGACTCCTCATGACCCCATGGACTGCAGCATGCCAGGTCTCCCTGTCCATCACCAATCCCCAGAACTTACTCAAACTAACTCATGTCCATTGAGTCGGTGATGCCATCCAATCATCTCATCCTCTTTCATCCCCTTCTCCTCCCGCCTTCAATCTTTCCCAGCATCAGAGTCTTTTCCAGTGAGTCAGTTCTTCACATTAGATGGCCAAAGTATTGGGGTTTCAGCTTCAACATCAGTCCTTCCAATGAACACGCAGGACTGATTTTCTTTAGGGTGGACTGGTTGGATCTCCTTGCAGTCCAAGGGACTCTCAAGAGTCTTTACTGGTCTCTCCGGTAAAGCCTCTCCAATGCGACACTGCAGTACCCTTCTCTCCCCACCTTGTCTCCACTCAGTAAATGTTAGCTCCTCTGAGTTCCCCCACCTTGGAATTGGCTCCTTTAATGAAGGAGGCTGCAGAGGAAATGCAGTAGCCTTTGGAAGGACTGCTCTGTTGAGGAAGTCAGCTATGTAAAATGTCCTGCTGTATACCTATGGATATTCTTGGCCCATTCTCCTGAGTTTCATCTGGGCTCTCTTCCAGGTGCGGGTCTTATGAATGAAATCTTCTGATATAAAATTGGTGAGCAAACTAAGCCTAATCAGAGATAAAGTTTTAAGTTAATATTCTCCTAGTCTTTACCTGAGTGCAAATAATTACTTGTTTGTTAATTTTTAGGGATTCAAGGCAGAAGCTTAGAAAACACACCTCCAAGAAACCTCAGAAGCCAAAAAGTATAAATGTAGAGACTGGTTTTTGAAAATTTGATCTCCAGAGTTCTGAATTCTCAGCCTTAAGGTAGATTGAAGATAGTTTTACTGACAAAGAAAGAAAAGGGAAAAACAACAACAACAGCGAGGTTTGAAGTCAGAGCATCTATGCCCCGGTTTGGGGCTGCTGTTTTTATAGTAAAGAAACATAATGATTTTATCATTTTTAAAAAAATGCTGAGGGGAAGAACAGCATGTACCATGAAAAAGCAAAACCTCCCAAATTTAATGGACAGAAGGAAAACAATGAATTTTGTTTTGAAAAATTTCGTAAAGGAAAGGCGTTAAATCTATATCATTCAAAGCAATATATATCTTTATAAACATATAAACAAAGAATTCCCACTTAGAGAGATTTTACAGGCTAAAGAACACAAGTGCAGAAAAATATTTTAGGAAATAAATTATAGGTCGTCAGATATACTGGATGCTTCAGCAATAAGGAAACTCCTATTTTCTCCTTACTAGTAAGCATTCACACTGAAATAAGTCTACTTTAGGACTCCAAAGCAATAAAGAAACATATGCGTTTAAATTTCCCAATTTCCTACCTCTTAGATGCGCCCCATCTTCTACAGGATCCTGAAATGTTGGCCTTCTTATACATTGCTATTTGATGAAAACACAAACTGGAGATTTCTAGAAATACTTGGTGAGGAACGGATGATGTGACTCTACGCAAGAAGACCTCTCAAAAGGTGAAAAAGAGCTAAGGGTACAGCGGCTTCAAACTGTGTCTCCGTGATTGACCTCCAGGACTGTGACTGCATTCATTCCCTGCGGGCCTGAACGCGGGAGGAGGTGCTGAAATCCGAGCTATTGCCACGTAACTGCGGACCCAATGGAGAATCAAGCAAACGGAAGAAGCGACGTTGCCCACGGTTAATGTCTAGTGGGCCAGAGCCATCTTTTCAACACATAGCTAAGAATTAAACTTGTTTTTCAGTCACTTCTTTAAAAGTAGGTCTATCCATACCCTAATAGACAGTAAAGACTCTTCAGCCAGGCCTGAGCTACCTTCCTCTTGCAGTCCCTGAGCTACAGTCCTGTTCTGCTCACACCTGCTGCACCCGGGGCGAGTTCACCCCTGACTGCGCTGGCAGTGTGCCCAGCTACAGGCGGCGCTGTGCCTGCAGGGCACAAGACGGTGCGACGGGAAGGGCGCCCTGTGCCACCCCGAGGGGCCTCCGCTGGCAGGCAGCGCGGCTCTCCTAGTCAGAGACTCTGATTTTAGAGGCTGTAGTGAGCTGTGGAAAAGNTAAAGACTCTTCAGCCAGGCCTGAGCTACCTTCCTCTTGCAGTCCCTGAGCTACAGTCCTGTTCTGCTCACGCCTGCTGCACCCGGGGCGAGTTCACCCCTGACTGCGCCGGCAGTGTGCCCAGCTACAGGCAGCGCTGTGCCTGCAGGGCAGAAGACGGTGCGACGGGAGGGGCGCCCTGTGCCACCCCGAGGGGCCTCCGCTGGCGGGCAGCTCGGCTCTCCTAGTCAGAGACTCTGATTTTTAGAGGCTGTAGTGAGCTGTGGAAAAATAAAAATGCATAAAGGAGATGGTTTTTCACAGGTCAGTGACGAATGAGTCTCACTTACGTAGTGAACCGCGGGCTCCGAGAACCCCGCACGCCCCAGTCCTGCGGGGCCCACGGCTCTGGGGTCCCGACCGGCCCNTTTTAGAGGCTGTAGTGAGCTGTGGAAAAGTAAAAATGCATAAAGGAGATGGTTTTTCACAGGTCAGTGACGAATGAGTCTCACTTACGTAGTGAACCGCGGGCTCCGAGAACCCCGCACGCCCCAGTCCTGCGGGGCCCACGGCTCTGGGGTCCCGACCGGCCCCCCGTCTCTCGTCCCGTCCCTGCCCCGGCGGAGCCTCCTCTGGTCCCGGCCCTCCGCATCTCCCCGGCGCGGGGCTCTCCGGCCTCAGCGCAGCTCGCCCCTGACGTGCATCTCTCCCTTCGCTTTCAGCCTCTCTCCCCTCCTTCCTGCTCCTACTTCCATTTCTCGGTTCTGCCCTTTTGAGCATCCCCAACATGCTTCCCTGTCTCTCTCTAGCCCCTGCTGCGTCCCAGCAGGCGCGTCCCCACCCATCCGCCTTTCCACTGTCTCTTTACCTTTCCCCTCACTGCTCTTCACTATCCTTTAAACTAACTTAAAAATTACTTTAGAACATAGAAAAAGAGAAGAAATGGGCATGTCACATTTTATAGAGATTTAACATCAGGAAAAACGTTGATGGCAGATAGATTACTCAAAAAACATTGTTGGGACGTTAAATAATCACACGGATCAACACTTCACATCACATACCAGTAAAAAGAAAAGCGTCACGTGATTAAAGTAAATCCAAAATAAATCCTTAAGGTGCTAGAAGATGCCATATCCCACTCCTAAACCGAGAGGAAGAAACTCCAAGAGTTCAGTTCGTATTAAAGCAGTGAAAAGATATGCTATTTTAATATTATCTCTGCTACATCACCTCCACTTTGACTTACTTTCTCATCGTTAAAACAGGTCTGAAAATATAGAAAATATAGACCAGTGGAAGGAAACTAGAGCTGTTAATAAAAATGTGAGAGCCTAAATCGGGGAGTACAAACCATAATCCATGTTTAAACGTCAGAGCGCTCTCAAATGCTACTTGTAAGTGTAGCTTAACTGGAATTAATATCAAGGCATCAACTGCCCTAAAATGATAGCAGTAGAAACTCTGGTATCTCACGAGTACCATCATCACCCAGGCCATTTTCACTCAGATCCTGATTTGTCAGAATAAGGCAGGGCGTCCCCTAGTGTCTCCACAAGTGCATCTGCGGTCAAAACCATGACTAGGACACGTGACAACAGGGATGTTACTCGAAATGTTAGAAAAAGCTTTTCTTAAAACAAAAGCTTCTACCTAAAATTCACATGCACCTTGAAAATAATTATTTTTAAGAAGAATAANGAATAAGGCAGGGCGTCCCCTCGTGTCTCCACAAGTGTATCTGCGGCCGAAACCATGACTAGGACACGTGACAACAGGGATGTTACTCGAAATGTTAGAAAAAGCTTTTCTTAAAACAAAAGCTTCTACCTAAAATTCACATGCACCTTGAAAATAATTATTTTTAAGAAGAATAACAAAAAGAATAGAAGAAAACTTTTGAGGCAATGAATAGACTTATGGTACAAGTGCTATAGTGGTTTCCCAACTGCACACTTATCAGTTTGTAAGCATTAAATGTGTACAGCTTTGCACGTCAGTCATACCTCAGTAAGGCATTTTTTTAAAAGGGAAAAATAAAGACTAGGAGAAATGTGACAATATTTTAATCTCAAAATGGAAAGAATTTTCCTAAACAGACTTAAGAAATCCATAAACCACAGTCAAAAATGGAGAGAACATTTAAGATGTACTCATTTCTTATATCAATATTTTATAGACCTTGGAAGGATAGACAGTGGTTAAAATAGGGAGAAATAGGGTAGCCTAGGCAAATGTAGGTCACTATGGAAGAGAAGCTTTCACTTTAACGAAACAGTGACTTATATTACACAATGATACCTATTTTAAGCACTTTCTGAGAAAGGAATACTCGCTCATGATGAGATAGTTAGACGAAGTATCTAGAAGGCGAAGAAGCCAAGATCTGAATCAGACGAGGAAAACGGAGTGAACACAGAGGCACACGATCACGGTCGCTCACAGGGCTCCCGACCCGTCAGAACGCGAGCGCGCTGAGCCCGGCGCTCACCTCTCAGTGAAGCGCAGAGCCCGCCTCCGCGCGGAGCCCCNGTTGGACTGTAAAGAAGGCTGAGCGCTGAAGAATTGATGCTTTGAACTGTGGTGTTGGAGAAGACTCTTGAGAGTCTCTTGGACTGCAAAGAGACCCAACGAGTCCATTCTGAAGGAGATCAAACCAGAATATTTACTGGAAGAACTGATGCTGAAACTGAAGCTCCAATACTTTGGCCAGGCAATGTGAAGAGCTGACTCATTGGAAAGACCCTGATGCTGGGTCTTGAAGATTGAAGGGGATGGCAGAGGATGAGATGGTCAGAGGGCATCACTGACTTGATGGACATGAGTTTGAGCAAACCCTGGGAGATGGTGAAGGATGGGGAAACGTGGGTTGCTGCAGCCCATGGGTCACAAAGAGTCGGACGTGACTGAGCGACTGAACAGAACAGCAATCACTTTGATCTTTTGAATAGTTAGCTTCGGAGAATTTAAAGGAGTTAGTTTAGACATTATTAGTATTGAACCTAGTATAGACATGTTAATATATAACTTGACATTAAAATTATATTACCTTGAGACTTCCCTCGTGGTTCAGTGGTTAAGACTCCACGCTTCCATTGCAGGGGGCCTGGGTACAGTCCCTGGTCAGGGAACCAGATACCAGATGCTGCCACGGCAACGACAACAACAACCCCACGTGCCACAGTGAAGACCAATCCCACGTGCAGCACAGCCACGCAAACACATTTTAAAAATTTATATGCTAGCTAAAAATAAGTTGGAAAGATTTGCTGACTAAAGTCATAAAAAGGATGCAAGGAAAAACATTATATAGGAAAAGAATAAACATAATGGATTAGACACTTGGTCCTATCCATACCAAAATAGAATTCTTGGCCAACAAACCTTTAGAATCAAACTGAATAAAACCCTTCTGTCAGCGGAAACTGAAAGAATTAGCCACCAGCCAATGCTCATGAAAAGAATATGAAAGGATTTTCTTTGAGCAAAAGAAAAATAATCCCTTATAGAAGGCCAGCAATTCAAGAAGAAAAAGTAAGGAAAGAAACAAGTAAATAGATCAGTAAAGCAAAAGTATATGGAGTGTATAAAACAACATTAATATGTTGGCATCTGTAAACAGACACACATGCACAGAGCATACATGTATAGAAACACATCCAGAGAAACACAACTTAAATGCTCAACAGGAAAAGTGTATAAAGGAAATAAAAGTTGCTAAAATGTTATAAGACCATTTTATGGCCCAGGAAAACATAAATCCTCCTACATTAGGAGGAGATAATGAAGCGTTCATTTTGAAACACTGGAGTAACAAATAAAAGACTGCCTGACTACAAAATAAACAAGCAGAAAGGCTAGGATAAAATGGTATAACAAAAACTCTTCCTGGAAGGGCACAAAACTAGTTTTAAAAAAAGGATAGAAGACGACCAGAAAATAAGTACAAAATGGCAACAAGTACATAACCATCAATAATCACTTTACATGTCTTTGGATTAAATTCTCCAATCACAGCACATAAGGTAGCTGATTGGATTAAAAAAAAAAAAAGACCTGTCTACATGTTGCCTACAAGAGAGTCTACAGCTAAAGACAAATGCAGACTGAAAGTGGGGACAGAAAAATACGTTCCATGCAAACAGATGTGAAAGGAAAGCTAGGGGAGCAATAAGCATATCAGAAAAGTAAACTTTAGAGTCAAAGTCTATAATGAAAGACTAAAAAGGACATCATATAATGACAAGGGGATCGATGCAAGGGGATATGACATCCGTAACACGCATGCACCTAATACAGGGGCACCTAAGCAAATGTCAACAGACACAGAGGGAGAAATTAACAATGCAGTAGTTGTAGAAACCTGGCCATCCCACGCACTCCAGTGGACAGAGACCCAGGCAGAAAATCAGTAAGAAAACACTGGTCCTAAATGACATATTAGACCAGTTGAACTTAATACAGATATTTCAGAACATTTCATCCAAAAGAGTCAGATATACACTGGATTCAAGTGCATATGGAAAGTTCTCCCAGACAGATCATGTACGAGGTCTAAAAACAAGTCTCAACAAATTTTAGAGGATAAAAGTTATATCAAGTATCACTTCTGACCATAACAAATGAAACTAGAAAACAATTACAAGAAGAAAAATGGGAAAAACACAAACACGTGGATGCTAGGCCACATCCAACACACTAACAAAACCAAGAAATCAAAGGGACAATCAGAGCATAGCTTCAGACAAGTGAAAACCAAGACAGAACTTTCCCAAATCTACAGGGCGCAGCAAAAGCACTTCTGAGAGAGATGTTTCACAGTAGGGCCTACTTCGTGAAGCAACACAAATCTCAAATAAATGAGCATCTAAACAAATTAGAAAAAGAATAGACAAAGCCCAAAGGAAGCAGAAGAAATAAAATAATAAAGGTAATAAGAAAATAAATAAAATATAGACCAATAAAACAACAGGAAAGATCAATGAAACCAAGAGCTCATTTTCTTTTGAAAAAAAAAAAATTTTTTTTGATAAGCCTGTAGCTAGGCTCATTAAAAAAAAAAGACAGGATACAAATAAATAAGAAATGAAAGAGGAGAAATTACAAATAATATGAGAAAAAAATCATAGGAGAATACTATAAATAGTTAAATGTCAACAAACTGCATAACCAAGAACAAAAGGATAAACCTTTAGAAACATATAACATAGGTTAACATATAACCTATAATCTATCGAGATTAAATTAGGAGGAAATAAGACAATCTAAACAGACTGATTAGTAGAAATTAAATCAAATCAGGAATCAAAAATGTTCCCCAAAATTCCAGAAACAGACATTTTCACAGGAAAATTCTACCAAATATGAAAAGGATAGTTAATACCTATCCTCAAACTGTTTCAAAAAACTAAAGAGGAAGGAACACTCCGAAATTCATTCAACAAGGCCATCATTATCTCATATCAAAATCAGATACTACAAAAAAGAAGAGTACAAGTCACTGTCTTTGATGAATATGGATGTAGGAATCCTCAACAAAATACTGGCAAACTTAATTCAACAAACATAAAAAAGACCATACAGGATGAACAAGTGAGATTTTACTCCAGGAAACCAAGTATAGTTCACCTTAAGCAACTCAATCAACGTGACATCCCACAATCACAAGATGAAGGATAAAAACCACGTGATCATCGCAGTAGACACAGGGAAAGCATCGACACAGTTCAACACCCATCCACGATAAACATTCTCAACAAAGCTGGTACAGAGGGAAAACATCTCAACAAAATAAAGGCCATTTATGAAAGCCCGTAACTAACATACTCAATGGTCAAGAAAAGAAGGCCTTTCCTCCAATATCAGTAACAAGGATGCCCACTCTCACCATTTCTATTTATCATAGAACTGGAAGTCTTAGCCATAGCAATCAGACAAAATAAATAAAAGGCACCCAGATTGGAAGGGAAGTGAAACTCTCATTATTTGCGGGTGGTGGTGTTTAGTTGCTAAGTTGTGCCTGACTCACTCGCAGGTGATACAGTACTATNTCCAATATCAGTAACAAGGATGCCCACTCTCACCATTTCTATTTATCATAGAACTGGAAGTCTTAGCCATAGCAATCAGACAAAATAAATAAAAGGCACCCAGATTGGAAGGGAAGTGAAACTCTCATTATTTGCGGGTGGTGGTGTTTAGTTGCTAAGTTGTGCCTGACTCACTCGCAGGTGATACAGTACTATATATAGAAAAACCTAAAAGTACACACACACACAGTTCAAACTAATAATTGAATTCAGTAAAGTCGCAGGCTACAAGATTAATATACACAAATCTGTTGCTTTTCTATACACTAAAAATGGACTATGTGAAAGAGAAATCAAAAAACTAATCCCATTGAAAACTGCATCAAAAAGAATGAAATACCCATGAATAAACTTAACCAAAGCGGTGAAAGACCTATACTCTAAAAACTATGAGACACTGGTGAAGGAATTTAATAAACATGATATGAATACATGGAAAGATAGCTGTGACAATGGATTGGAAGAATATTGTCAAAATTTCCATCCTGCCTACTCTAAGCAATCTACAAATTTAATCCAATACCTATCAAAGTATCAGTGACATTTTTCAATGAATTAGAACAAATAATTCCAAAATTTGTATAGAACCATCAGTTCAGTTCAGTCGCTCAGTCATGTCCGACTCTTTGCGACCCCATGAATCGCAGCACACCAGG
>SJYA01001011.1:147131-264175 GCA_006410615.1 Neotragus moschatus | reverse complement strand
CATTCCATAGGGATATATGCTCTTTTTCATATTCTTTTCCATAATGTTTTTTATTTTATTTATTTATTGGAGGCTAATTACTTTACAATATTGTATTGGTTTTGTCATACATTGGCATGATTCCGCCACAGGTGTACATGTGTTCCCCATCCTGTTTTTTATAAGATATTGAATATAGTTCCCTCTGCTAAACAGTAGGAGCTTGTTTATCTATTTTACGTGTAGTAATTTGTATCTACTAATCTCAAACTCCTAATTTTTCCCTCCTCCACTCATTTTTCCCTTTGGTAAATGTAAGTTTGTTTTCTATGTCTGTGATTCTGGTTTGTAAATAAGTTTCATTTGTATCGTATTTTAGATTCCACATATAAGTGGTATTATGTATTTGTGTTTCTCTTTCTAACTTACTTCACCTAGTATAAAGTGAAAGTGAAGTCGCTCAGTTGTGTCCAACTCTTTCCGACCCCATAGACTGTTGCCCNTTCTATGTCTGTGATTCTGGTTTGTAAATAAGTTTCATTTGTATCGTATTTTAGATTCCACATATAAGTGGTATTATGTATTTGTGTTTCTCTTTCTAACTTACTTCACCTAGTATAAAGTGAAAGTGAAGTCGCTCAGTTGTGTCCAACTCTTTCCGACCCCATAGACTGTTGCCCACCAGGCTCCTCTGTCCATGAGATTTTCCAGGCAGTAGTACTGGAGTGGATTGCCATTTCCTTCTCCAGGGGATCTTCCCGACCCAGGGATCGAACCCAGGTCTCCCGCACTGTAGACAGACGCTTTACTGTCTGAGCCACCAAATCCATCCATATTGCTGCAAGTAGCTTTACTCCATCCTTTTTTACGAGTGAGTAATATTCCATTATGTGTATATACCAGTCTTCTTTATCCATTCCTCTGTAGGTGTACCTTTAGGTTGCTTCCATGTCTTGGCTGTTGCAATGCCAAGCTGTCTTGGCTGTATGATCACTGGGATGCAAGTATCTTTTCAAATTAGAGTTTCTCTGGATATGCCCAGGAGTGGGATTGATGGATCACATGGAACTCTATTTTTAGTTTTTGAAGGAACGTCCATACTATTTTCCGTAGTGGCTCTGCACAGTTTGCATTCCCATCAACAGTGTAGAAGGGTTCCCATTTCTCTGCACCCTCGTCAGCACTTGTTATTTGTGGACTTTTGAATGATGGCCATTCTGACTGGTGTGAGTTGGTGCCTCACCATAGTTTTGATTTGCATTTCTTTGATAATTAGTGATGTTGAGCATCTTTTCATGTGCCTATTGGCCATCTGTATGTCTTCTTTGGAGAAATGTCTATTAGGGCTTCTGCTGATTTTTTGACTGTTTTTGTTGTTGTAGTTGTTGTTAGTGAGTTGTATAAGCTCTTTGTATATTTTGCAAATTAAGCCCTTTTTGATCACAACATTTGAAAATATTTTCTCCGCATTTCATAGGTTGTCTCTTTGTATTGGTCCCTGATTTTGTTTTTAGTTCAGTGAATAAGGCTTTTAAAGTTCATTTTATGAGCTACCGTTTATTTTCTGTCTGCCGTATTATTTCATTTTTGTGACAGCCTTGGGAGGTGATATTTCTGCCCCCTTGTACCTGTGAGGAAATCAAAGATGAAAGTGTGATGATAATCCATTCACTATCCTTGCAACAAATAGTTATTTGGTCCCTACTGTGTGCCAGGGAAAGCAATAGAGTTAAGGCATGTAGTCCTACTTAAAGATAACATTACTACTAGTCTTTGTTAAACGTACAGTGTGCATCAGGGACTCTTCTGGTGTGCTATACCCCGAATGTTTGTGTCCTACAAAATTCATCTGTTGAAACCTAACCTCAATATGCTTATGTGAGCAGGTGAAGCCTTTAAGAGGTGATTAGGTCATGAGGGGGCTTCCCAGGTAGCACTAGTGATAAAGAACCCACCTGCCAATGTAGGAGACATAAGAGATGTGGGTTTGATCCCTGGGTTGGGAAGATCCCCTGGAGGAGGGCATGGCAACCCCCTCCAGTGTCCTTGTCTAGAAAATCCCATGGACAGAAGAGCCTGGCAGGCTACAATTCAGTGATTGGCAAAGGGTCGGACACAACTGAAGTGACTCAGCATGCACGCACGCAAATCGTGAGGGCAGAGCCTCATGAATGAGATTAATGCTTTATACAGGAGACCCCAGAGAGCCCCCTCGGCCCTTCTACTACATGAGGATGCGGCAAGGAGAACATCTGTGAACCAGATACCAAATCTGTTAGAAGCTTAGACTTCTGCTCTCCAGAACATAGAAGAGTAACTGTTTTTACTGTTTAAGGCCCTTGGTCCACAGTGTTTTGTTACAACTGCCCAGCCCACCAAGACATAGTATTTTATGCAAGTCATCCTTTTTAATCCTCACGATTAGTAAGGAAGTAGATGGGATTAGTGTTCACATTTAACAGATGGAGAAACTGAACCACAGGATTCTGAAAACACTTGTCCAAAGTGGTGCAGCTGCCTGTGGCTGACCAGGATCCAGCCCCAGGCAGTCAGGGGTATTTGCTAAAGTAATGCTCAGATGTGACACCTCACAAAATAACCATCTCTTCCCTACAGCCTGGGGCCTTGCTGCCAGCCTAATAAAGAGCTCTTGGAACAGAATTCTTGATCTTCTGCTTTATAGGGTCTGTGTGGACCATGAAAGGTACAAAGGCTGTAGGTGAACTCAGCCCCCCTCCATGATCCTTCTGAAGAAGCCACCCATTGGTGGCTTAATCAAAGTCTTGTGGCGCCCCTGAAGTCAGAATGCCCTCGACACACTGTGATTTAATCCAAATGCTCCCATTCTGTTATCTTAGCAAAGGCCACTGGGCGATCTCTCCTGCATTTGTCATCACCCCTTAAAACATGATATAATTGGAAGTTGCTGTGCTGGGCTGAGGGTAGGATGACATTTTATGCACATTCAATTTGGACATAAATGTCATATTTGCGCTAGGTTGAGGCTGCTGGTTTTAAGGATAAAATGTTCGTGAGTGATGAGCAGACCTACAGGAAATCTTGCCCAGTGAGTTGAAAGCAGCTTCGGATGACCCAGGAAGAGAGAAATTAATTACTGCAGGCAGAAGGCTGGCATTGTTCTCTTAAAAGGAAAAGTTTATGTTCTTTGCGTTTTCTTATTGCATCACTACAAAATAGATTTTCTCCATCCTCTTGCTCTAAATATCAGATAAAACCTGATCATGTTTATGTATATAAGTATGCATATATGGGCTTCCCTGGTGGTGCAGTGGTAAAGAATCTACTTGCCTCACAGGAGACACAAGAGACAGATGCCAGATCGATCCCTGGGCTGGGAAGATCCCCTGAAGTAGGAAATGGCTGCTCCAGTATTCTTGAAAATACTGGAGCCTGGAAAGTTCTGTGGACAGAGGACCCTGCAGGCTACAGTCCATGGGGTTGCAAAGAGTCAGACCTGACTGAGCACGGAAGCACAATATGCTTATACACGTATACCGTTGTTGTAGAGTAGCTAAGTCGCGTCTGATTCTTTGAAACCCCTTAGACTGCAGCACACCAGGCCTCTCTGTCCTTCACCATCTCCTGGAGTTTGCTCAAACTCATGTCCATTGAGACGGTGATGCCATCCAACCCTCTTATCTTCTGTCACCACCTTCTCCTCCTGCCCTTAATCCATTCCAGCATCATGGCCTTTTCCAGTGAGTTGGCTCTTCGGATCAGGTAGCCAAAGTATTGGACCTTCAGCTTCAGCATCAGTATGAATGCATACATAGAAATATCCTCTTTATATAAATAATATATACAATGTATAATACTATATAATGAAATTATATATATCTATATTTGAGTCATTATGAATTAGCCATATATAGAGCCATTATGAATTAGCACCTCTATCTTTAAGACACTTCATATCCACTATTATTTTCAGTTTGATTGCATTCTAGGTCTCATATTTGGTCGCCCTTCTCCCGCCTCCCCCATTCAGTACAATACCACACTCCTTTGGCTGTGATGGCTTATTATCCCTCCACTCCTGTCACCAAGCCACCCTCCTGCCTGCTCTGAGTTTGGTGAAAGTCGACTAATGCTGTTTCAGCTTTCATCTCTGCCCCTGAGTCTATGCTCCACAGAGCCGCCAGGATGAACTTCACAAAAACTGAAGTCAGGTCATGTCATACTTGTTCAAAACCATCCAGAATAAAAGTCAGGTTCTTTTCTGTTGGGATTTAAGTCTAATAAATAATACCATTCCCTCTCTTTTACCCACTCCAGCTTGGAACCAGTTGAGAAATGCACCAGAAGTGAGGTCGATAAAAATGCAAATATCATGTTTATAACTGACACGAAGGTTGTTGAAGAACAGAGCTTAGGTCTGCTTAATGAGTGGGCTTCAACACACCTCTTAATTGAACTTTCTCCCTCTGTAGAGAAGCCTGCCTCATTAAAATCACAAATGTTGCTTTCTTGGGGAAGCCTTCTCTGCGCCCTGTTTCAGACAGTCATTCTCTAAGATTGTCTTTTTCCTTATTGATTTATATATGTTAAACATCTTACACCTTGTAGCTTGAATTCACATGTTATGGTGAGTTTGGGGGCTTCCCTGGTAGCTCAGCTGGTAAAGAATCCACCTGCAATGCAGGAGACCTGGTTCGATCCCTGGTTCGATCCCTGGGTTGGGAATATCTGCTAGAGAAGGGATAGACTACCCACTCTAGTATTCTTGGGCTTCCCTGGTGCTCAGATGGTCAAGAATGCGCCTGCAATGTGTGAGACCTGGGTTCAATTCCTGGGTTGGGAAGATCCCCTGCAGAAGGGAAAGACTACCCACTCCAGTGTTCTGGCCTGGAGAATTCCATGTGCCGTATACTCCATGGGCTTGCAAAGAGTCAGACACGACTGAGCAAGGTGACTTTTTATCGAAATGATCCTAGCTTTAATGGAAGTAAATTATCAGGTTTTTTCTTTTTAAAGTTAGTATATGTTATATCTTTGAAAAATCTTCCCCAGTCTCCAGACTATAATGAGATTTTCCTGTATTTTCTTCTAACAGTTTGAAATTTGGCTTTTCACATTTGATTCTTATATCCAAAAGTTTTCTGTGTATGGTGTGAGGTATTGATTTTTGTATATGGTGATATTTAGATTGAGTTTTGTCCTGTTCCGTATGGAGAGCCTGCTATTTCAGTATCGCTTATTATATTCCCTCTTGGACACAATGCCCCCCTTTCTTCAGTGACCTGCCGTGTCCTGTATCATTTTTTTTGTACCTATGGGTTTGTTTCAGGGTTGTCTTTCTTTTTCTGTTTGTTTAACCCTGTACCACAGTCACAAGGTATGAATTGTTATAACCTGATAAATAATACGAGAAAATTAAGAGGAAATTTTAAATCTCTTATGATCCCATCAATCAAACTATCTCCATCTCAGTTTGTTTGGCACTTTTTTACTCTTTTGCTTTGGCCTATTTTTGTACATTCAGCAGAGATTGTATATACAGAGACAAATTTTCATTTTTCCTTAATGTAATTATTATCCTTTAACATTTGTGATCCTTACAGATTTGAATTTTCATTTTTTTCCTGGAAATTGTCATTTTTTTCCCCTATTTTTAGTGCATGTTGGCAAATGTTCCAGATTTGTTTGGTTTTTGTAATTGTTTTTTGAAGTATAGTAGTGTTAGTTTTGGGTGTACAGCAGAGCAATTCAGATATATACATACGTGTGTGTGTGTGTGTGTGTGTGTGTGCGCGCGTGTATAACTGAATCACTTTTCTTACATCTAAAACTAACACAACTGTACTTCAAAAACCAAACTAAAAACACCACACAGAAATGGAGCATCTGTCAATATGAATTAAAAATAGGAAATAATTATGTGTGCATATATATACCATGCACCATATATCAGTTCAGTTCAGTTGCTCAGTCGTGTCCGACTCCTTGTGACCCCATGAATTGCAGCACACCAGGCCTCCCTGTCCATCACCAACTCCCGGAGTTGACTCAGACTCACGTCCATCGAATCGGTGATGCCATCCAGCCATCTCATCCTCGGTCGTCCCCTTCTCCTCCTGCCCCCAATCCCTCCCAGCATCAGAGTCTTTTCCAATGAGTCAACTCTTCGCATGAGGTGGCCAAAGTACTGGAGTTTCAGCTTCAGCATCATTCCTTCCAAAGAAATCCCAGGGCTGATCTCCTTCAGAATGGACTGGTTGGATCTCCTTGCAGTCCAAGGGACTCTCATGTATACATATATATCCTTTTCAGATTCTTTCCCCTTATAGGTTACTACAAAATATTGAACATGTTTCCCTGTGCTATACAGTAGGTCCTTGTTGGTTATCTATTTTATATATAGTTGTATGTATGGAGAAGGCAACGGCACCCCACTCTAGTACTCTTGCCTGGAGAATCCCATGGAGGGAGGAGCCTGGTACGCTGCAGTACATGTGGTCATGAAGAGTCGGACACAACTAAGCGACTTCACTTTCACTTTCATGCATTGGAGAAGGAAATGGCAACCCACTCCAGTGTTCTTCCTGGAGAATCCCAGGGATGGCAGAGCCTGATGGGCTGCTGTGTATGGGCTCTCACAGAGTCAGACACGACTGAAGTGACTTAGCAGCAGTAGCAGTATGTATAGATTAATCACAAACTCTTATTTTTTCATCCCCCTTTCCTCTTTGGTAACCCTAAATTTTCCAAATTTGTGTTTTTACTATGAGAAAGATACGAACAAAGTGTTAAAGTTTTAAGGTGAAGCAAGGAAGCATTTCATCCAGAGAAAAATCAAGAACGTTACTGAGACTCTAAGCTACTTACTTAACATAGCTCTTTTTTATTTTTTTGGCCACAGTGCACAACATGCAGCGTCTTAATTCCCCAACCAGGGGTTGAATCCACACCCCCTGCGGTGGAGGCACAGAGGCTTAACCACTGGGCCATCAAGGAAATCTCACATAGTACTTTCTTGTTGATAAATGAATGGTAGCAGTATGTGGAAAGGGCTGGATCATCCATTCAAAACTGTGACACAAAGCCATCTGGGAATGATTGATGTGTTAAGAGTCTGATCATCACTTTTCAAGGCCTTTACATGAAAGCAAGACATTAGTTATATGGGATCATCACTGAACTGCCTATTTCAGGGACAACCAGTGACAGAAAACTATATGGAATCCTTTGCCTTCTGTGGTGTCAGTCATGACCCTTTCAGAGTGAAGTACTCTAGAGAACGTGGCAAGTTAACTCTAAGTTGGAAGTCAAAAGGGAACCGTCCTGCTATCTGTATGGCAGTGGTGTGAATTGCCGTTTCTAAATAGGGAGTAGATCTGTTGATTGTTGTCAGGAGGTGTTCAAAGATCTTAGTCACTTCAATCAGATTTTACATCTTTTCTCCAATTTGACTGCAGGACTTCTGACATCATTTCCACTCCAAATGATTATCTATTCAGTCGGCTCCAATTAGGAGACAGCACATAAATGCACCTTTCACAAGGAACACTCTTCTTTTGATTTCCAATAACAGCAGCTTCTCCTGTTCAGACATCCTGGACGTGAACTTTCTTTGTTCAGTCCAACCAGCTTCCCATTTAGATTTAATTGTGTTTTTAAAATTTAGGGCCATTTAGAAAATCCTTATTGCTTAGCTTCTCCTGAAATTGGGTAGAGGACTGTTGATGGTTTTTGTTCTATTTTTTCAACATTAAAAGATGTTTAACCTAAGCCCCTCCAAGCTTCATTATGCTCCTTGAAATCTTCAGAGTAGGCACAACTCTGTGTGCTTTTGAACTGTGGTGATGGAGAAGACTCTTGAGTCCCTTGAACTGCAAGGAGATCAAACCAGTCCATCCTAAAGGAAATCAGTCCTGAATATTCATTGGAAGGACTGATGATAAAGCTGAAATTTGAATCCTTTGGGCACCTGATGCAAAGACCTGACTCATTGCAAAAGACCCTGATGCTGGGAGAGATTGAAGGCAGGAGGAGGAGGGGACGACAGGATGAGATGGTTGGACGGCATCATCAACTCCATGGACATGAGTTTGAGTAAGCTCTGGGAGTTGGTGATGGACAGGGAGGCCTGGCATGCTGCAGTCTGTGGAGTCGCAGAAAGTCAGACACAATAGCAACTGAACTGAACTGAGGCACACCTGGGGTGCCTCCAAGAGTCTTTGAGATGAATGGGAATGTGGCAGCTGGTATTATCTGACTCAGCAATCTCTTCACCACTCAAGTCACCATTTACTGAGTGTAGCTCTAAACTAGAAAATGCACCTGCCCAGCTAGGGCCTGGTGTGCCCTGCTCTCTTTCTCAGGGGCATTCTGGTACAAAACTTGGCTGATTGTGGGAAAGTCCCCCCTGTCCCTTATCCAAAATCAGCCTGCAAAGGATATCAATCCATTGGTTCCAGTCTTGCCTTTTGTGGTTGAGCAGGGTTAAGTTTTACCTGTTCCAGTGTGAGTGCCTTTGTGTTAAAGATCACTGATTCTTGGTGCTGTTCAGAAGTAAATAGTTAGGGCTTTCCAGGTGGCTCAGTTGTAAAGAATCTGCTTGCCAGTACAGGAAACATGGGTTCGATCCCTAATCTGGGAAGATCCCCTTGAGAAGGAAACAGCAACCCACTCCAGTATTCTTGCCTGGAGAATCCCATGGACAGAGAAGCCTGGCAGGCTACAGTCCATGGACTCACAAAGAGTTGGGCATGACTGAGCAACTGAACAACAGAGGTAGTTAACCAACAGAGACTTACTATATAGCATGTGGAACTATGCTCAATATTTTGTAATAACATATATATATATACACATACACACATATCTGAATAACTGTACACCTGGAACTGACACAATATTGCAAACCAAGAATATTTTATTTTTTTAACATTTTTTTTTTGGCTGCCTCTGGTCTTAGTTATGGTACTCAGTTGCTCAGTCGTGTCCGACTCTTTGCGACCCCATGGACCCGCCAGGCTCCTCTGTCTATGGAATGCTCCAGGCAAGAATACTGGAGTGGGTTGCCGTCTTCTTCTCCAAGTTGTAGTACATGGGATCTTGGATTGCATGCGTTGCTTTAGTTCATGATCTAAAGAACAATAGAGGCTGACATGGTTGGATGACATCTCCAACTCGATGGACATGAGTTTGAACAAGCTCCGGGAGTTGGTGAAGGACAGGGAAGCTTGCTGTGCTGCAGTCCATGGGGTCGCAAAGAGTCAGACACAACTGAGCAACTGGACTGAACTGAACTGACTGAACCGATAGCTTTAGTAGCAGTTGTGGCACTTGGGCTCCGTAGCACATGGGCTCAGAGGTTGTGGCATGTGGGTGCAATTCAAAAGCTCAGTCACTTCAAGGCATGTGGGATCTTAGTTCTCCCCTGCACTGCAAGGCAGATTCTTAATCACTGGACCACCAGGGAAGTCCTCCAACTATAATAACTTTAATTAATTTTCTAAAAAGACCAATGGGTCTCAAACTTCAGTGCACATCAAAGTTACTTGCAGAGCTTGCTAAAAGCACTGCCTTCTGGCCTGCTCTTAGAGTTTCTGATTCTGCAAGTCTGGGATAAAACCAGAGCATCTGCATCTCTGACAAGTCTCTGGGGGATGTCATGCTGCTGGTCTGGGGACCACATTTTGAGCGCTTCTGCTAGAGACAAATAATATCCATTTATCTAGGTGTGAGGTATTTGTTATCTATCCAGGATACAACCTTTACCCTCACGGAACTTATGGTCCAGTGGAACTTAGTGGAAATACAAATAGCAAAGTGCCATGTTTGTCATGACAGGGAAAGGTTGAGAAACTCTGAGAGTATAAAGTAGCAGACCTCATCTGGTCAGTGGGTCAGAGTCAGGGAAGCCTTCTCGCCAAAGTGATTTTTGAGCTGTGACCTGATATATAGACTGGAGTTTGTCAGACTGAAGAAAGCAGATGGAGCAGTGAGAAGTTCTTTGCACGGGTGAAGTTGAACGGCACATAAATACAAGGCGTGTGGAGACAGCCGGGATGGTAGACATGCAGGAAGGGAGGAAAAGGCTGGGGGAGGGGGAGGTGCTTTCTGAACTGGCTTCAGATGTCTAGTTTGTATTCCAAGGTCAATCAGAAGCCCTTAAGACCCAGGGGGCTTGTAGCCAGGTGAAGTGGGTGTGATGTGTGTCATGTTGATTTATATTGATTTGTTGTTGTTCCGTCACTAAGTTGTGACCGACTCTTTGCAACCCCATGGACTGTTATCTGCCAGGCTCATCTGTCCTCCACTGTCTCCTGGAGTTTGCTCAAATTCATGTCCATTGAGTCAGTGATGCTGTCTAACCATCTCATCCTCTGCCATCCCCTTTTGTGCACGTGTGTGTGTGTGTGTGTGTGTGTGTGTGTGCCAGTGACATGATAAATAAATAGCTTAGGCACAGCAAACCCAGCTTGTGTAGTTGGGAGAACTGCCAACGCTCAGCATCCTTGAGGCTGATTGCATTGCCCTGTGACTATCACCATGGCGCTGGCCCCTGTGAGCAGTCAGTAATTTAAATTATAGATTAAATTGATTTGGAGGAGGCGTAATTTTGCATTCTTTGACCTAAAGGCAAGATTATGATTGTCTGATATAATTTAGGGTTCATAAAAATACCATTGACCTACAGAATTGAAGTACTTTTCATTCTTCCTGGCCAGAAGGTCACACTGCATTTTACGAGAAAGAAGCGGTGGGAGTAGTGAAGGTGAAGGGGTAATGGGGGAAGAAGCAGGCAGAAGAGTGGCCCTGATCACAGATGTTGCTGTTATTGGCGCTATGGAGGTGTGCCAGCCCCTTTCTCCCTCATTAGTACGGTTTGAAGAGCAATGAAACTTGGAAGGAGGGAATGAGCAAATGAGTTCAGGGCACTGGTTAACATATGGCTTTAATTACAGGATTGACCCTTGTACTCATGGGGAGTTTCTTAGGGCAGGACAAATATCATTGCTATGCAATATGGCATCTGAAACCCATCTGACTTATTGTTTTAATTTGGAGAAAATAAGATCTCTTCCCCAGTTGGACTTGTCTCTTAATATTAGTATCTAGTCTTGGGGAAGGGCATTTGTCATAGCCTCCAAAGAGGGAGGAAAGATGACTTGAGGATTCTCCTTCAGGAAGGACCAAGAGTGTCAGCATCAGTTAGGCAAGGACTTGAATGCTCTCTCTTGGTTTATTGAAAAAATTAATCTACAGAACTACAATCTTCTCACTTGAAAAACAGAGATAATACTACCAGCCTCATGGGATCTTAAGATATGGTGAAATTTATATATCTAAGAAGCTCTTGGGCCTTCTAGGAATTTTTCTTAAATGGAAGCTGGTATTATTATTTTCTATTGGAGTGTAGTTGCTTTACAATGTTCTTAATTTCTGCTGTACAATGAAATGACACAGCTATGTATATGCATTTTATCCCCTCCCTCTGAGACTTTCTCCCACTCCATCACCAGGTTCCACCGTCTAGGTCATCACAGAGCATCAAACTGAGCTCCCTCTACTATGTGGCAGGTTCTCACTAGCTGTCTCTTTCACATGGGATAGTGTGTATGTATCAGTCCTAATCTCCCAGTTCACCCTCCCCTCCCCTCCACACCCACTGTGTCCACAGGTCCCTTACCCATGTCTGTGTGTCTGTTCTTGCCCTGCATATAGGTTCATCTGCTTCATTTTTCTAGATTCCACATATATGTGTTAATATACAATATTTGTTTTTCTCTTTCTGACTTACTTCATTCTATATTGTAGACTCTAGGTCCATCCACATGTCTGCTACTGCTACTACTGCTAGGTCCTTCAGTTGTGTCCGACTCTGTGCGACCCCATAGACGGCAGCCCACCAGGCTCCGCAGTCCCTGGAATTCTCCAGGCAAGAAAGCTGGAGTGAGTTGCCATTTGCTTCTCCAATGCATGAAAGTGAAAAGTGAAAGTGAAGTCACTCAGTCGTGTCTGACTCTTAGTGACCCCATGGACTGCAGCCTACCAGGCTCCTCCATCCATGGATTTTCCAGGCAAGAGTACAGATGACCAAATTTCATTCCTTTTTATAGCCGAGTAATATTCCATTGTATATATGTACCCCTTATTATTGTTGTTGCTGTTGTTATTGTTTTCCGTGTGCATCAATGGGTCAAGTACCTCATTATCAACCTCTCAGGGCTCTATAAATGGCTGAAATCTTTACTGCTGTTACTCAAGACCCAGCCCTGGGAGTTATGCAGAGACACTTCTGCTTCATTGTTCGTTAACACAAGCCACTGGGCCAGCCCAGATGCAAAGGGAGCAAAAGTAGATTACACCTATTGATGGGGGAAGTGGCAAAGAATTTGGTGTCCACCTTTAGTCCACCATGCTGATTTCTGTGTTTAAAAGCTCACTCTTACTTTTGTGGGTAAGATAGATTAAAGAGTAAAAGTAAACAGCCTATTTAGAAGGCTTTTGTGATGGCCCAGGAAAGAGATAATAGTGTCTTGAATTAAGTTTATAAATGGGAAGTAGATGAATTCAAGATACATTTTAAGTGCGAAGCCAGATAAAGGATAGAGCCTTGTGGGTAAGAACTACAAAGGCCAGCCTATAGGATGGGAGGGATTCTTAGCAGTTGAGAGTCCCAAAGAGAAGATGAGAATAACCTCAGAATCCTCACTCAGTATGATTTCAGGAACTATCAAAGCAAAAAAACGTCCTAGGGAACTGACCAGGGTCCTGAAACATTCTTTCCATTGTTCATCCATCCACTGTCTCTGAGTACGTGATAATCTGCCAGGCACTGTGATGATCTTTGAGAGTCTGAAGATCAGTAGGACAGGGTTCCAACTTTCAATGAGTACAAAGCCTTTTTTGTGATGATGAACAAGTATGCAAGAAATCCCAGGACAGTGCGATGTGCAGGCCAGCCTGCTGAGGTCAGATAAGGCTCCCTGGTAAAGATGACCTCTGAGCTGAACACTGAACAGTGGGGGACAGGTTGCAGGTCAGTTTGAGGGAGAGAGAAGGTATTTCATGCATAAGCTGATGACAGGAGCAGAAACATCAAATGCAGAGCATCAAACAACTGGGCTGGGGCTGAAAAGACAGAGCAGATCTCTAAGAACCTCGTATTCTAGGCTCAGGACTTTAGATTTCATCTGGAGACAATGAGGCAATACAGGACTTTAAGTGTGGAAGCATGAAATAATTTATACTGTGGCTGGATCTCCTGGGAGTGTGGCCTTGAAAGGAGGTAGAAAGAACAGAGGTGGGAGGTGAGTGAGGTTCCTGTTGCAGTGATCAGCTAAAACAGTGGCAGTGAGAACCATTTCTGTGCTCTCCTCTTTATCAAGTTGACACCCAAAATTAGAATTTCTGTAAAAAAAATCCAAACCATCCCATAAGAAATTTACTGGAGAATAAGCTGCTGTCATCACTCCTTCATGCTTCTCCTAACTTTATTGGATTTCTGAGTAATGAGATATATGGCTTCACTTACACCTCCTTTCTCTATTGAAAATAACTGGCCTGTGGAAGGCAGGTGTTCCTCCGAGGGCGTCTGGCCATTTCCATTCCTTAGAGATGGCCTGTCTGGAAGCAGTTCACATCCTTCTCTTTGTTTCTGCCTCGGGCACCAGGATGGTGGGTTAAGGATCTGCTCTATGGATCCAACTCCTTCAATGTTGATATTCCAGAATCTGCTGTTTGAAGGAAGCAGTAGGTTGTGTGGGTTTGCATGGTGGCTCAGACAGTAAAGAATCTGCCTGCAATGCAGGAGACCTGGTTCAATCCCCAGGCTGGAAAGATCCCCTGGAGAAGGAAATGGCAACCCACCCACTCCAGTATTCTTGCCTGGAGAATCCCATAGACAGAGGAGACTGATGGGCTACAGTCCATGGGGCCACAAAGAGTCAGACACAACTGAATGATTAACACTTATAATCAGTGGTATTTCTACTTTCGCTAGTAGAATAAGCTGTATTCTTCACCCAACTTTACAGCAATAAAATGCACCCAGTATTTTTATTGCNTTTCACTCTCAAGCATTGGAGAAGGAAATGGCAGCCCACACCAGTGTTCTTGCCTGGAGAATCCCAGGGACGGGGGAGTCTGGTGGACTACCGTCTAGGGTCGCACAGAGTCGGACACGACTGAAGTGACTTAGCAGACTTAGCAAGCTGATATAACCAAAGATAGCTACTAACACAGTGGAAATTATGAGACAAACAGAGATAATCTTTGACAATGAACATATGTATACCTCCAACTTGATACCTTAGAAAGGTCTGCAAAACACAAGAGTATATAGTATGAGCATGCGTTCCATTTAAATTTGACATCATAACATGTCATTGGTTTTTGGAAAACTCCACCATACTCTCATGAGAATATGAAAGTTTTGGCAAATAAAGATTTAATAATGTGAAAATAATTTTTACTATGTAGACACACTGAAAGGATCTTAGCAATCCCTATAATGGAAACTTCAGGAATACCAATATTTAAGCAGTGGATGGATTATCAAGAAATTAGTGGAGATGGAGGAAACTAGAAGAATTATTGTCATAATGTTGGGTATAAAACTGCCAACAGACCTATTTAGATAGAAAAGGATATATAAACTTCTGGAGACAGATACAAGAAAATTGGAAGTAATNAACTTCAGGAATACCAATATTTAAGCAGTGGATGGATTATCAAGAAATTAGTGGAGATGGAGGAAACTAGAAGAATTATTGTCATAATGTTGGGTATAAAACTGCCAACAGACCTATTTAGATAGAAAAGGATATATAAACTTCTGGAGACAGATACAAGAAAATTGGAAGTAATCGAGGAAGCCGGCTGATGCAGGTACAGTTTCTCAGGTCCCCCCGGCTTCCTATGGGGTTGTATAGCAGTAGGAGAGGTCACCTGCCAGACTCAGGCCCTGCTGTCACTCTCAAAAGGAACTTATGGCCCTCACTCACATTCCTTATTTCACNGGGGTCCCAAAGAGTCAGACACAACTGAGTGACTGAACTGAACTAGACTGAACGTCATTGACCTGTGAGGATTAAATATAATACAACAATGCTTATAAGGAAAATTACTGAGGACCTCGAGAGATTTTGTTTATGTGGGTTGTATCTATGAACATTTGCAATTTTAAGAATGAAAGCAGAGGAATTAAAAAAGATTTATTTATAAATGCATTTTAAATGGTAACAGTAAATCCCCTATATGTTGATATTAATAAAATTTTTATTAAAAATGCCTATTTTTTTTCCAAAACAAAACTACATAAAGAAAATGCCCTTGTTGTACATTTTTGCAAATTTCTGTAATATTTGAGTTTATGGAAAGCAGTGTCCTTATATCTGTTTCCACTTTCAATCTGTTTCAATATGATGCTTTCATTGAAGTAAACTCAGCCTCACACAGAGATGTAGTTGGTGGAGGGAGAAATATTTTGGTGACCATTTTCAGATAATTTTTGATATTCATCTTTGATATTATTTGAAAACCCAGTGAGTGGCATTTCCTTAAAGATCAGTTGTGGTACAAAATCTGAAACCGTGTCAATGAATTTTTCATATTCTGTTACCTTAAAATCTTTCAGTCTGTCTTGAAATTTAAGTGGATCTTTTACCCCTGCATTATTTTGTAACATAATATATCAGTAAATAATAATAATTCAGGAAACTGTCAATGACTGACTCAGACCTTCTCAGTATTGGCACACTCTATTATCCAGTATTTAAAAATACATATTAATATCGCTATCAAACTCATCAGAAACATCTTTAAGTGTTGGAAAGCTGTCAAACTCCTGTCACCTAGTTTCCTAAATATCTACTTTTTTTACTTGAAAACTCAAATTTTATTACCAGCAACAAATTCAGTAAGATTTTTCTTTTCTTGAAATGACAGGCTGGCTTTATTCATCTTCAGGTTTGTCAGTAGGTCAATCACTGAAGTAAAAATAGCATCTTCTGATAAAAGTGTTTGTATTCAGCTTATGAATTAAATGCAGAAGGGTTGGTTTGTTTTCTGGGGAGAAGTGGCTTTGTACACATTTCCCATCTTTTCACTCAGAATATTAGAAAGGATATGTTTAATACAGTGTTTTTTCCTGCTTCATCAGTACCATTCTTAAGTGAATTGGCTTTTATTTATGAGTGTGTAGCAGTGAGAAACACAAGTACTGTTGGTACAGCTTGGTATCACTTTTTAAATTTGTACAAAGGGACCACCCATTTCACCCACCAGTTCATTTGTGCTCTCAGTGAGAACGTATGCCGAGATTCATAGGTTAGTCAGCACTTTGAATACTTCAGCAACCCTGTGGCAAGATCTTCTTTGATGATGAGTTAGTGCTGATACCAGGAGAATACAAGCAAAACTGCAAACCCTGCCGTATCTGTCAATTTGTCAGGCAGAAGTACAGTTCCATATTTGATTGGATGACTCAGTCTTCATGTTCGCAACTAGCTTCTTTGACGCCAAAGGTTACTGTATTGTTGGAAACTGGCAGTGCCGTGCTTTCTTTTGCTGACTTATCCTCCAGCAGGCACGCAGTAATGTCAGTGGCAGAAGGCTTTACTGGCCCCTGAGCTATCGTTTTCCTTCCCCAGGAAATGAAATGTGCTGACTTGTCCTGTAGCACATCTGAGTGACTTTTCCATTTAAACCATGAAAAACTGTAATAAGCCAACTTTTTTTTTTTTTTTTTTTTTGGCTTTTAAGGCACTTGTTTAGTCTATGTCTAATTCATGTAATTCCTTTTTCTTTAAATTCCAAACTGATTGGCCTTATAAAGATACCCTAATTCCACTGTCATCACAGTAATATTCTAAAATGCTGTATTCTATGGAACACAGAAAGATAAATTATTATCATCTGTGAAGCTGAGGGGACTAAAGTAATTTTGTTCTTTTTTTGTTGTAGTTTTATTTGTATTTTTACCTAGTTTATTTGGAGAAGGTTCCTCTCTTCCGTGAGTCAGAATTGTCTGATATGATAGTTTCATTTTTCTCAGCAGTTTTAGTCATGGGTGTTTCAGCTATGGGTTGGAGGAAGTGAATTATCTAGATTTTTTTAAGCTAATGCTCTATCCCTAAACAGATGACAGATATATTATAAATGTTCATTTATTTTAAAGTAAATATTAAAAGGGGAATGAGTGCGTGCTCAGTTGGGTTCGACTTGTTGCAGTCTCAGCCCACCAGGCTCCTCTGTCCATGAAAATTTCCAGGCAAGAATACTGGAATGTGTTGCCATTTCCTATCCCAGGGGGTCTTCCTGACCCAGGGATTAAACCTGTGTCTCCATGACTCCTGTATCTCCTGCATTGGCAGGCAGATTCTTTAACCACTGAGCCACATGGGAAGCCCCATCCTAAGTTATAAAATAGCAAAAACTTTGGGTAAGATTTAAATTTTTATATTTTTATTTTCTAGATATTATTTTCTAAGTATTATTACAAAACAGGACAACATAGGGTAGTTTTTATGTGTCTGAGTAAGTATAAGGAGAACTTGCAGATTTCAAATGAACAGTTTATTGGATGGTAATGAAATTACAGCTATTGGAACCTGGTAGGCTGCAGTCCATGGGGTCGCTGAAAGTCGGACACAACTGAGCAACTTCACTTTCACTTTTCACTCTCAAGCATTGGAGAAGGAAGTGGCAGCCCACGCCAGTGTTCTTGCCTGGAGAATCCCAGGGACGGGGGAGCCTGGTGGGCTACCGTCTAGGGTCGCACAGAGTCGGACACGACTGAAGTGACTTAGCAGACTTAGCAAGCTGATATAACCAAAGATAGCTAATAACACAGTGGAAATTATGAGACAAACAGAGATAATCTTTGACAATGAACATATGTATATCTCTAACTTGATACCTTAGAAAGGTCTGCAAAACACAAGAGTATATAGTATGAGCATGAGTTCCATTTAAATTTGCCCTCATAACATGTCATTGGTTTTTGGAAAACTCCACCATACTCTCATGAGAATATGAAAGTTTTGGCAAATAAAGATTTAATAATGTGAAAATAATTTTTACTATGTAGACACACTGAAAGGATCTTAGCAATCCCTATAATGGAAACTTCAGGAATACCAATATTTAAGCAGTGGATGGATTATCAAGAAATTAGTGGAGATGGAGGAAACTGGAAGAATTATTGTCATAATGATGGGTATAAAGCTGCCAACAGACCTATTTAGATAGAAAAGGATATATAAACTTCTGGAGACAGNTCTTAGCAATCCCTATAATGGAAGCTTCAGGAATACCAATATTTAAGCAGTGGATGGATTATCAAGAAATTAGTGGAGATGGAGGAAACTGGAAGAATTATTGTCATAATGATGGGTATAAAGCTGCCAACAGACCTATTTAGATAGAAAAGGATATATAAACTTCTGGAGACAGATACAAGAAAATGGGAAGTAATCGAAGAAGCCGGCTGATGTAGGTACAGTTTCCCAGGTCCCCCTGGCTTCCTATGGGGTTGTATAGCAGTAGGAGAGGTCACTTGCCAGACTCAGGCCCTGCTGTCACTCTCAAAAGGAACTTATGGCCCTCACTCACATTCCTTATTTCACNCAGATACAAGAAAATGGGAAGTAATCGAAGAAGCCGGCTGATGTAGGTACAGTTTCCCAGGTCCCCCTGGCTTCCTATGGGGTTGTATAGCAGTAGGAGAGGTCACCTGCCAGACTCAGGCCCTGCTGTCACTCTCAAAAGGAACTTATGGCCCTCACTCACATTCCTTATTTCACTGCTCCTGACATGATTTGTGTCTTCCTGAGTTGCAAGAGGTGAACAGCTCATGAATGACTTTTTCCATGCT
Organism: Neotragus moschatus; assembly: GCA_006410615.1. Classification (NCBI taxonomy): domain Eukaryota; kingdom Metazoa; phylum Chordata; class Mammalia; order Artiodactyla; family Bovidae; genus Neotragus; species Neotragus moschatus. Next base: position 245,346 of record SJYA01001011.1, on the reverse strand, counting down.
CTAGCTGCCTTGCCTCACATACAGCAGACACTCAATAAATATTGATTGAGCCGATGAATGATGGATGTGACCTTAGAAGGAATAGTTCCCACAGGAATGGTTGTGGGTGGAAAAGAAAAGCCAGATGACAAAGGGCTCAAGACTGATGGTCAGGGAGGAAGGAGAAGAAACAAGTGTAAACACATCTTTAAAGAACATGAATGTAAAGAATGAAAGAGAGAGGAATCAAAAGGACTCAGTAACCCTATGAGGATCTAGGGACAAGAGAAAAATCTTTTATTTTCAAGGGACAGGATTATGAAAATCATGTGCTGAAAGGAAAGATCCAAGAGAGAAAGACAGGGAGAGGACACAGAGATACAAGAGAGAAAGGGCCCCATAATAAGGGAGTAGTAAGACATTATCCGTTCATTTATTCATTCATTCAGCAAAGTCAATGTGCGGTGTGAACGCATGCTCAGTGTGTCTGACTCTTTGTGACCCCATGGACTGTAGCCTGCCAGACTCCTCTGTTCATGGGATTTTTCTGATAAGAATACTGGAGTGGGTTGTGATTTCCTTCTCCAGGGGATCTTCCCAACCCAAGGATTGAACCCTCTTCTCCTGAGTCTCCTGCTTTGGCAGGCAGGCTCTTTACCACGGAGCCATCTGGGAAGCCCCATCTAATAGGAACTGAATGCCTGTTATGTGCCAGGTCTTGTGCTGACTGGTTGAGATGGAGAGCAGAAGGGTGGAGCTGGGTCCTTGTCATGCACAGATTTGGAGATGAGCTAGTCTATCCCCATCGTTTACTAGTGGGCAGCTTTGGGCAAGAAGCTCAACCTGCGTAAACTCCAGCTTTCTCATCTGTAGAATGGGTTCTTGTCTGTCTCCTGCGTGCAGTTGTTGTGCACAGTGCTGTGTTCAATGCCTAGAATTCAGTGGGTGCTGGGTGGGCAGCGTGGTGGACAAGAAGACATTTCCTGGAAACTGAATACTTGATTTTGAATCCCAGCTCCATCATTTACTGGTTGTGTGACCTGGGGTAAGTTACTTAATCTCCTTCTGCCATGGTTTCCTCTCCCTGGAAAGAGAAAGACAATGTATGTCCCTCTTTGTGTTATGGGGAAGTGGATGAGGGGGAATATAGCAAGGGCTTAGAACGGTGCTGGACTGTTGGATGGTGCTGCTATTCTCTCCTTTGAAAGGTTGCACTGAAGCACTGTGAATGGTGTGGATTTTTTGGACCATTCAGAGGGTAGTAAGAATTTAGTGGATCTGTCTACAGAAAGAACAGTGTCTTCTTCTGAGCATTCTAGATTGCAAGCCAAACTCAACCCAGTGACGTAATCCAAGATCATGTCCATGTGAAGATAACTGAAGATAAATAGAAGGTTATACCTTAGCCAGGAAGATCCCCTGGAGAAGGAAGTGGGTACCCACTCCAGTATTCTTGCCTGGAGGATTTCAGAAACAGAAGAGCCTGGCGGGCTACAGTCCATGGGGTCGCAAAGAATCAGACACGACTGAACGACTCACACATACTTAGCCAAATATGTCAGAAGTTCACCTGTGCTCACAACGCTGGCATCATCATTGACTAAATCCAGGTTATAATACAACTTGTTTTCACTGGATAAAACATTTGTCATTGAGGAAGAGAGGCTGTTGAGAACAACTGGCTCCCCTCTCATTTGGCTAAAAAGAGGAGCATCAATTTGAACCTTTGAACCCAACAGCACTTTAGATTCTTAACAAGGCTGATAACATCAGATCCTGGGTACACCTTTTTCCTCCTAAGAGTGGGTCTGCAGAAGGGAAGAGAGAGGAGCTGGAGGCAGAGGAGGGGAGATGGGCTCTTGGCCAGCAGAGGTGGGCTTCAGTCCTGCATTGTTACTTAAGAGCTCGTCAACAAACAAGGGGAACTGAGCACCCAGCACCAGGAGGCCTGCCAGGGGGACAGGAGAAGAATTAGACTCCAGGAGAACAGGGATGGGTGGGGCGACTGGAGGATCCATTTGTGGGAGAATCTAGACACTTACTGCCCATCAGCTGTGGTGTGTTGCTGGACAAAGCTGCCTCTCAGGCCGGGTGGGACTGGGGAAGTTATTTTTTTCTTTTTTACCCCCAGGAAGAATACTTTATTTTTTTCTGTATAGCTGACCCCAGAGTCCTTATGATAAAGGCAGAAAATGTTTCATCTTGGCTACTTCCTCTTGGGTATTGTAAGATGTAGAGAAATTCAAGCCATAAACACTTAGCTGGTTATGGTTATTCTCTGCCCATAAGCTCTTCAGGGGCAAACAAAATGCCTTAGGTTTGTATCTCCAGCACCTAAGAGATTACCTGGGAAAAGGAAGGTTTTCAATTAATGTCCATTGATGACACAAAAACTATTCTTCAGTTTTGGATTTTTGGGGAGGTCAGTGTGACAAACAAATTCACTCTTAGAAAAATTTCCTGGAGACGCAAGACAGATTCTTCTTCCTGGGTTTTGAATGTTAGGGTCCCTCAGACTGAGTTTCTGGATCCTCTTTTCTCTCATTCTTGTTCCGTTCCCTCTGTTCCTCTGCTTTTATTACCTTTCATATGCCGCCAGTGCCCGCAGGAGGGTCTCCAGGACAAATCTCACCGTCTGAGTTGCAGACTCATATTTTCAATGCCTACAGTTCCTTTTTAAAAAATAATTTTTTTATTGAAGTATAGTTGATGTACCATGTTGTGTTAATTTCTGCTATATAGCAAAGTGACTCAAGTATATGTGTGTGTGTGTGTGTGTGTGTGTGTGTGTGTGTGTGTGTGTGTGTACTTAGTCACTCAGTTGTATCCGACTCTTTGTGACCCTATGGACTGTGTAGCCCACCAGACTCCTCTACCCATGGAATTTTCCAGGTAAGAACACTGGAATGAGTTGCNGTTTGTTGTGATCCACACAGTCAAAGGCTTTGGCATAGTCAATAAAGCAGAAATAGATGTTTTTCTGGAGCTATCTTCCCTTTTCCATGATCTAGCGGATGTTGGCAATTTGATCTCTGGTTCCTCTGCCTTTTCTAAAACCAACTTGAACATCTGGAAATTCACAGTTGACGTATTACTGAAGCCTGTCTTGGAGAATTTTGAGCATTACTTTACTAGCGTGTGAGATGAGTGCAGAGATATCCATCTTTAGGAAAGTGACTGATCAAAAAGCCTCACTTTGCAGTCCGCATTGATGCTGGTCAGTGACAAGGTGAATGGAATGACTGGTGAAGGGTTCCAGGGGTGGTGAGAGCCAAAAAAAAAAAAAAAAAAGCTGTCGTTCAAGATGTCATGTTGGTTTCTACTTATAGCAAAGCAGTGCTCTAATATAGGACATGAAAAGCCTCTCGGTAAAAAGACCAAGAAACATAGGATGAAACATATTTTTTTAAATTATTTTAAGTACAGAGTTTGACTTCAAAGAAAGGAAAACCTCCATGTGCCAGCAGATGGGCACCGGAAACCGGCACATGAAGGATCTGCACTGATGCCTTAGCTGCCCAGAGCAGGTGAGGGCACTGGCCTCAGTTACACTGGGACTGAGGGTTCAGCGCCCCCAGGGGTAGAAGGTTAGACTTTGGGCAAATGGAAGATGGAGAGTATGAACTGAGATGTCCACATACACTGAGAACCTTCTGAAGGTTGTGCCTTCATTGAAAAGTCAACCGGGAAAAAAAATGTCCAGCAGTGAAGGATACAAGAAAGTCTCTGATGGGCTCTGGAAAGAAAAAACAGATTATTTCACATGTGAATTTGATACCCGAAGTGTACACCTCGCAAGTACTGGGGCTTGAATGTACATTACCTATATTGTTACACTGAGAAGTACTGCTATGTAATAAGTGCCAGTGTATACATTTTTAATTATGCTAAACCAGACAACACATTTTAGATATGTGCATAATGATATCAAATCTATAAAATAGGAAGAGAAGGATAAATTTTTTAAAAAGAATGAAGTTCTATCTGGGAGATAGAGAAAGATGTAATTGAAGGGAGGTCTGCAAGTACTTAGGTGCTATTGGTCAGATTCTGGGTTTTGTTTTTTTAATTTGATTTTTTATTCTGGCAGAGCACGCATATAAATTTTTCCATCGTAACCGTTTAGAAGTGTACAGTTCAATGGTATGAAGTACATTCATATTGTCATCACCCCTGTCTATCTCCAGAACTCTTTTTATTCTGCAAAAATCTATTCCGTAAGTCCCCATCCTCCCCTTCCTCATCGCTGGACCCACCATTCTTCTTTCTGTCTCCGTGATTTTGACTGCTTTGAGATCATAAAAGTGGAGTCATACAGTATTTGACTTTTGGTGACTGGTCTATTTCACTCAGTACGATGTCGTCAAGGTTCGTTCATATTGTAGAGTAAGTCAGAATTTCCTTCCTTTTTGAGGCTGTCTAACACGGTGGTATTTCACTTCCTGTCACTTTGCTATTTGTTTTCTGTATACCTTACAGCTTTTTGCATCTCATTTTCTTCATTATTGTCTTCTTTTGTGTTTAGCTAATTGTTTGTAGTGAAATGTTCAATCTCCTCTCTCATTTCTTTTGTGTGCATTCCGTATCTATTTTCTTTGCGGTTACCATGGAGTTAAATTTAACATCCTAAGATTAACCACTAATTTGGATTTACCCTAGTTTAACTTAAGTAACACACACGAACTCCATTCCTTTACACCTCCATCCCCACTCCTTTTAGTGCTTGACGTCCCAGAATCACACCTTTATAGTTTGTATATCTGGGCTTGCTCAGGTAGCTCAGCAGTAAAGAATCTGCCTGCCAATGCAAGAGATGCAGGTTTGATCCCTGGGTTGGGAAGATCCTCTAAAGAAGGAAATGGCAGCCCACTGCAGCATTCTTGTCTGGGAAATCCTACGGACAGAGTAGCTTGGTGGGCTACGGTCTATGGGGCACAAAAGAGTCAGACATGACTTAGCAACTAAACAATACCACCACCACGTTGTGTATCTAAAAACATAAACTAATTTTTAAAAAATATACTAGTGTCTTAAATTATGTAGAAAATAAAGTGTGGAGTTACAAACTAAAGTTATAATAATACTTTTAGACTAATAATTGCTTTTTCAAAAAGTATTCATCTCTCAAACCATGTAAAAAATGAAAAGTGGGAATACAAACTGTTGTTACAACCATACTAGCTTTTACATTGGCCCTGTATTTACCTTCATTGAGACCTATATTTCTTCCTATGGCTTCTAATTGTCTAGTGTCCTTTTGTGTCAGCCTGCAGGACTGCCCTGAGAATTTATGAGGCAGGTCTGCTGCTGCTAAGTCGCTTCAGTCGTGTCCGACTCTGTGTGACCCCAGAGATGGCAGCCCACCAGGCTCCCCCGTCCCTGGGATTCTCCAGGCAAGAATACTGGAGTGGGTTGCCATTTCCTCCTCCAATGCGTGAAAGTGAAAAGTGAAAGTGAAGTCGCTCAGTCGTGTCCGACTCTTCGTGACCCCATGGACTGCAGCCCACCAGGCTCCTCCATCCATGGGATTTTCCAGGCAAGAGTACTGGTCTAGAGGTAATGAAATTCCTCAACTTTATTTATCTGGGGAGTCTTATTTCCACCCTTCCTTTTGAAGGACTTTTTGTTGGATATAAGATTCCTGCTTGAGAGTTGTTTTGTTGTTGTTTTAGAACTTTGAGTATATCAGACCCCTGACTTCCAGTTTCCAAATTTTTTGATGAGAAATCTGCAGGTAATCTTATTGTGGCTCCCTTATATTATATGACTGGAAAAGGAAATGGCAGCCCACTCTAGTACTCTTGCCTGGAGAATCCCATGAATGGAGGAGTCTGGTGGGCTACAGTCCATGGGGTCGCTAAGAGTTGGACCTGACTGAGCAACTTCCCTTTATATAATATGGCAGGTTGCCTTTCTCTTACTGCTTTCAAGACTGTATCTTTGATTTTCCCCAGTTTTTATAATGTGTCTCAGGGTGGATCTCTTTAAGTTCCTCCTGTTGGACTTCACTAAGCTTCTTGGATGTTTATATTCATATTTGGGACGCTTCAGCCATTATATCTCCAAATAGTCTCTCTGCCTCTTTCTGTCCTTTCCTTCTCGGACTCCTGTGATGTGTATGTTGGTCCACTTGATGGTATCTCAGAGGACCCCTCATGCTCTGTTTGTTTTTTTTTTTCAATCCCTTTCTTTTCTCTTCTTCAGCCTCAATGATTTCCATTGGCCTAGCTTTAACATTGTAGATTCATTCTTCTACTGGTTGAAATCTGCCTTTGAATCCCTATAGTGATTTTCCGTTTCAGTTATTATAATTTTTAGTTCCAGAATTTCTTTCTGGTTTCTTTTTGGGTTTTCTAGCTCTTTTTTTGATATTTCCATTTTGTTTGTATATCATTTCCTTGAATATCTCCACAGCTCCCTTTAGTTCTAGCCCTTTGAGCATCTTGAAGACCATTATTTCACAGTGTTTGTCTACTAAATCTATAAGATCTTGTCACAGGGAGAGTTTCTAGTTTATTTTTCCCCTTTGAGTGGGCTTTCTTACTTTCTGACTTCTTTGTCTTATGACACTTTTTTTCAAAACTTGGCATTTTAATCTAATAACTGGTAACTCAGGAATCAGATTCTTCCCTTCCTGAGGATCTTTTTTAGTTTTGATTGTTGTGTGTTGTCCCTGTGCCAGGGATCAGCCTGAGGTGTAAACTTTTAGGTCTTCTTAATTTTTCTTTTTTTTCTGAAACTGTGCATGCATGGTGAATTTCTAATTTTCCCCATAAATGTGGTTTTAAATGTCTTTAATATCTGACTCCCAAAAGAGGAAAAGGGAAAAATGAAAGTGGGGTGAAATGGGTACAAGCCCTTTAAGTCCCCTGAAGGTCACTGCAGCCGCTTCAGGGGGAGGAGTTCACAACAATAAGGGGAGGTACAGCAGCAGTGCTCCCCCCACCTCTTTATCTTCCCTTCTGTGGTCAGAAGCAACAGTTAGCAGTCAGGTCACAGATCTCCAATATTTGAAGGTCAAGGTCCTTTAGGCCCACCCTGCCTTCTGCAAGTTGTGTGCCGGCTGCTCCTGGAATGCAAGAGCAGCTGCCTGCTCTGGGCCTGGGGGTGAGAGATGGGTAGCTGCTGCCATACTAAGCGCTGAAATTAACCATAACTAACTTCAACCCAGGCCTTTCCTTGAAAGTTGCAAGCCTTAGTCAGACTCCAGAGTTCCAAAATAATTGCATCAGACGTTCTACCAGTGCAGTTGTTGAGGTGGGAATAAGTTCCTGGTATTCTCCACCATCTTTTCAGAATCAGGTTCTGTTTAATTTGGGTAGTGGGTATAGAGTTTATTGAATTATTATTTACAAGCCACAGTACATGTGTTTTACATGTATATATTACGTATATATAATTATTGTGTATAAAATATATATCTTATTATATATAAAGTATATTGTATTGTATTTAAAATTATTTCAAAGAATATATGTATATATATAAGTGACAAAATTGAACAAGAAGAACAGAAATAAAATTTAATTCTAATAACTAGGTTAAAAAAAGACTAGGTAACAATAAACGATATATAAAAAGAGGCGATCATAGTAAAACATACTACTTCCATGTTTTTTAAAAAGAATGTTGAAATATTGTTTAATTCAATACCTTGCTGAGTAAGGTGATGTAGATGTTAAAATTTAAGTATAAGCACTAAAAGTTTAGAAACAGCCAAGAGGGGAATTAAAGAAACTGAATCAATGAACTTGAAGAGGAGAAAAGTATGGTAGACAGAAAGCACTGCACGTAAAGATAGCAGTAATATCAGTCACTATAATAGGGGTGAACATACTGTTCTCGCTAAACAATAGTCACACTCTCAATTTGGATATTTTTAAAAAATATATGCATGGCCTATTTACAAGAATGCAGCAAAAAACGTGAAGATAGATCGTGAAAAACTGTATATAATGAGATGTAAAAAGATAGATCAGGAAAAGAATATAGGTCAAAATTGACATCACAGCAAAACAATTTTTTTTTCAGGGTAATGAGAAGAAACAACAAAATGATAAGAAAAATTCACATCTCTGAAGTTGTATGCTGATACAAAATTGAAAAGTATATGAAGCAAAAATCGCTGGACTCATAAGGAAATATAACAAATCAAACATTTGATGAGAGACTTTCAGCAGCTCTCTCATGTGGAGATAGATCAAAGGGACAGAAAATAAGATACAATTAACAAGTTTAAGCTGCTGCATGGAAATAGATCCCTGCAAGAAACAAAGTGAATAGTCAGACCACTGGTTGAGAGAAGGTATTGTCAGCATATACACATGTCAAAAGTTTAGACTCCAGTGTGTAAACAGTGCCTACAAATAACTAGGGCTTCTCAGAATTGGGTAAAGAGTCTGCCTGCAATGCAGGAGAGCCAGGTTTGATCCCTGGGTCAAGAAGATCCCTTGGAGAAGGGAATGGTTACCCACTCCAGTATTCTTGCCTGGAGGATTCCATGGACAGAGGAGCCTGGAAGGCTATAGTCCATGGGGTTTGCAGAGAGTTGGACACAACTGAGCAACTCACACACACATACACACACTCACTCACACACCTGACTAATTAGAGAATCAAACAGCTCCATAGATAAATGGATGATTAATAACAACAGGATGCACAGAAGAGAAGGCCCAAGTGGCAAATGAATCTGTGAACAGATAACAGACTCACTGGGGCTGAATTGTGTCCACTCAAAATAAAGTGTTGAAATCCAAACCCCCAGTGCCTCAGAATCTGACTCTGTTTGAAAAAGGCAGGGGCAGGGGTCTTTGAAGAAGTAATTAAGGGGAAATTAGGTCATTAAAGTGAATCCTAATCCATCAGACTGATCTACTTATAAGAGGAAGAAATTTTGACACAGACACACACAGAGGGACAACCATATGAGGACACATGGAGAAGACAGCCATCAGCAAACCCAAGGGAGAGGCCCCAGGTTGACACTTTGATGGACTTTCAACCCTGCCAAATTGTGAGAGAGTGAATTGCTGTCTTTTAAATCCTCACCCCACTCTACCCCTGTCTATGGTGTTTTGTTATGGTATCCCTGCAAACTAATACATTCAGAATCAAAACTCTTGGTGCAAACATTTTGTTGCATGTATTTTTGCATATGCAGGTGAATGTCTTTGCAGGATATCTGCAGAAGAAAGAAATTGTTGGATAACTGGTCATGTTTTTGTTCAGCTTGAGTTGTTACTTAGTCACTAAGTCGTGTCCAACTCTTTGTGATCCCATGGACTGTAGCTTCCCAGGCTCTTCTGTCCATTGGGATTACCCAGACAAGAATACTAGGGTGAGTTGCCATTTCCTTCTTCAGGGGATCTTCCCAAACCAGGGATTGAACCCATGTTTCCTGCATTGGCAGGTGGATTCTTTACCACTGAGCCACCAGGGAAAAGATGTTCAACCTAAGTTTAATTCAGTTCAGTCACTCAGTCATGTCTGACTCTTTGCGACCCCATGGACTGCAGCACACCAGGCTTCTCTGTCCATCACCAACTGGAGCTTACTCAAACTCATGTCCATCAGGTCCATGATGCCATCCAACCATCTCATCCTCTGTCATCCCCTTCTCCTGCTTCAATCTTTCCTAGCATCAGAGTCTTTTCCAGTGAGTCAGTTCTTCGCATTAGGTGGTCAAAGTATTGGAGTTTCAGCTTCAGCATCAGTTCTCCCAATGAATATTCAGGACTGATCTCCTTTAGGATGGATTGGTTGGATCTCCTTGCAGTCCAAGGAACTCTCAAGAGTCTTCTCCAACACCACAGTTCAAAAGCATCAATTCTTTGGCGCTCAGCTTTCTTTCTAGTCCAGCTCTCACATCCATACATGACTACTAGAAAAAAAATAGTTTTGACTAGACGAACCTTTGTTGGCAAAGTAATGTCTCTGCTTTTTAGTATGCTGTCTAGGTTGGTCATAGCTTTTCTTCCAAGGAGCAAGCGTCTTTTAATTTCACGGCTGCAGTCATCATCTGCAGTGATTTTGGAGCCCAAAGAAATAAAATCTGTCATTGTTTTCTTTGTTTGCCCATCTATTTCCCATGAAGTGATGTGACCAGATGCCATGATTTTAGTTTCCTGAATGTTGAATTTTAAGCCAACTTTTTCACTCTCCTCTTTCACTTTCATCAAGAGGCCCTTTAGTTCCTCTTCACTTTCTGCCATAAGGGTGGTGTCATCTGCATATCTGAGGTTATTGATATTTCTCCCAGCAATCTTGATTCCAGCTTGTGCTTCATCCATTTTGCACGATGTACTCTGCATATAAGTTAAATAAGCAGGGTGACAATACACAGCCTTGACGTATTCCTTTCCTGATTTGGAACCAGTCTGTTGTTCCATGTCCAGTTCTAACTGTTGCTTCTTGACCTGCATACAGATTTCTCAGGAGGCAGGTCAGGTGGTCTGGTATCCCCATCTCTCTCAGAATTTTCCACAGTTTATTGTGATCCACACAGTCAAAGGCTTTGGCATAGTCAATAAAGCCAAAGTAGATGTTTTTCTGGAACTCTCTTGCTTTTTCTATGATCTAGCGGATGTTGGCAATTCGATCTCTGGTTCCTTTGCCTTTTCTAAATCCAGCTTGAACATCTGAAAGTTCACGGTTCATGTACTGTTGAAGCCTGGCTTGGAGTATTTTGAGCATTACTTTGCTAGAGTAGATACTCAACCTGAGTACCGTAGATACTCAGAGTAGATACTACTAAGTACTTTTCCAAAGTACTTGGCCACTTTGGATTACAGTCAGCAGTGTATGACAGGCAGGCCTGTTACAGAGCCAGCAACTTGTGCTGTTGTCCCTAGTTCTTATTTTAGCCGTTTTGTTGGGTGGATGAGAAACCACATTTTCATTTTGATCTGCACTTCTCTAATGAGGCTGAACACTTTATATATTTTGTATATATATTAGTTGTATATCCCCCTTTTGTTCAAGCAACTCTTCAAATCTCTTGCCCTTTTTTCTTTCACTTTAAACGTATGAAGTTAAGCTAATTTTATTCACTTTTGAATAGATATTTTCATATGGTTCATAATTTGTTATTGCTGTTCAGTTGCTAACTGACTCCTTGCGACCCCGTGGACTGCAGCACACCAGGCTCGTCTGTCCTCCACTATCTCCCAGAGTTTGCTCATATTTATGTTGGTGTTACTAACCATCATGCAAAAGGGTAAATAGTGAAAATTCCTTCCTCTAATCCTAAAACCAGGCCATCAAGTGGTCCTGCCCAGATCATAGTTGTCAGTCTTATAATTCCAGCAATCTTTTATGTATGCATAAATATATTATTTCCTTTTTAAAAAAATGGCTTAGTATACTAAACATTGTTGTGTACATTGCTTTTTTTGATAACAGTTTCATTGAGATATAAATTCACATGCTATAAGATTTGCACATGCACAATTTTAAATGCACAATTCAGTAGTTTTAAATATATTCACAAGTTGCATAACCATCACCACTATCTAATTTTAGAACATTTCTGTCATCCCTAAAAAACATTTAATATCTATTAGCCATCAGTCTTTATTCCCTGTACTCTTCTCCCATATGTTTTTTTTTCCTAGAAATTTCACTGTTTTGTATCATACATTAAGATTTACAGTCCTTCTGCAATTTTTAGGTTTCTAGGTGCTTGTTTGGGCTTAGTGAAATAGGTGTAAGCTCTTCTCTGGTGGCACAGTGGTAAAGAATCCTCCTGCAATGCAGAAGATCCAGGAGGCATAGATTCGATCCCTGGAGGAGGAAATGGCACCCCACTCCAGTATTCTTGCCTGGGAATTCCCATGGACATGGGAGCCTGGTGGGCTGCATGCAGTCCATGCGGTCAGAAAGAGTATGACATGACTGAGCAACTTATCATACATGTGAGCGTGCACAAAATAGGTATAATTGTATACTCCTCTGGAGTTATTGCAAGGATTGCAAGAGTAAGAATGTGATACACATTCATCATTCCATGTATTTAGCATCAGAATGTTAGCATTGTTCACTTAGCCGCTCACTGTTATAACTGGTTCCCCTTAAGGCTTTCTATGTGCTTCCCACTGTGCTGGCTGCTTGCTTCACTTTACGTAATCCCACAGAGACAGGACGTGATTTCTGTTGCTTACTTACGTATCCACAGCACCTAGACCAGTGTCTGACATACAGTTGGCACTCAGTGCATTTGTTTAACCAGCTATCTTGTGCCTGTGAGCATAAGAAGAAATATGTAGAGCGCATCACTGCAGCATTACTTATAACAAGGGACAAGTAAAACCAGCTGTACTGAGACTCAGTAGGAAATAGATAATATTTATAAATAGAAAATGAAATTTATACACGGTAATATAATATAGGGCACTATATTAAGATGATTCAAATGAGTCAACCATCACAATTTCCAAATGCATGAAACAAAATTTAATAGCACTGGAAGGAAAAACAGAAAAACCCACAGTTATACCTGGGGGCATCTTAGCAGTTGATAGAACATTTAGACAGAAATTCAGCAAAGATATAAAAGGATGAACTTCACCATGACCTAGAGTACCTAACTGATATTTGTAGAACGTTTCAACAAGTAACAGCAGAAAGGACTTTTTCTTCAAGTGTCCATGGAAAGTTCACAAATAATGTATCTGGTTCTTGGTTCGTAAAACAAACCTCAACAAACTTTAAAAAATGAAATCATAACAGAACATGTGCTGTGACCGTAATGCAACCACACTGGATCATACTCACAGAAGGACTGTAGGAAAATCTCCAGATACTTGTTCATTAAACACAGACTTCTAATAATCCTTGGGTTAAAGAAGAGACCTCAGAAGAGATAAAGATACATACGAGTGCAAAGGAAAACACAAAATCTGTAGGATTCAGCTGAAGCTGTGATGATTTATAAATTTATAGCTCTGGATGCTTACATTAGAAAAGGGAAAAGGTCTCAAATTTTGATTTACTTTTCATCTCAAAAAACTAAAAATATGATTAGAAAAATAAACCCAAAGAAAGAAAAAAGAAGGAAATAATAGAGTGGAATTCAATTAAATTGAAAAGAAGAAAGCAATAGAAAAAAAAAATCAATGGAACAGCAAGCTTGTTCTTCAGAAAAAAGATTGATGAAACTTTAGCAAGACTGACAAATAGAAACTGCGAGAAAATACAAATTATGAAAATCAGGAATAAAACAGAGGCTATCTCTAAAGATTCTTCAGCCATTAAAAGGATAATAAGGGAATACTGTGAAAAGCTTTATGCTAATAAATTTGACAGTTTAGATGAAATGGAGCAATTTCTCAAAATCTACATACTGCCAATACTTAAGCAAGAAAAAATTAAATAATCCTATCACTTTTATATAAATTGAATTCATAATTTAAAAGCTCCTGAAGAATGAAATTCCATGTCCAGATAGTTTCACTAGAGAGTTCTAACAAATATTTAAAGAACTAATACCTATTTTGTACAATCTCTTCCAAGAAATCTAGGAAATAGAAGAGAAATGAACACTTTCCAGTTCATTTTATGAACTTGTATTACCCTGATACCAAAGGCAGATAAAGATAGTGCAGTGAGAGAAAACTAAGGACCAATATCTCCCAGGAATACAGAGATATACCTAGGACACACTCTACTAGTGTGAATTACCATTATTCACTTCCTGTTTCTTACTCCATGCCCCTTTTTAAAGAATGCAAATTATACTTTGGATTTCTTTTGGAATTCAGCCTAAGGGGAGAGGTTTGGCTTCATCTCATTCAGACAGTGAGCACAGATTGTCCATTCTGCACTGCCTTGATGCCATGCCCTGCAAGGAGGTGGAACCATGCTCACAGTTTGTCCACATGAACGCACCATTCACCTCTCCTTCATTCCCCATTTTCCCGCTCCATCAGTCTTACTTTGTTAGGCACTGCAAAACCTTTACAAGAAAGTAGGAGCAAGCACAAATTTAATTTACAAATTAAATGAAATCATTAAGTCACAAGAACAGGGTTCTGCACTGACACAGAGAGATGGTACTTTAGAGTCTGCAAAACCTGCTATGTAGCTGGCAGGTGGGGAGGAGTGTGGAAGTCAAGAAGCTCCTGGAAGCAATGATGTAAACGTCACAGAGACCATTGCCCAACACAAAGCTCTCCTTTCCCATCAACCCACCACCTCCCATATTTCTTTCTGTACTATCTCCCCGCTCCCTCAAGCTTCGGCATGAAATTGACAAACTGATGTGCCACATAGACTATGGGTCCTTGGGGTGTTTATGATTCATTCATTCTTGAGTGTGTCTGCCTCTCCGGGTAATGGGCTAAATGCAAGGGCACAAAGCTAAAAACACTTGATTCCTGTGCCAGACAGCTGAGAGTGGGTCCCTGTGCCACAAGGAAAGTGCCACCAGAGCCCTGAGCAGGGATTCTGAAATGAAGCAGGATGCTATGGTCCTTCGGCACCATGTCCTCAGCCTGCCTTTTGTCTGTGGAAACACTTTAGCCAAAGAGTAAGTTTAACCAGACAAGTGAGAGAATGAAGAAACCAAGGAAAGCAGTCAAACGGGGCGAAATGATAGTCATTATACAAAATCAAGGACTTTAGTTCCTCGTCAAGGGCTATAGATAATATTCTGAGCTGAGCTGTCTTGTAGATACTTAAACCCCCACCAGGCAGAAGAAGTCAACACATGATGACCAGACTATAGTCCTCATATAAGCCACCACAGTTCCAAGAACTGGCCTCAAGGAAATAGGGACAAAATGACCCTGGAACCCTGGAAACCAATCACTGCTTAAAACAATCAAGATGACTGACCAGACCATTGCGTGACCAATTTCAAGATGTCAAGAACTGACTGTGCTGTTCCTACATGTAGCCCCCCAACCCCCCACTGCACTGCCTTTAGAAGCTCTTGCCCACTGATTGTTGGACATAAGTTTGTCTTTGGACGTGAATTCGCCTTTGGACATGAGCTCGCCCTTCCCCCAGTTACTGGCGTCCGAAATAAAGCAAACTTCTTTTCCACCTGTCTTGCTTCTTGATTGGCTTTCAAGCGGCAAGCAGCCAGACCTTACTTCCCTTAACAATTCTAGAATCTGGAGGTGGAGAAATCATCTTGGTTCAACTCTCAGCTCTGCTGTTTCCTGGCTGGGTCAGTTGGAAAATAGTCCTTCATCTTTCTGAGTCTCAGTGTGTCCAGATCTGTCAAAGGCAGCTCATGGTAACACTTACCTCCAAGGGCCGTTGACAGGATGCGATGAGTTAATAGGCATAGGGTACATGGAGCAGTGCCTGGCACACAGTAGGCAGCACAGGGTGTGCAGGGACACAAAAAAGGTCACCCAGCTCCGTCTTCCAGGTTAGGAGTCGTGTCCGACTCTTTGCAACCCCATAGACTGTATAGTCCTTGGAATTCTTCAGGCCAGAATACTGGAATGGGTAGCCTTTCCCTTCTCCAGGGAGTCTTCCCAACCCAGGGATCGAACCCAGGTATCCTGCATTGCAGGCGGGTTCTTTACCAGCTGAGCCACAAGGGAAGCCCTCTGAAAGGGGTACATCTATCTAAACCAGGATTTCTTAGCCTTGGTGGTATGGACATTCGGGGCCAGGTCACACTTAGTGATGGGGGCGTCCAGTGCATTGTAGGATGTTTAACGGCAACCTTGGCCTCTACTTAGTAGAGGCCAGTAGCACCCATTCCCCCAGTTGTAACTACCAAAAATGTCTCTAGATGTTGTCCAATGTCCCCATGAGAGCAAAGGTGCCCCTGGTTGGAAACTACTGCTCTAAACTGAAAAGAGGATGATGGATGAAAAAGAGTCGAAAGGCGGGATTGGGGAACATTGTGAGGGATCAGGTAGGGATGACAGTGACAACCAAGAGTCTCCTTGGGACTGTAGGTTCAGAGCCAAGAGCAAGAAATGGAAATGCAGCGATGGACCACCTGGGGCACTTTTCCTGGCACGGAACATCGAACTCCAGACCCCCTATGGCTATCCCAAACTCAAGTGAGACATCTGGGGCAACTTCTCCCGCTGAACCCCAGCTTCTGGCACAGGGCTGGCTGTATGGTGGAAGCCTACAGAGTCTTTGTTGGTGTGTGCATGAGCTCACGTTTGTAAAGTAGTCCCTGAGGCCGTCTGCCATCATTTCTTTTGTTAAGAAAGTTTATCCATGATCATGCTGCCCAGACCACCTTGCTATTGCCCCACGAAGCACTGTTTTTATGGACTTGGGCTTTGACACATTCAGCCAACGCTGAGGAACATCATACAAAAAAATCTCCCGTTAAACTTGTGACCCTGTTCAGAGCCATTTTATTATTTTTTAATATTTACTTTTTATTTGGCTGCACCAGGTCGTAATTGTGACAGGCAAGATCTTACAGGGCCAGCATGTGAACTCTTAGTTGCAACCTGTGGGATCTAGTTCCCTGCCCAGGGAGTGAACCCAGACTGCCTGCTTTGGGACCACGGAGTCTTAGCCACACAACAACCAAGGAAGTCCACAGAACAATTGTATGTGGCTCACTGATCACACGTTACAGAATGTCATATTTATAAGAAGCCAGTGGGAGAGAGAAAACATATGAATCATAAAAGTAAACAAGGGATTTGTTTTTTCACCGTGACCCTTGAATCATGGAGCTGGTTGTGTTTCTCACTTTGTTCTGGTTGCTGGAGAAGGTTAGAGACCCACTGATGACCCACTTCTGGCAAGCAGGCAGGTTCTGTGAGCAAGAATTGGGGTATTTTTGCCTGCATCCATTTTCTTGACTTTCTTTTTTATTCTTTGACTCGACCAATAGTTCACTTATTTTCAATTGTATGATGTTACATGTATTTAGCAAGTCACTTTTAATCTATTTTGGAATAAGGTAGCAAGTGCTTTAAAAAAAAAAAAAAAAACCAACAGACATGGGGTTCTTTATGCTGTGTGTTCGTGCTCAGTCATGTCTGACTCTTTGTGATCCCATGGACTGTAGCCTACCAGGCTCCTCTGTGGGATTAACCCAGTAGGAATACTAGAGCAGGTTACCATTTCCTTCTCCAGGGGATCTCCCCTCCAAGGGCTCAAAACTGCGTGTTCTGCCACTCCTGTGCTGACAAGCGGATTCTTTACCCCTGAGCCACCATGGAGCCTGTGTCAATGTCCAGGCCCGGACTGATGCCTTTCTAGCTCCTGACCTTCTTTGATCTTGAGTGTTGATTTCGCCATGGTCATTGTTTCTGTAATCCAGTGTAGGTTTCTCATTCCTGATCTCCATCATTCCCATGACAATACGCAACAGGATCAGGAGAACGTAATTGTAATTCCAATCCAAGAAGGAGCAAAAGAGACAACAGCAGGGAGCTGTAGAACAGCAGGAAACCACAGGGAGATCAGTGTTCTCAGATGATAGCATTGAGACTCCTGGGGAATGCAGAGTCCATGGCCCAGGTGACAAAGGATCCGCAGTGAGAAAAAGCTGTAACCAGAGTTATTGCCTAAATTATTGTTCTCTTTGCATTTTGAATTTCCTCTTTAGAATTCATTCCACTCTGTGTATTTCTCTCCTGAAAATTCATGTCGCTTTTCCAAACGGTTCTGATGGAATATTGAATGAGATGCCCTTTGACTGTTTAGCTGTGAATTGAGAGTGCAGAACTCACTGTTATTAACATAGCATTTCAGTAGTCCATCAACTACTAGAATATAAATTGAGGATCTGTAGGAGGCATATTATAGCTGATTCCTATCTTTCCTTTTTGAGCATCTAAACCTTTCTCTCCAGTAGCAAATAAGTAGAAGGATTCATCAAATGACTCTTTCAGTTCCAAGTGAATGAAGCACAATGTTAAGTAGCTTTAATCAAAAAGTACAGCCATTGTCCATGTAAACATGAAACTCAGGGACAGACCACTCTTCTGCCTGGGCTGGAGCCCACACCTCCAGCAGGGCCTCTCTCTGTGCTTAGATCTCAGCCTGGCTCAACTCCCTGCAGCTTCAGGTGGGTCTTATCTTCGTTTGAGCAACAGGATCTAGACAGTCTCACAGTTACAGCTTCTGGCCAAGCACGCCTAGAGGAAGAGGTTTTTCTTTCAGTGTCCACACGCTGATTGCAAGAGCATCCACAAGGGGGACTGACGAACCAACACCAGTGGCCAGTTGTTCAGTCCCTCAGTCGTGTCTGACTCTATGCAACCCCATGAGCTGCAGCAGTCCAGGCAGCCCTGTCCTTCACCATTTCCCGGAGCTTGCTCAAACTCATGTCCATTGACTCGGTGATGCCATCCAACCATCTCATCCACTGTAGTCCCCTTTTCCTCCTGCTCTCAATCTTTGTCAGCATCAGGGTCTTTTCTAATGAATTGGTTCTACACATCAGGTGGCCAAAGTATTGGAGTTTCAGCTTCAGGATCAGTCCTTCCAATGAATATTCAGAGTTAATTTCCCTTAGGACTGGATGGTTTTATCTCCTTGAAGTCCAAGGGACTCTTGAGAGTCTTCTCCAACACCGCAGTTCAAAAGCATCAATTCTTTGGCACTCAGCCTTCTTTATGGTCCAGCTCTCACATCCATACACAACTACTGAAAAAAAACATAGCTTTGACTAGACAGACCTTTGTTGGTGAAGTAATGTCTCTTCTTTTTAATATGCTGTCTAGGGTTTGTCATAGTTTTTCTTCCCGGGAGCAAGCGTCTTCTAATTTCATGGCTGCAGTCACCATCTGCAGTGATTTTGGAGCCCAAGAAAATAAAGTCTCTCATTGTTTTCATTGTTTCCCCATCTGTTTGCCATGAAGTGATAGGACCAGATGCCATGATCTTAGTTTTCTGAATGTTGAGTTTTAAGCCAACTTCTTCACTCTTGTCTTTCATTTTCATCAAGAGACTCTTTAGTTCTTCTTCCCTTTCTGCCATAAGGGTGGTGTCATCTGCATATCGGAGGTTATTGATATTTCTCCCAGCAACATTGATTCCTGCTTGTGCTTCATCCAGCCCAGCATTTCTCATGATGTACTCTGCATATAAATTAAAAAAGCAGGGTGACAATATGTAGCCTTGACATACTCCTTTCCCAATTTGGAACCAGTCTGTTGTTCCATGTCCAGTTCTAACTGTTGCTTCTTGACATGCATACAGATTTCTCAGGAGGCAGGTAAGGTGGTCTGTTATTCCCATCTCTTAAAGAATTTTCCATAGTTTGTTGTGATCCACACAGTCAAAGGATTCAGCGTAGTTAATGAAGTAGATTTTTTTTTTAATTCTCTTGTTTTTTCTATGATCCAATGGATGTTGGCAGTTTGATCTCTGGTTCCTCTGCCTTTTCTAAATCCAGCTTGAACATCTGGAAGTTCTTGGTTCATATACTATTGAAGCCAAAATTTTGAGTATTACTTTACTATCATATGAAATGGGTACAATAGAGGTGCCTAAATTTCCTAGTCATTTTTTCTTCTCTTTGTTGAGAAGAAGAAGCAGGAATCATCAGACATCCAATAGGTACACCTTAAGTGAGGAAGTAAAATCCCACATGAATTAGAAACAGGGGAATTCAGGGTGTTTTGAGACCACACATTCTGCAACCAAATGGTGTCTCTTAGGCACTCTTCTTGAACATAGACCAAAAAAAAAGTCACTTCATCATACAAAGTCAGTATTACCATGATATCAAAATGGATCAGGACAAAGGTAGGAAAATTTGAGCCAGGGTCACTTGTAACATTTGATGCAAAAATCCTAAATGAAAAGCATGAATCCAGTTTTTAAAAGTACATATAGTATATGTTATACATAGTATATTTCTCTATGACATGTGTATTTATTATACACATTATATGTAATAGATAATATATATGTGTCTTATTTACTTAGATATACGTATATGAATGTACTTATCAAGTAAGAAATGCAAAGACATCTTAATGTTAAAAAAAAAACCTCTGAACCCATGCAATAAAATTTCTTAGCAGTCTAGACAGCAACTTTCCTAACTGGATAAATGTTATTCAGTGGCAGTCATCCAGTGGTTAAGACTCCACACTCCCAATGCAGGAGGCACGGGTTCAGTCCCTAGTCAGGGAACTAAGAGCCACATGTGTGAACAAAAAAAAAAAAAAATGTTATTCACCAAATATCTACAGCAAACAATTTATTTAATAGAATTTACTAAATTCCAGAACAAAATGAAAATGTACACTCTCACCTCTTATAATCAGTGTTTTAGCGGAGGCCCTGGATAGTAAAGTAAAATAAGGAAAAAGAAGCAGGGGGCATAAGGATTGCAAGGATATATGAACATGGCAGTTGCTGTGGAAGAATCACCATCTTCACGTGATAAGTGGAAAAAGTGGGGCTTCCCTGGTGGCTCAAAAGTAAAGAATCTGCCCGCAATGCGGGAGACCTGAGTTCAATCCCTGGGTCAGTAGGATCCCCTGGAGAAGGAATGGCAACCTATTCCAGTATTCTTGCCTGGAGAATCCCCACGGACAGAGGAGCCTGGTGGGTTCCCATCCATGGGGTTGCAAAGAACTGGACATGACTGAGCAACTAGCACTTTCACAAGTGGAAAAAGTGTTAGAAAACTATTATAACTTAAGAGGTCAGCCAAGCTGCTAGATTCAAGATAAACATAAGCAATTCCAGAGTACATCTTCCCCTAGCAGTGACCTGTGAGTACATCTTACTTTAAAAGACTATCTTCACAAATAAAATCTATTTTAAAATATCATAACAATAGGGAGGTTTCATATTATACCTATGGCTGATTCATGCTCATGTATGACAGAAACCAACACAATATTGTAAAGCAATTATCCTCCAATTAAGAATAAATTTAAAAAACAATAATGAAGTGTGATAATAACAACGATGATAATAAAAATATCCTAATAAAAATGCATACATGCCAGGCTTTTAAGTAGAAAATTATAAAGCTTTATTGACAAGCATAAAAAGAAGACCAGACATTTAGATCATAAACAGCCATTTCTTTGCTCTCTCTGGCTCCCAATCTCTGTCAAATGGGACTAGATGGCGTTTAAGGTTCCTCCCAGTTCTGGAGCTCTCTATCCCATAAGCACAGGGTCTGTCACCTCTTCTATGACTGAATCAGGTTCCCTCCCCCGGTCTGCTCACCGAGGTCAGGGAAACACAGCAGTGTGCAACTGTGGCAGCATCCCAACAGTGGGTAATTGTAAATGAGGCAAGATTGAGGGGTCTGGGTCCTTGTTTTTACCCTAACACTGGCTCACTGAGGCCCTTCTTCCCTCTTCTGTCTCTTCTGTCCAACAAGAGGGCTGGCCCAGGATATAATATTCAAGGATCTGAGACACAGATCTAAGCATCCAGAACAACATCCTGTCATTCTGCAATGCCCTTATTACAGTCCATGGTTCCATGTGGATTGTGACAACATTTTATGATGTGATTCTAGTTTACAATTGTTTGACTTCATTCTTAGAGTTTATCTGTTGTCTCTTCGATCCATAAAAGGCTTAAGTGCATTTCTTACTGCTTTGGGGAAAAAATTCACCCCAAAACATAGTGCTCAAAATACAATCACTTAACTATCTCATGTTTTGTGAGTTGACTGGGCTCTTCGGGGTGGTTCTTCTGCCCCACATGATGTCAGCTGGGGCTAGAGCGAAATATCCAAATTCCTAAAGGGTCACTCGCAAGGCTGCTGATTGGCGATGACTGCCACTGGGTGTTCAGTTGAGGCTGTGAAGTGGAGCACCTGGGTTTTCCTTCTTGTGGTCTCTCCATAGAGCTTGGGCACCAGCTGGGTTCCAAGCAGCCATCCACGTAGAAATTGCCAGTTCCCTTAAAGCTTGGGTGTTTCTTGCCAGAGCATCACTGCCTTCTAGGGCTGCAGAAATAAGCTCCTCATGGGGAGTGGCACATGTGAGGAGGACAGGGGAATGGAGTGGAGAGGAGACTGCAGCTTTGGAGACCTTACTGAAGTCCATTGTTGTTGTTCAGTCACTGAGTCATGTCCAGCTGTTTGCAACCCATGGACGCAGCACGCCAGGCTTCCCTGTCCTTCACTCTCTCCCGAAGTTTACCCAAATTCATGTCCATTGAGTCAGTGATGCCATCCAACTATCTCATCCTCTTTCATCCCCTTCTCCTCCTGCCTTCAATCTTTCCCAGAATCAGGGTCTTTTCCAATGAGCCAGCTCTTCGCATCAAGTAGGCAAAGTATTGGAGATTCAGCTTCAGCATCAGTCCTTCCAATGAATATTCAGGATTGATTTCCTTTACGATTGACTGGTTTGATCTCTTTGCAGTCCAAGAGACTCTCAAGAGTCTGCTTCAAAATCACAATTCGAAAGCATCAATTCTTTGGTGCTCAGCCAATGTCTAATTAAAGCATGCACTAAAAATGAAGTAATGTATTGGAAACCAGGATTGGTTCAGGTGCCATTTGTCAGCTCAGAGCCAGAGGACTGGTACTTCACCACAGGGCACTGTGACTTAGCATCAAGTGCCTCTCTCTGAGCCTCAGCTTGCGCTTCTGGAAAATGGGGGCATTGGTCTTGAGGGCATGGGAGACATCTCCATCCCTAACTTTCTCTGCTCTTCGGTGCTCCTAGGTACTCCTTCCAGGATGAGGAGGACATGTTCATGGTGGTGGACCTGCTGCTGGGAGGGGATCTGCGTTATCACCTGCAGCAGAATGTACATTTCACAGAAGGGGACGTGAAGCTCTACATCTGTGAGCTGGCCCTGGCCCTGGAGTATCTGCAGCGCTCCCACATCATCCACAGGTAACATCATCCCCAGAAGGATGCCAGGGGGTAGGGTGTGATGGGAGCAGCCTGCAGCCTTGGAGAGTGTTTTCTCACTGACATTCTTTAGACATGGCAGTACATGGAGATCATAAAAAGCAGAGCAACATCATCATTGCTCACACCTTCTCTGCAGACAGACGACTCCATTGTCACCTGCATTGAGGTGAAACACCGCCACTGCCTGTGTGCCCTCCTCTCTTGGTACCCACTGCTTAGAGACGCGGCTGCCCTTTGCTTTTCCATTCTGCTATGTCTTTGGGAGCCTGGAGTGTTCAGACTCAGGTTAGAAAGAGTGGCGTGAGTTGGGAACAGGAGGGATTCTACTCTCTTACTTTCCATACCTTGAAATCAGTGCTGTGCCTCGTGGAGGATTTCTTCCTCTTGCAAAGCTTTGGTGCTGGCTTTGGGCTCTGGATATAAGCCTTGAGTTTCCGCTGCTTCCTCAGGACCTTGACTGTTCCCTGCCTGTGCACAGCACAGATGAGTAAGGTAAGTTTGACTGCAGAGGCAAGAGGCCAGCAAGAGGCTTTAGATAGCAATGGGATCATTGTTGTTTAGTCGCTAAGTCGTGTTTGAGTCTTTTGTGATCCTGTGGACTGTAGCCCACCAGGCTTTTCTGTCCATGGGATTTTCCAGGCAAGAACACTGGTCATGATGGAAGATCTCCTTCTCCAGGGGATCTTCTCAATCTAGGGATCAAACCTGCCTCTCCTGCATCTCCTGTGTTGGCAGGTGGATTTTTACCATTGAGCCACCAGGGAAATCCAGCAGTGGGATCCTTAATTAAGTCTTCTCTCTGACCACAGAGGAGGGGGCATGAGTGGCTGCAGATCTGTGCACCCATGGTCTTGCATTGTGCCTAGAGGGTCTTCTTCTAACTTGTACAATTTGGGAAGATTTGAGAAAGACAAGGACTTGAGTTTCAGGGTAAAGATGGTAGATTAAGCACACACACACACACACACACACACACACTTACATTTTCTCGCTTCTAAAATCTCCATAAGATGGAAATGAAGTATGTTTGAAAAATGGTAAATTCACAAAGATGGAGAAAACTAAAGAGGAGACTATAGCAAAACACAGGGGAAATTGGAAAGAAGATGTTTCGTGGTAAGTGGCTTACGACGCCAGAAGCTGAATTTTGAATTGTGTCTGGAAATAACCATGAATTGATAGATGCTAAATAATCTCTTCAAAGGCTGAGGAATGAATAGTCATCAATAATGATGTAAGGAGGAAGAAGGGATAAAAGAGAGGCTAAAATGGGGTGCAGGGTTTAAAAGCCTTTTAAGACATTTTAAAAAGCACCAATCTGCTTGCCCATCCGGAATAACTGGATGTCTGTCCCTTCCTCTTCCAAGCAGAATACTGAAGGCTTATTCGCTAAAGAGTAAAACAGAGAGTCTGAACTGAAGTACATTAAGCCTCTTGAGTTGGGATGCAGTGCTGAAGCTAGCACAACTAACTAGATGCGTCCACACCAGATGCTGAAATAACACACCCACCCCACTTCCAGCTGGGCTCAAGACTTCAGCTTCCAGGCTGGACACTGGAATGATTTCAGTGGGGATGTGGCTGAGCCAAGAGGAAAGAGATTATGACATCGAAAGTTCCCCAGTTCCCTTGGAGTGTAGTTCACAGTCAGCGAGACCTGCTTGTTTGCTGTAAGCTGCCAACTAGGTTAGTGATGACTAAAGATTATCAGACATCCAGAGAAATCTTCTAACATGAGAGCCACGCAATCAAATGGGGAAAAGAGACTCTGCCAGGAGAAAGAACTATCAAAAGAATCATGCTTGGTATTTTCAGAGGAATGAACAGATTTTTGGAATTGTAAAATAAATGCTATGTTTACTTAAAATTCAAAGAACAAACTTCAGATCAGAGTGCTCATAAGTTAAAAACAGGAAAGTAGAAATGAAATATTCAAAAGATGTGTTGGAAGGCAAATTTAAGGATGTTTCTTATGCAGGAGAATAAAAAGGAAAAAGAAAATATACGAGAATTAGAGGGCCAGAACAGGAAGTTCAATATCAGACAGAGAAAGAAGAAAGGGAGAGAGAGAGACAGAGAGAAAGAAAGAAAACAGAGAGGGATGGAGAGGGTGAAGAAAAAGTGGGAAAACATTCCCTGGCAGCTCAGCTGGTAAAGAATCCGCCTGCAATGGGGGAGACCTGGGTTTGATCCCTGGGTTGGGAAGATCTCCTGGAGAAGGGAAAGGCTACCCACTCCAGTATTCCAGCCTGGAGAATTCCATTGGCTGTATAGTCCATGGGGTCGCAAAGAATCAGACACCACTGAGCGACTTTCACTTCACTTAATAGGGGGAGGACATCATCCATGAAATAAAGTCTCTCAGACCCGAAATACATGCGTTTCCAGATTGAAGGGTCCACCAAGGCTGCAGGGTAATGACTAGAAACAGATGTAAATCAAAACAAACTTCAAAGCCACTCAGTCTGCACAGAAGAACAGGGTATAAAGGCTGAGGAATCAGGATCCTTTGGGATTATTAATCACTAGAAGGTGGAGGAAATGTGCTAATCAATCAAATCTGCGATGTACGTTTTTACAAGTTCAAGGTCTCAAAAAATCTCTCTCGTATATCTTATCTCAAGCAGTTAGAAAATGACATGAACTCTACTAAAATGAAGGGCTAAATCAAGGAGGAAGAAATGGAATATGGAAAGCCGGAGCTCCAGCGAAGGAGAGAAAGAGGCATAAGAAATCTTCTCGATGATGGGCGGGTCATCAATGTCAGCTGTGCCTAAGGGGTAGACCATGACTAGTTCTGATCGGAGTCAGATCAACAGACCTTCAGAGAGTCTTCTGCAGGAAGAGTGAGCTGATAAAAGTGGCTAAGCTATCTGGCTGCCTTGAGAGATTTATTTAGTTGGTTAAGAATCCGAAGGTGAATAAATGAGGTCAGGAGAAAAAAAAAACTCAACAATAAAAAGAAGGTAATTTTTAACTCCAAGGAATCAAAGTGTTAGCTAGGACACTGGATATCATACAATTTACTACATGAAGCATCTCTGTATAGCAAGCTTAGTCATAATCCCCTAAACCCTGAAAGTTGACCTAACCAGAAAAACATATCAATGCCCCACTGGGGAAGTGAGGGAGTAGGGAGATGAGTGTGTCTCTTGGGGACACATAAAGGAAAAAGACTGCTACACACTCTTTCATCCATAGTGGGAAGACAGTAGATAGAGCTGGAAACTGAAAAGGCAATGAGTCCTATAGGTTTCGAGATAAGGAGCTAAATACCAAAATTACAGCCTGAGAGAGATGAATGGATGGAGAGGGAGAAGTGGGAGAGAAAGTGATATGAATTGTTGCTAAAAATTGTAACAAAACTTTCAGTACAGTTTGATTCTTGGAATTGCTCAGATGTATAATTTCGGCACAAATAGTAGCAAACATGACCGAATGCAAATGAAGAAGAAGGAGGAAGAGAAGAAGTATTTAGAAAGAGGAAGGGGGAAGCGGCGAGGCTGTAGTAGTCGCCATGGTAACAGGAGTAGTAGTAATAGCCCCAGAAGCCTTAGCCATATAGGAGTAAAGGGAACGTTGAGTGAAGTGCTGCCTGTTTACTGAGGCGCATTGTTCATTCACACAGTCAAAGACTAGCTTTGCCTGCAGGAATTCTGGCACTAGAATCTCTGTTTGTAAGCCCTGTGCTGTATTTGTTAAGGAAGGTCATTCAGTAGCAGAGAAGACTCGGTGGGCTGGCTGGGCTGCTTTGAGGCGTGGAAAGGAGTGAGCCCTTTACCAGTCTCTTGTACCAGTGCCATTCACCAATTTTCACAGTCATTGCTCTGCTAGTGTGCAGTAGGTGTGCAATAGAATAGCAATAGAAGATCTGTTCGCCTACATCCCCCCAGACTGAGTCTTTGTGGACCTGGGTGAGACAGAGGCCAGCATCCCAGGGCAGACAGCCCAGGTGAAAATGAAACTGTCAGTGAAGAGCATGGTGGCTGGGGGACTTCCAGGGCACTCCACTGGTTAAGACTTCACCTTTCATTGAAAGAGGTACAGGTTCTATCCCTGGTTAGGGAGCTAAGAGTCCACATGCCTCGAAGCCAAAAAACAAAGCAAAAACAATATTGTGACAAATTTAATAAAGACCTTAAAAATGGTCTACATCACACACACATGCACAAAAATCTTTAAAAAAAAGAGCATGGTTGTTGGAACCATTTCATTATATTTCAATAAATATGTTAAAGTTGCTCTCTTTGGGGTCATCTATCTTCAGATTCTAGATCTACCTTGGAGAAAAGGAGCTGTCCAACAGTATAGGGAGATTGTTTTTAAAAAATCCTCTAAGTAAATGGAATTACCTTACCATTTGTAAACTTACAGACTTGGCAGAGATTTGAGTCTGGTTTTCTCCCTCTCCCATATGGTTCAACAAATCTCTTTTTCACTATATATGTGTGTACAGACTTGAAATGATGTGTGTCTCTATTCACCGTGAATAGGGACACAGGACAGTGTTGGGCAATGGTTCTCATTCATTCAACAGCTGATCTTATAAGTCCCCCCACTGCATACCTACAAGACATTTTCATGCCATATTTTATACAGACTGATGAATGTTGCTTCTTCCCAAGTAGCTACACTTGCAAGTGGTAGAATCCTGCAAATGCAAGCCTGAGTTGAATTGCCAGCAATTTCTTATCTTCTATCTTGGTGGACTCAGACATGTGACTTAACTTTTTGGACCTCCCTTTCCTAATCTGCAACGTGGGCCTGAAGACATCTGCTCTGCTGGGCTCTGATGCAAATTCCATGAGAAAAAGTTCATAAAGGATTTAACTGTGCCCTGAGAGAGTGTGGGTGGGGCCTTACATGCCTCACTTCTCTTCCTTTCATCTGAGGAGCTGACTTTGAAGCCAGGTGTTTATTTATTCTCAGTGGTGACAAACCTCCATCCTTTGAGGCTGATGTTGAGGATTTGTAGAATATAAAAGGGATATATGTATACCGATGGCTGATTCATGTTGAGGTTTGACAGAAAACAGCAAAATTCTGTAAAGCAATTATCCATCAATAAAAAAATAAAATTTTTTAAAAAGGTATTTCAGAGTATAACCCAGTGAGTTTGAAAGCACTGAAGCAGGGAAATACCACTGTGGGTTCAAAATAAATCATTGTTTTAAAACAATTAGAAGATCTACTTTTTAAGCTGTGGTACATATACACAATGGAGTATTACTCAGCCATTAAAAAGAATACATTTGAATCAGTTCTAATGAGGTGGATGAAACTGGAGCCGATTATACAGAGTGAAGTAAGCCAGAAAGAAAATCACCAATACAGTATACTAATACCTGTGTATGGAATTTAGAAAGATGGTGACAATAACCCTATATGCGAGACAGCAAAAGAGACACAGATGTATAGAACACTCTTTTGGACTCTGTTGGAGAGGGAAAGGGTGGGATGATTTGGGAGAATGGCATTGAAACATGTATAATATCATATAAGACATGAATCGCCAGTCCAGGTTCGATGCAGGATACAGGATACTTGGGGCTGGTGCACTGGGATGACCCAGAGGGATGGTATGGGGAGGGAGTGAGGAGGGGGTTCAGGATGGGGAACATGTGTATACTGGTGGTGGATTCATGTTGATGTATGGCAAAGCCAATACAATATTGTAAAGTAATTAGCCTCCAATTAAACAAATTTAAATTAAAAAGATCTACTTTTTAGAGCACTTGAGTTGGCCCTTCAATCTTCCAAATACTCTGGGCTAAGAAGTGTGCCAGCCTTGGGAGGAAGATGACCGGTGGGGCCCTTTGCCTGAACCAGGGGCCACTCCCCAGATGGAGAAGGCAACCCCCCTAGGGGCCAGATTACTGCAGTCCAGGGGGAGCACCCAGGACAGGACATCACATGTCCTGGGGCAGAAGGGAGCTCTGAAGAGGGCGCCCAGCCCAGACTGAGGTGGGGGCAGGGCAGGGAGCACAGAGGAGGCTGGCAAGTCTTCCTCTGGGACATGCATCTGTGATTTGTAGGACAAGTAACCATTAACTCAGAGAAGAGGAACGCAGGAGACACTGGGCAGATGGGCTCCTAGAGAGAATTTGGGTGGATAAAGCCTACTCTGGTCAGCTCGGTAGGGGGCATGTCCTGAGACCCCCACTGATGTTAATCATTGAAGTTTGGGAATGACCTAGCTCAACTGGTCATCGAGAATAACCTTCACTGAAGGCCCCTCCCCGGAGGGCTCTTCAGCCAGAGCTGGTCACTAGGCAGCCAGAAGGGCCATGTCATAGGAAATCAGATGAGTAACAACAGCGCCAGTGAATCAAGCTTATTAACCTCTTATGTGTCAGCACTACTTTAAACTAGACATATGAGTATATGCTTACATAGAAACATGTGTGCATGTGTTCACATATGTGTGTGCATATATATGGGCCTCCCAGGTGGTATTAGTGGTAAAGAACCCTCCTGCCAATACAGGAGATGTGAGAGACGTGGGTTTGGTCCCTGGGTCAGGAAGATCCCCTGGAGGAGGGCATGGCAACCCACTCTAGTATTCTTGCTTGGAGAATCCCATGGACAGGGCAGCCTTGCGGGCTATAGTCCCTGGGGTCACAGAGAGTCACATACTACTGAAGCAACTTAGCATGTGCATATATGTGCATGTGTGTATGTCAATATACATATAAATACATCTCATTTAATTCTCATGTCAGTCCAATGGGCAAGATACTATGATTATTCTCATTTGTCCTGGTGATTGGACAATTTGCACCCTGACACACAGCTGGAGGGTCATAAGCCAGGTTTCAAACCAAGACTCTCCGATCTCAGTTCTACCCTGGACCTCACACTGATGAGCATGCTCTTTCCTGACTTTCTTATCTTTCATAATGCATTGAACTGTTGATAGAGCACTTAAATGAGGGAGGGTGCTTCCACATCTGAAAATAACAATGTGCACAGAGGGATCTCATCAACCCCCCAAGGAAGGCTGTATTCTAGCAGTGGCCATGAAGCAAGGAAGGCTTCTAGTGGTGATGCCCCTAGCCTGTAAGTCACACCAGACTTACTGTCTGGCACAGGGTAAGTGCTCCATAACTATATATTGAATCAATGAAGAAACACTCCAGAGAGGAAAGACATGCCTTACTTGAAATTACTTGAAAACACNGGAAGGATTGATGTTGAAATTGAAACTCCAAATCTTTGGCCACCTGATGCAAAAAGCTGATTCATTTGAAAAGACCCTGATGCTGGGAAAGATTGAGGACAAGAGGAGAAGGGGATGACAGAGGATGAGATGGTTGGATGGCATCACTGACTCAGTGGACATGGGTTTGTGTGGACTCCAGGAGTTGGTGATGGACAGGGAGGTCTGGGGTGCTGTGGTTCATGGGGTCTCAAAGAGTTGGACACGACTGAGCGACTGAACTGAACTGAATAATGATCAATGCTGAGCATCTTTTCATGTGTCTGTTGGCCATCTGTATGTCTTCTTTGGAGAAATGTCTGTTTAGGTCTTTTTCCCACTTTTTGATTGGGTTCTTTGTTTTGCTGGNTTTGTGTGGACTCCAGGAGTTGGTGATGGACAGGGAGGTCTGGGGTGCTGTGGTTCATGGGGTCTCAAAGAGTTGGACACGACTGAGCGACTGAACTGAACTGAATAATGATCAATGCTGAGCATCTTTTCATGTGTCTGTTGGCCATCTGTATGTCTTCTTTGGAGAAATGTCTGTTTAGGTCTTTTTCCCACTTTTTGATTGGGTTCTTTGTTTTGCTGGTATTGAGTTGTATGAGTTGCTTGTATATTTTGGAAATTAATCCTTTGTCAGTTGTTTCACTTGCTATTATTTTCTCCCATTCTGAGGGTTGTCTTTTCACCTTGCTTGTAGTTTCCTTTGCTGTGCAAAAGCTTTTAAGTTTAATCAGGTCCCACTTGTTTACTTTTGTTCTTATTTCCATTACTCTAGGAGGTGTGTCATAGAGGATCTTGCTTTGATTTATGTCATCAAGTGTTCTGCCTATGTTTTCCTCTAAGAGTTTTATAGTTTCTGGTCTTACATTTAGGTCTTTAATCCATTTTGAGTTTATCTTTGTTTATGGTGTTAAGAAGTTTTCTAATTTCATTCTTTTGCATGTAGCTGTCCAGTTTTCCCAGCACCATTTATTGAAGAGGCTGTCTTTGCCCCATTGTATATTCTTGCCTCCTTTGTCAAAAATAAGGTACCTATAGGTGCATAGGTTTATTTCAGGGCTTTCTGTCTTGTTCCACTGGTCTACATTTCTGTTTTTGTGCCAGTACCATACTGTCTTGATGACTGTAGCTTTGTAGCATAATCTGAAGTCTGGAAGGTTGATTCCTCCAGCTCCATTCTTCTTTCTCAAGACAGCTTTGGCAATTTGGAATCCCTTTGACAGTGCCCAGTGAAAGACCGTTCACCACCACCACCCATCCCATGATTCAGAAATGTTCTGGAGCAGCTCAGGGATAGCTCTTTATGCCTTTTGATTTGTCAAATAGGAGAGGAACAATGCTTAGATTGTGTGGTCCCTGTGGACAGAATTGTGGCAGATGTGATGGGGGTACTGGTTGGGTTCTCCATAAAGGATTTGGAGCTGCCTAGCCTCTGGCCAACAGCCTCACCAGGCAGTGAGTAGTAGCCGTTCCCTGAGCTCGTCAATAGAGGCTGGAGGACAGCTGAACAGGATGCTGGAGAGAGGATGCACACAGGACAGAGCCCCAGGCTGGAGGGCGGGCAGCTCCCCTGCACCAACACCGAACCCCCGCCCCCAAACTGGCTCATCTATTGGAACACACTTGAAACTTCTGTGGGCTGCCACACTTGGCCAAGTGCAAGCCAACTTGTAGGAGGGAAATGTGAGCACAGCCAGTTTATTACGTTATTTCTGCTCGTTGGGCTATTTAAATCAAATTTTCTTTATTTTTGTCTAATCTTTTTTCGATTGTGCAGTGGTGAATGTTCTTTCTCTGTTGGATAGCTGATTGCATTTTGGGTAGACTCCATCACATCCCAGGAAACTTTGGTAATCCAAAGTGCAGTGTGGTCCAGTTTAAAACTGAATTCTCATATAAGATCCAGAGCCTTTCCCCTTCAGTCACTGTGCAGGTGTGACTATGGATGCTGAGGTGGGGAGGGGCTTATCTGCCCTCTCCTTTTCATCTCTCACCTTAGCAATATGAGTGTGAAGATACCCACCTCCAAGCCCCCTCCCACCCCCCTGCTTCTGGGTCTCTCACTTCTTAGTGTGTCAGGTTAAAGAAGAGGGAGATAAAAGGGACTTGTGTAACTGGCCATGTTAGTCCTTTTGCTGTTGGCTGACCAACCGGCCATGTGGGTTTCCTTGGTGGCTCAGGGGTAAAGAATCCGCCTGCATTGCAGGAGACATGGGTCAGGAAGATTTCCTGGAGAAGGGAATGGCAACTCCACTCGAGTATTCTTTCCTGGAGAAGTCCATGGACAGGGGAACCTGGTGGGCTGCAGCCCACAGGATTGCATAAGAGTCAGACAAAACTTATGCACAACAACAATGGCTGTGCATGGACACTCTGTGCGTGGAGATGTCCGACTGACAACCACAGCAAGCTTAGCACTTGTTGGGGCTGGTTCTAAGGGGGCTGCATTCAATAACTCACTGAATACTCACAGCAACCTCCTGAATTAGGCCTATTATTATTCCCAAATTATAAATGAGGAAACTCAGGCATGGGGCACAGAAACATGCCCAAGGTCAAGTAGGAGGTGAACCCAGGTGGTCCTGGTGACAGACGGCCTTGTCCCTCATGGGTCTGAGTGAGTTCTTAGGAGGGCCTGGTAAGGGCACCCTGACATTGGAGTTTGAGAGCACAGCTTCCTTCTAATACCCACTTCAATTCCTCTCCTCTGAAGGACACCCCCAAAGGGGACACTTGGATGGTTAATTGTAGCTGTTATTCCCATGGCCCATAGTAGTACATTTTAGCTAGGCATGTGGCTGTCAGAACAAATGCTGTGTTGCCCGCCTCCTTTCCATTAGCTGTGCTCATGGGCTGGGTGCTGGCCAATGAGATGTGAGCAGAAATATCAAAGGCAACTTCCGGGAACCTTCTGATGAGCCAGTTGACACAACCCTTTGCCTCTCCCTCCCCACTTCTTCCAGCTGGCTGCTTGGATGGGGCATGATACCTGGAGCTCTGTCCTAGGGGAGGAGAATCCACACCCCACTGATGACAGAGCAGGGAGCTGGACAGAACCTGGCTCCTCAAAGACTTTGTGCTGCCCAGGTGCTGTGCTGGCTGTCAGGTGCCTACCTCTAAATTACTACATGGTGGATAAATGAACTTCTTGCTTTAGTCAAGCCACAAATTATCTAGAGGCCAAACCTAAATCCAGCTAATTGGCCTATATCGCTTACTCTCTTTCTTTCTTCTACTGTTGAGGTCAGCAAAAGAGCAAACAGCAGGCTCATGGCCTGAGCAGACAGTGGATAAAACACCATTCATTAATTCTCACAGGCAGCTGATATCTCTATTGTGAGTCTCTTAGCCTCTCTCTTAGCTTCAGAGAGTCGGAGCCCCTCTTCCTATGTTTTTCAGCTTCCTTCTCCAAGCGGGCATGGCATGCCTGATGGCTCTCACTCTCTACCCTCACCAGTCTTCTTATAAGAGGGTTTAGGGTGCAGTGGCAGCTGGAGGACAGACGAACTGTGCTGACACTTGGTGAGTCCACTTCTTGGACCTGGTGGCCAGGTCTGAGGCAACACGAAGATCTCAACCGTGATCCTGTTAGGTGTGTTTCCTAGTTACGAGCCAAGCTGGTCTGTGAAGCTGTGAACAAGCACATTGAACAGCACTGATTTCAGCAGTGACCAGTGGTCAGGCTCTTGTGAACATCTTCATATTCGTGTGGGATTCTCATTGGCTGAGGCAGTGTCTGCAGTGTTGCAGGACTGCCAGGTTTTGAATGAGTAGATCAATGAATCAATGAACTCTTTGGCAGCCCTTTTAAGTGACTTTAATTCTGAAGAGATGACTAATAGTATCAGTGAGTAAAGATGGTGATTGAGAGTGTGAATCAGAGCTTTGTCTACACTTCCAGGGTGGGAAACAGTGTTTTAGTCAAGCAAATCTGTCCCCAAATTCAAGTCCAGAGTCCAGTGTGTGCGAGCAGTATCCAATCTTGGATGCCTGGCTGGAGAGGCAGGTGCCATAGGACAGAGTTGCTGGGAAGGATGCCTCAGAGGCTGGATGGGAGCCTGATGTAGTCACTGATGGACCATGAGACTTCAGGCAAGGTATTCAACTCTGCTAAAGAAAAAGATTACCCTTGACACTTGCTGAAGCGGTAAAGAAGACTTTATTCGGGACTGTTGCAAAGGGATCAAGACTGTTACCACGGAGAAGAGAGATCAAGCTCAGCCTCAAATACAGCAAAGACAGTGGGGGTTTCTAGCCAAGGAGCAGAGTGGAGGATCAGCAGGTGAACACTTACTAGAAAGAGACATCAAGAGTGGGATGGGACTCCAAGGGGTAAGATCTCACCTTCTAATGCAGGTTTGATCCCTGCTCCTCAAGCTAAGATCCTAAATGCCTCACTGCCAAAAACCCAAAACAAAAAACAGAAACAAACTCAATAAAGACTTCAAGGGGCTCCCCTGATAGCTCAGTTGGCAAAGAATCCTCCTGCAATGCAGGAGACTCCAGTTCAATTCCTGGATTGGGAAGATCCCCTGGAGAAGGGATAGGTTACCCAGTCCAGTGTTCTTGGGCTTCCCTTGTGGCTCAGCTGGCAAAGAATTTGCCTGTAATGCAGGAGACCCCAGTTTGATTCCTGAGTTGGGAAGATCCCCTGGAGAAGGGATAGGTTACCCAGTCCAGTGTTCTTGGGCTTCCCTTGTGGCTCAGCTGGTAAAGAATTTGCCTGTAATGCAGGAGACCCCAGTTTGATTCCTGAGTTGGGAAGATCCCCTGGAGAAGGGAAAGTCTACCCACTCCAATATTCTGGCCTGGAGAATTCCATGGACTGTATAGTGCATGAGGTCGCAAAGAGTCAGACTCAACTGAGTGACTTTCACTTTCAAAAATGGTCTACATCAAAAAGAAAAGAAAAAAAAAGAAGAGTAGGAAGACTCTCACTAAACTACTGTAGCAGGAGAATTCTTCCTAAAAGAAAACTTGGCAAGCCAAAGACAGTGCCCAGGATTAGATCTGGTCAGAAAGAAGCTCAGAGGACCCTATTTGGGGATTGGCCATGCCTTTATCATTCTTTTTTAAATTTGTATTTATTTTTTAATTTTTGGTCATGCCAGGCAGCATGCAGAATCTTAGTTCCCCAACCAGGGATCAAATCCACACCTCCTGCAGTGGAAACCCAGAGTCCTAACCACTGCACCACCAGGGAAGTCCCAAGTCTTTGTCATTCTTGAGCCTGTCTCTTGTCATAATTCCTTTGCAATGTTGTTATGAAGACAACACAAGGCGGGGCAGTAGAAGAAGACAGGGGAGCTAGAATCCAGCCCTGCCTGTGCTTAGCTTGTTGTGCAGATGTTTTACCTACAGGCTCAGTAAGTGAGTATTTTAGATTTGTGGGTCGTAAGGTCTTTGTCTCATTAATCAGTTTCATCTTTGTAGTGTGAAAGTAATAATAGATAGTAATGCATCAGTGAATGAGGGTGACTGCATTCCAATAAGGAGAAGGCACTGGCACCCCACTCCAGTACTCTTGCCTGGAAAATCCCATGGATGGAGGAGCCTGGTAGGCTGCAGTCCATGGGGTCGCTGAGAGTTGGACACGACTCAGTGACTTCACTTTCACTTTTCACTTTCATGCATTGGAGAAGGAAATGGCAACCCACTCCTGGAGAATCCCAGGGACGGGGGAGCCTGGTGGGCTGCCATCTCTGGGGTCGCACAGAGTTGGACACGACTGAAGCGACTTAGCAGCAGCAGCAACAGCAATCCAATAAAACTTTATTTGCCAAAATAAGATGTGTGCCTGAGACAAAGATTGACCTCTGTGTAGAGGGAGAGCATCTTTTTCCAGTTCATGCAAAAGTACTGTATAGAATAACGGTGCCACTTTCATAGGGCTTGCATTCTATTTCCCTCACATGATCAGTTATTATTTTATAACCCAGTGATCATATACGGAGAAGGGAATGGCAGTCCCCTCCAGTGTTCTTGCCTAGAGAATCCTGTGGACAGAGGAGCCTGGTGGGCTGCTGTCCATAGGGTCGCACAGAGTCAGACACGACTGAAGCAACTTAGCAGCAGCAGCAGCAGCAGTGATCATATATGTGTTGTGTGAGCCTCTTTATAAACCTTTTTGCAATAAAGTAGACACAAATATTTAAAAATATATTCTCTTGTGTGATCATCCCAGGATACTGGCCTATGGGACTTGGAACAGGGAGACCAGGAGACCAGGGAGGGACAGTGTCCAGCAGGCAACGCAGTGAGGATGAGAGTCCTGCCATGCAGGACATACCCAGATGGTCACACAGATGTCCTCCTGGAGGCAGTGGCCACATCTCCACCCTTGGTAAAAGGCCAGGATGTGGGCTGCTCTCAAGTTGACCCTACTCATCCCTAAAGACAGGCAAATAATAAAGATAAAGCAGGTGGTCCAGAATGAGAACACAACAAAATTAGCCAGCAGTCGACCCACCCTGTGACAGACAGATGGGCACCAACAGCTAGAAGGGCTTACATGTGAGAAAGAAACCAGAGGATTGAGGATCAGGATACCCAGCAGGAGAACAGAAGATGTATTAACAGAAGCAGAGGATGCCACAGCCCTGGGCTCCCCTGGTTCCTGCTACCTCTGTCCAAACAGGTTACGCACGGACTTGGTTAATTTACTGAAAACAACTGCAATGCCATCCATTCTTTCTGCCAGAGCCTTGAAGCCTCCATCATGCCAGGAGTCATGGTATCCAGCACCCCTTAGCTTTCATTCAACATTCTAGACATTGTCGTTACTATTCTGTATTGGCACTCTACCAGGGCAATTGTCATTAATTCAATGTTTCATCCTATACTAGTGCAAAAAATTCAGAATGTTTAAAAAGGAGACGATGACAGCTCTGCTCTCATCTTTTCTGGGTCAGTGGACTATTTAATAAGATTTCAGCTTCATTCCTATCATTTCAATAAATAACTGCATCTACACACTTTGAGCACAAGGCCTCAGCAGGAGAAAGGGGATTCAACCACACTAATATTCCCAACTGTTCCTCTCTAGCACACATCTGTATATCTTTCCCGAATTCAGATTGATTTTTGCAAGGCATTTCCACCTACAGAGCATGAAAGCTGAGTTTTCTGCCTGAAGCCCAATAAAGTTTTAGATTGGGTTCAGCAGAGTGGAGGCCCTTCAAGACACAAGACACATGGCCCCAGTGGTAAATCTTCGCTTTGCTTGTACGAGGCTGACAAAGATTAACTGGATGCTGACTAGGAGTCAAGCATTTTGTTAACACCAATTGGAAAATAAAACAGGTGGCTCTAGTGGTAAAGAACCCAATGCAGGAAACAGACCCAGGTTTGATCCCTGGTCAGGAAGATCCCCTGGAGGAGGGCATGGCAACCTACTCCAATATTCTTGCCTGGAGAATCCCATGGTCAGAGAAGCCTGGTGGGCTACTGTCCATAGGGCCACAAGGAGTCAGACATGACTGAAATGACTTAGCATGCATGCATGCAATTGAAAGATATGACTGCAGCAACCACGGGGTCAGCCTCTGGAGCCAGGAAAAGCTTTCTATGGGGAGACAACTCTGGAGCTGTGACTTGAAGCATAAGTCGGAGTCACACAGAAAAGAGAGAAACAAGATGAGTCCTCATGGGTATATCTTGCCCATCTGGGTTTGTAGGGTTCTGCAGAGAAACAGAACCGAAAGGGTAGATAATCATATCTTCATCAATTTATGATAGGGTTACATCCTGATAAGCCCATTGTAAGTTGAAAATATTACAAGTCAAAAATGCATTTCTTACACCTAACCTGCCAAGCATCATTGCTTAGCCTTGTTATTCAGTCACTCAGTTGTGTCCAACTCTGCAACCCCCTGGATTGCAGCATACCAGGCTTCACTGTCCTTCACCATCTCCTGGAGTTTGCTCAAACTCATGTCCATTGAGACCGTGATGCTATCCAACCATCTCATCCACTGTCTCCCCCTTCTCCTCCTGCCTTCAATCTTTCCCAACATCAGGGTCTTTTCCAATGAGTCAGCTCTTCGCATCAGGTGGCCGAAGTATTGGAGTTTCAGCTTCAACATCAGTCCTTCCAATGAACACCCAGGACTGATCTCCTTTAAGATGGACTGGTTGGATCTCTTTGCTGTCCAAGGCACTGTCAGGAGTCTTTGCCAACACAACAGTTTGAAGGCCTCAATTTTTCAGCACTCAGCCTTTTTTATTGTCTAGTTTCACATCTGTGCATAACTCCTGGAAAAACCATAGCTTTGACTATATGGCCTTTGTCAGTAAAGTAATCTCTCTGCTTTTTTAATATGCTGTCTAGATTTGTCATAGCTTTTCTTTCAAGGAGCAGGTGTCCTTTAATTTCATGGCTGCAGTCACCATCCACAGTGATTTTGGAGTCCAAGAAAATAAAGTCTCTCACTGTTTCCATTGTTTCCCCATCTATTTGCCATGAAGTGATGGGACCAGATGCCATGATCTTCTTTTTTTGAATGTTGAGTTTTAAGCCAGCTATTTCACTCTCCTCTTTCACCTTCATCAAGAGGCTCTATAATTCCTCTTCCACTTCTGCCATTGGGATGATGTTATCTGCATATCTGAGGTTATTGATATTTCTTCTTGCACTCTTGATTCCAGCTTGTGCTTCATCCAGCCTGGCATTTCACATGATGTACTCTGCATATAAGTTAAATAAGCAGGATGACAATATATAGCCTTGACATACTCCTTTTCCAATTTTGAACCAGTCCATTTTTCTGTGTCTGGTTGTAACTTGTTGACCTGCATACAGATTTTGCAAGAGGCAGATAAAATGTTCTGGTATTCCCATCTCTTGAAGAATTTTCCATAGTTTGTTGTGATCCACACAGTCAAAGGCTTTAGCCTAGCCTAGCCTAGCCTTTTTGCTTAGCCTAGTTGACTCATTGGAAAAGACTCTATGCTGGGAGGGATCGGGGGCAGGAGAAGAAGGGGACGACAGAGGATGGGACGGCTGGATGGCATCACTGACTCGACGGACATGAGTTTGAGTGAACTCCGGGCGTTGGTGATGGAGAGGGAGGCCTGGTGTCCTGTGATTCATGAGGTCGCAAAGAGTCAGACATGACTGAGCAACTGAACTGAACTGAACTGAGTCTGCCTTAAATGTGCTCAGAATGCTGACATTAGTCTATCATTGGGCAAAAACATCCAACACAAAGCTCATTTTATAGTTGTGTTTTTTTACCTATTTGGATATCTGCCTTTCACACTGGAGTGTTCCTCAAATGTTTAGGGATATTTAGTGGCTTGTTTGGATGACTGGATTAAGTTTACTTATTTATTTTTTAAATTTATTTATTTTAATTGGAGACTAATTACTTTACAGTATTAGAGTGCTTTTGCCATACATTGACATGTAAGTGTTGAATAGCTCATGTAATTTATTGAATACTGTACTGAAGCGAAAAACAGAACAACTGTCTGGGTATAGAATGGTTGTAAGTATATCGGTTGTTTACCCTTGTGATCTTGTGGCTGATGAAACTGCACTCTCTCCTGCTACCCAGTATCATGACACCGCATATTGTATGGTTGAGAAAAGATGAAAATTCAAAATTTGAAGTGTAGTTTCTCCTGAAACCAAACCTACTGATTCTTGATTCTTTTTTTTTAGTTGTCAGATATGCTAATTCCAAGAGTTCTTTGATGGTTCCTTTTTCATTGCACCTTATTGTGTTTTTTTGTTTTATACAGTATCTCCTCCTAACTCTCTGAGGATATTAATTGTAGTTATTTTGAAGTTTCCTCTTCTCTGCATTTATTTCCGTTTCCTTTGAAGTCCTTTGATGTTTTTATTTTCTCTCTGCTTTTCATTTTGAAGGTTTTCCTCAAATGGCTACTGGTCATTGATAGCCATTGCCTGATAGTGAAAAAGGAGGCAATAAAAACCTGGTTGGTAGATCCTGGGCCTGGAGGCTCCCCCCCACCCCCCGGTGGAGCATCAGACAGATAGAGCTAGATGTGTATAAGAGACAGGTATTGGCACTCTACCAGGGCAATTGTCATTAATTCAATGTTTCATCCTATACTAGTGCAAAAAATTCAGAATGTTTAAAAAGGAGACGATGACAGCTCTGCTCTCATCTTTTCTGGGTCAGTGGACTATTTAATAAGATTTCAGCTTCATTCCTNCCCCCCCCCCCCCCCCCCCCCGGTGGAGCATCAGACAGATAGAGCTGGTGGAGAAATTCCTCCACTGGATGACCAGGCTGCAGCTGGCCATGTCAGTGTCTGAAAATCTTCACTCTCTGGGGCCTCTTCAGTCTTGCGAATGGTATTGATCTTGGCCTGGCCTCTGAGGATGTGGCTACAAGACAGGACATGGGAGTTGGGACACCTTTTATGAGTCAGACCTTTGTTTATTCCCCTCCTCACTTCAGCCATGTGCGCGTGTTCACCCTTCCCTGTGAGTGACTCAGCATCCTAAGGCTGGGAGTGGATTTGTGGGTCCCACAGTGTAGGTGAGGAGTGTCAGCTCTACAGCCCCAGCACAGCCCATCTTCGGTGGACCCCAGTCCTTCCGTACCTGGAGATTCTCTGAAGTTCTGTGAGTAACTGGCTTGCCGGGCTCGCCTAAAGGAGCACTGACATCAGAGCTTCTGACAGTCCATTCAGCCGGCTCCTCCTTCTGCTTGGCTTTTTAACGTGTGATGACAGCTCACCCTTTGGTATAAATGGTCCTGATCTCTTTGTCCCAGTGGGTTCATACTGGTTTTATTCCTTGTCTTCCTCGGGGACTCATCCACTCACTGAATAAATATTTAATGACCACTTACCCTGTGCCAGGCGCTCTTCCAAAGCAGTGAGCAGAGACATGGCCATACTTGTCCACCTGGCGCTTTAATGCCTCTTGTCAATTTCCTATGTTTACCGGAAAGTGTCAAGCCATCCTCTACAA
Organism: Neotragus moschatus; assembly: GCA_006410615.1. Taxonomy (NCBI): domain Eukaryota; kingdom Metazoa; phylum Chordata; class Mammalia; order Artiodactyla; family Bovidae; genus Neotragus; species Neotragus moschatus. Next base: position 204,419 of record SJYA01001011.1, on the reverse strand, counting down.
ATGTAAATCAGACCATGTCCCTCCCCTATTGGAAACCCTTGTCAACCACATACAAGCTCATACTGCTCATGGCAGGATAGGCCAATAAATCAAGAAATGAGTTGTAATGAACCTCCAATTAAAATAAATAAATTTATATTTTTTTAAAGAAAGAAATGAATTGTTGGGGCAAGGAATCACAACTCTATTTGGAAAGCCAAACAGATCAAGAAGATGAGGGACTAGTATCACAGAACCATCTACCCTGAATTAGAATTCAGGCTTCTTTTCTACTAAAAGAGGAGAGTGTACGGCTGGTTATTGCAACTTCTTAGTGCTGAATCCTTTGTTCTTGCAGCTGTCTGCCTGGGTCTGGACACCATGATCCTCCAACAAGACAAATGTTACTGTCTTTTCTGCAACTTTGTATCTCTAGACAGAGTATTAAAAAGCAGAGATATCACTTTGCCAACAAAGGTCTCCATAGTCCAAGCTATGGTGTTTCCAGTAGTCATGTACTGGACCACAACAAAGACTGTGTGCTGAATTGATGATTTTGAATTGTGCTGCTGGAGAAGATTCTTGAGAGTCTCTTAGACAGCAAGGAGATCGAACCAGTCAATCCTAAATGAAACCAACCCTGAATATTCATTAGAAGGACTGGTGCTGAAGCTCCAATAGTTTGGGCACCTGATGTGAAAGGCCAGCTCACTGGAAAAGAACCAGATGCCTGAAAAGATTGAGGGCAGGAAGAGAAGGGGACAATAGAGGGTGAGATGGTTGAATGGCATCACCAACTCAATGGTCATGAGTGTGAGCAAACTCTGGGAGATGGTGAAGGACAGGCAAGCCTCTCATGCTTCGGTCCATGGGGTCACAAAGAGTCGGACACGACGGAGCGGCTAAACAACAATTAATGGAAAAGTGTTATACCTATAAAGGTCAGAACCTTGAGAATGCCCTATCATGTGTATTTCAAGCTACAGGTAACATTCGTTTACAAAGGTGCAAAGCCAGCATGACTCAGCGCAGGCTACAGAGCACAAGGATTAGAGCTAAAGGACTAGATCTAGTATTGGAGTCAGGTTTGTTCTCTGCGACACCCCTTCAGTATCCTCGCACTGCAGTGAGACTGGACCAAGGCCGTCGCCCTAGCTGGAATGAGTCCTGATGCCGCCCCCAAACTCTCCCCAGGCTCCTGCAGCCTCACTCCTAACTCACCCCCACTTCGTCCTTCCTGTTCCAGCACTAGGTGCCCTGTTATTATTTATTATCACATTAGGCTTCACAGCATTCCCTGGAGAGAGAAATTGTTGCCTCCACTTTGCAAGTAAGCAGCTTAGAAACTTCACATCCCCAAGTTAGGTCAGGTCACAAAGTGAGCAAGTGATACCAGCTGGGTTCAAGGAGAGATGTCTGATGTCACAGCTCCCCTTGGCACCCAAACTGCCTCCCTCGCTTCTCTCCAGAGTGCTGTCTACAACACTTAGGAAGACACAAAGCCATGTTCTCTCTCTCTCTCTCTCTCTCTCCCTCTCATCACTTCCCCACCTGCTATTTGTCAGAGAATAGAGAGGGATCCAATCAGAGCACTGGCAGGAGCCCCAGTGAAGTGAAAGTGAAAGTTGCTCAATAGTGTCTGACTCTTTGCAACCTCATGGACTATACAGCCAATGGAATTCTCCAGGCCAGAATACTGGAGTGAGTAGCCTTTCCCTTCTCCAGGGGATCTTCCCAACCCAGGGATCGAACTGGGGTCTCCTGCATTGCAGACAGATTTTTTTTTTTAACCAACTGAGCTATTAGGGAAGCCTTGGCAGGAACCAAGGACCCTACTTGTCTTAGAGAGGCTGACCCTTGCAGAGACTGTCTTCTTTTCTCCTCCATAAGGACACACAGATCCCTGGGAACAGTCACCAACGTGGCCATTTGTCAGCTTCAGGTTGATGAAGATGAGTCTGGAAGAAACAGAGACCCCAGGTGTATTGAACCCCTTTTAAAGTTATTGGTCAGACTCTGCAGTCATCCTTCCCTCATCTCCCTCCTTTCCCGTCCCTCCACCCTCCATTCTTTACCTCCTACCCCTCCTCCTTCCATCTCCCTCCGCACCTCTCCTCCTGGATTCCCCGCCCCCACCCTGGATTCTTCACCCCCCACCTTCTGTCTCTTATACACATCTCAGGAAGAGAAGGGGACAATAGAGGGTGAGATGGTTGAATGGCATCACCAACTCAATGGTCATGAGTGTGAGCAAACTCTGGGAGATGGTGAAGGACAGGCAAGCCTCTCATGCTTCGGTCCATGGGGTCACAAAGAGTCGGACACGNTTCTTCACCCCCCACCTTCCACCCTCTACTTTCCACCTCTCTTCCACCAGCGTCTGTTTCCTCCTCTCCACACTCAGTCACTTTTCTCCCAGCTTTTTGATAACCCTCCTGGTGGTCTCCCTACCTTCTTTCTCTCCCTCTTTATTCCCCAAGCTGTCCAGCAGGGTCTCTTTCAAATGCTAGAGAAACAAGTTCCCACTGTGTTAGAAATTCTCCAGGGGCTTCGCCTGGTCTCTTCAAAAAGCCCAGACGCCAGCGGCCCTGTTCCTCCTAACCCGCTGCAGCCACCTCCCCACTTGCCTTGTGTCGCCCACCCCTTCATCCAGCCTGTACTGTGCCCCAGCAGGCCCTTCTCCCTTGCCCGGGGCATGTCCAGTCTGCCTGGGGCCCGGGCCTCTGCTGCTTCTCCTGGGTCCTCAGCTCCAAGAAGTCTGCTCCAAGTCCTTCCACCCTAAGAAGGGGCTGCTCCCCCCATACACCCCTGGCCCCTGTGCCCCCTGCTGGCTCTCTGCACATTTACACTGTTGGAGAGGACTGTGTTGCTTTATCTACCAAATCAGTCTTGATTCCAGGGGGTCACCGGACATCTATGTGATGTGGTACATCTAGAAATACCCTCAAATTCAAAAATACCTGATCCCTATATTTCACCATTAAAATTCACGTTTTTTTTTTTTTTTTCCATTTAGGCATAAGAAAGAGCTCTCAAACCTAAAATAGCTACCAAAGGGCTAAAGCATGAAGAACCTGTCTTGGTAAGCTGTAGCATCTCAGATCACTTTCCAGACTGACAGAGAGCTTTCAGGCAGGATTCCCAACTTCAGATCCACAAAATCCCCTCTTAATATTTGCCCCATCACCCCACCAACCAAATGATTCCCTTTTTTTGTCAATTGATTTTTCTTTCATTGAATGCATTCCTTTTAAAGGACTTTTAGTTCGTATCTGAAACAGCAAACCAATATCACTTGCTTTAAATAGAAGGTGACTGTCAAGAAAAATCAATAAAACAAAATCATGTGACAAAACTCAACCAAAAGTATGAGCTGAGTCCCACCCCCTCTCTCTCAGGATTAAAAAGAAGATGGGATTAGCAAGTGATGGAGAGATGGTCAAAGTACCAGGCTGACCTTCTTCTTGATCAGGAGAATGAAGCGAAAACTGAAATGTTCAGTAGTATACTGCTTTCCATGTAGCTCCTGAACTAATCAATCAAAAGACTGATGATGGCACGTGCTTTATGAAATGCTAGCTGAGTGGGAAGGGAGCGTGGGCAAGGAGGGAACTGGTAGAGAGGATACAAAACCAAAGACCATCATAATGGTCCTCGACCTTGAGGGTGCAGGTCAGCACCCACGGAGCAGACCACCAGCCAGCTCCCCAGAAAGTCTGATTTCCTGTGGTGGGTGGTGAGTGTCTGCATTTTAATTTAGTCAAGCCTGCTGGTAGTGGCTTTGATGGAGTTGATGGAGACTTCTCTGAGAAACACTGGCCCAGCACATAGAGCTGTGACTGGAACGTCCCTGGAGCCCCATCCCAAAGCTCCAGGTTTCACTGGTGCTTCTGACCCTCCCTAGCTTGTTGACCTTGGCGTGACCTTCGCATGTTGCTCCCCTTCCTCATGCAGACAATGCTTCACCTACAAAAGCAGTGACAGTTCTGCCCAGGCGTGTGGCTGAGAGCTGGCCACAGGCTCTATGTAGAGAGGTAAAGTCCCTGGTCAGCTCTGGGCTGCGCAGATAGTGGGTGCTCAGAGAGCTTTCAGGGGTCAACACTGTGGCTGGGGAGAAGGGAGCACTGCACGGGAGGGAAGAAACCTCAGGATTTAGCCCTGAATTAGGCTCCCTCCTCCCCACCATGCTGGTCAGTGATAATGGTGGGGTTGAGAGTAACCATTTATTGAGATTCTATAAGTGGATATTCTTATGCTCCTTTTGAGATCATTGGCAGAGCCGGGTTCAAACCCAGGTCTCCAAGACCTGTGGCACCAGCATCTGTGCCTGTCACATTTCCTTTCTTCCCAGACCTTCACCAGGGTCCCCTTGACTCCGTCACAGGGTCCCTGCACTCTCTAACATCCTTTACCTCCATCATTCAGTCCACTCTCTGGCCTCTTCCTTATGCCAACTGCATACACCCTCTGGCTTCAGGGTTGCTGGCTCTTCCTGGACCTCTATTTCCCAATAACCATCTCTAGAGGGGGCCCATCCTCCTACCTTCCAACCAGAGGCCAAGAGGGTCTCTTTCTTTTCACATAACCCCATGAGAGGCTGTTATGAGCTGAATTGTGTCCCCGCACATTCATGTAATGAAATCCTAACCCCCGATACCTGAGAACGTGACCATATTTGGAGAGAGGGTCTTACAGAGCTGATTAAGATCGATCATAAGGGTGGGCTCTAATGAACATGACTGGTGTCCTTTTAAGAGGAGGAGGATTAGGACATAGACCTGAAAGGAGTGGTGAAACCGTGTGAGTTCACGGCAAGAAAACAGCCGTCTACAAGCCAGGGAGGAATGACTCATGGGAAATGAACCCTGCCCACACCTTCATCTTGGACTTCTAGTCTCCAGGACTGCGAGAGCTTAAATTTCTGTTTTTTAAACTCCCCATCTCCTTGCCCCATGTGTGGTATGTTGTTGTAACAGCTGAAGGAGACTCTGAAATTAAAAGATACTTGCTCCTTGGGAGAAAAGTTATGACAAAGCTAGACATGAAGTGTATTGAAAAGCAGAGACATCACTTTGCCAACAAAGGTCTGTCTAGTCAAAGCTGTGGTTTTCCCAGTAGTCATATACAGATGTGAGAGTAGGACCATCAAGAAGACTGAGTGCCGAAGAATTGATGCTTTGGAACTGTGGTGCTGGAGAAAACTTTTGAGAGTCCCATGGATTGCAAGGAGATCAAACAGTCAATCCTAAAGGAAATCAATCCTGAGTATTCATTGGAAGGACTGATGCTGAAGTTCTGATACTTTGGCCCCTGATGTGAAGAGCCAACTCATTGGAAAAGACCCTGATGCTGGGAAAGGTTGGGGGAGGAGGAGAAGGGGTTAACAGAGGATGAGATAGTTGGATAGCATCACCGACTCCATGGACATGAATTTTAGCAAACTCTGGGAGATGGTGGAGGACAAAGGAGCCTGCAGTTCATGAGGTGGCAAAGAGTCAGACATGACTTAGCAGCTGAACAACAACAACAAGCAGACTGTACCAAAGGCCGATGGTTCCTCTGATGCACCCTTGGGACCTCAAGCAAATATAACCTCTAGACCCCAGCCCCTCCACAAAGCAGCTACCTGAGGTCTCCAGGGAGGCAGGGCATAGGTATTCCTCTCCTTGTGCATGTGGTGAAACGTGAGGATCTTCATAGAGGTGACTCTGTTACTAATAACAGTGAGGATTGTGCTCCAGGGGCTGCTGGCATCGCTCGTGCCTGGACCACAGCTGGAGCCACCATTGTCTGAGACAGGACGTGACGAAACCACATATGCACGAGGCTACTCGAATCACCAGGCCACGCTCGGTGCGTGAGGCATCTGCTGAGCCACTGCTTCTCTCCTGGGGACAGTTTGAATATGTTTACTACTCTGGTGAAGCTGCCCCTAACCAGACCTATCCTGCAGCTGGCTATGAGCTATTTCATTTCTCCTCACTCAACAGGTAAAAAAGAAAATGGAACGGAGTGGGCTGCATCAGAGCAACCCCAGCCCTGTTGCCATGCACGCCCCAGTCTCTTCCCCTTATGTTTAATCCAAGGTCCTCACTTGCAGGGTCTTCGCCGTAACACGGCCCTTCTGACCCCTTCGCAAGCCTCTCCAGTGCTATCAAGAGAAACAAAATAGGCCAAACTTCTGTATAGAAATAATGCTATGAAATGGAAGGGGGTTGCTTAGGAGATAAACAGAAATCGTATTAATACTAATGCTCTGCCTAATTTTGTGAATGAAAGTGAAGTGAAAGTTGCTCAGTTGTGTCCAACTCTTTGTGACCCCATGAACTGTACTGTCCATGGAATTCCCCAGCCAGAATACTGGAGTGGGTAGCCTTTCCCTTCTCCAGGGGCTCTACCCAACCCAGGGATCAAACCCAGGTCTCCTGCATGGCAGGTGGATTCTTTACCAACTGAGCCTACCAGGGAAGCCAACTTTGTAAACTGATGTTATAAAGAGAAAAGTTTCATGTTTAAGATGAGGATAACTTTACAGGCATCCTCTCCCAGCCCCTCTCCCTTTCTCTGTGTGTATACAGGGACTTAAACTCTGATTTAGCTTTTTCATCCATCTAATGGGAATCATTGTCCTTCCTGAGGGGTAATTGGGAAGATTCAGTTCAGTTCAGTTGCTCAGTCATGTCCAACTCTTTGTGACCCCATGAATCGCAGCACGCCAGGCCTCCCTGTCCATCACCAGCTCCTGGAGTTCACTCAGACTCATGTCCATCAAGTCAGTGATGCCATGCAGCCATCTCATCCTCTGTCGTCCCCTTGCCCCCGATCCCTCCCAGCATCAGAGTCTTTTCCAATGAGTCAACTCTTCGCATGAGATGGCCAAAGTACTGGAGTTTCAGCTTTAGCATCATCCCTTCCAAAGAAATTCCAGGGTTGATCTCCTTCAGAATGGACTGGTTGGATCCCCTTGCAGTCCAAGGGACTCTCAAGAGTCTTCTCCAATACCACAGTTCAAGGTGAAAAAAATGTAAGAGCAGTTTCTGACAATGGAATCTTGGGCAATCATGGACTCCTTCCACAGTGCTTTTGGAGTTTACTATATGCCAGGCACTGCTCTCTACTTGAAATAGAGTGGACAAAACTCAGGCCAGTTCTTATTCTCATGGAGATTACATTCCTCGTAGCTAGGATGGTAAAGCATCTGCCTGCAATGCGGGAGATCTGGGTTCAATTCCTGGGTTGGGAAGTTCCCCTGGAAAAGGAAATGGGATCCCACTCCAGTATTCTTGCCTGGAGGATCCCATGGACAGTGGAACCTGGTGGGCTACAGTCCATGGGGTTGCAAGAGTAGGGCATGACTTAGCACATTCTTTCTTTATTTCTAAGGATAGACAAGTAGTGAAAAGAAAACATACAGTAAATGTGGTCATTCATACTGTGTTATTGCCATGCAAGATGTATCCTGGGTGATGGGACAGAGAGCTGGGTGGGGAGGGCAGGCTAGCAGGGATCACCACGGTGATGATGGTGGTGATGGTCACAATAAAGATGGTGATGAGGGTGGTGGGGATGATGATGGCGACAGCAATGTTGATGGTGACAATGATGGCGATGAGGATGACGTGTCGATGATGGTGGTGATGATGATGGTGATACCAGTGACCTTGGTACCAGGGGCAGGCTTCTTGACTTCTCTGAGCCTCAAGTTCTCAGCCACAGCATGAAGATACAAAGCCACCTTGCAGAAAAGCCTAAGAATTACATGACTGGGGTAAAAGCAGGACCACCCACATAATTAGAGGGGTCCAGTGCAAAATAGAAGGCAGTGGCACCCCACTCCAGTACTCTTGCCTGGAAAATGCTATGGACGGAGGAGCCTGGTGGGCTGCAGTCCATGGGGTCGCTAAGAGTTGGACACAACTGAACGTCTTCACTTTCACTTTTCACTTTCATGCATTGCAGAAGGAAATGGCAACCCACTCCAGTGTTCTTGCCTGGAGAATCCCAGGGATGGGGGAGCCTGGTGGGCTGCCATATATGGGGTCACACAGGGTCGGACACGACTGAAGCGACTTAGCAGCAGCAGTGCAAAATGAGGGGCTTCCTCCATGACTCAGCAGGTAAAGAACCTGCCAGCAATGCAGGAGACGCAGGAGACACAGTTTCGATTCCTGGGTGGGGAAGACGGCCTGGCAACCCACTCCAGTATTGTTGCCTGGAGACTCCCACGGACAGAGGAGCCTGGCAGGCTGCGGTCCACAGCATCACAGAGTCAGACACCAGTGAGTGACTGAGCACAGCACGTGCAAAATGAACACGCAGACGCCCTGTTCAAATCTTGTTAAACTTGCCTCTCGGCTGTGTCTTCCTTTCCTTCGGGAGGAAGGAACAGAGGGAGACCCAACAGAGGGCCCCTCAACCCCTCTCTGTGGTCTGCTTCCTTAACCTGTCCCCAGAAATGTAAAGCTCAGCAACTTGTAGCGAGGAGACTCCAGCTTTCCATCCTGGTCTCAGTTCTTCCGCTTTCTATAGAATTTCCCCTTCTCCCAACCAGATTTTCTTATTTCTAAATTAAGCAATTAAAATTGTTTTGGATGCATTAACTCAAACTTCACCATGGACCAAACCTGAGCTAATTCTTTTGTACACATCATTGCACTGAATCCTCACAACCCTCAGAGGTAGACTTGATGTTTGTCCCACTTTACAGATAAGGAAAACTGAGGCTGAGCAAGGTTGCCAGACCCGAGGCTAGTTTGTTTCAGATACACCTGCGGTCCCTTCAGTGTTGACAGGCTGGAACTCGGTGACTCTTATACATTTTGGCAGGACACTCCCTTGGATGAAATACTTCCAGGGAGACTGGGCCCTGAAAATAGCAACTCTTAAAATATTAATTGTCTGTAATGCTCCACACAGACTCCACTTTCTAAGGAGGCCTCCCACATTCCTAGTAAAATCAGGGAAGGAAAATCTCCATTGGTGGTTCCAGTCTGGGCCCTGCCATCCGTGGTGGCTGGGTGGGTGTTTTGCTTCCTTCCTTTGCCAGCTGATCAGTACCTGCCATGTCTGATGGCTTTAGAACCTGCTAAATGAACCCTCTTGGCTCCCTCCTGCACACAGATCCATGCTGTGAGCAGAAAAGTGGTTCTCCCCTCCCTCTCCCCTCATCACACCAATCAAACCAAACAGACTTGCCCCCGAGGGGACCCACGGGACGCAGCAGCTATAACACAGTCCTCCTAACTTATTCCCAAAGGAACCAGAGCCCATTACTGGGGCCCCATGTTTTAATGAAGTGATGAGTACAAGCCAGGGATTGGAGACTGAGAATTCTGGAAAATTCCTCCCCTGAATGCAGCCTCCCACTGTGGTGGAAGGTGTGATGGGACAGACAACTCAGATATCCATCGTGTCCCTGAGCAGAGCAAGGCTCTCAAGCCTGAGGAGGCATCAGAAACCCACTGGAGCTGGTGGAAAGGCAAGTCTCCTGTCCTGGGACTCTGTGACTGGCCTAGGGTGTGTCCCTAGTAGCTGCCTTGCTCAGAGGAGCTCTGTGGACTGTGGACCAACCTTGAGAAATAGAAGAAGAGGAATCACAGGACAGGCAGTCCTGAATGCTGGGCCTTCACCCACTCAAGTACCCAAACAGTTGTTTGCCCAGTGTGTTCTTTGTGGTAGACTGTGTGCCAGGTCCTGGTGGAACGGCATGCACACAGACGTGAGGACAGGGTGCCTGCCCCACCCAGGAAGTGGGAAGAGCAGTGGGCATCAGGAGAGCTGGGTTCAAATCCTGCCGCTGCCGCTTTAACTCTGACCAGGGGAAGCCACTTCATCTCTCGAGGCTTCAGTTTCCTTGTCCATAAAAAGAAAATAATGCTGGTTCTCTAGGGCTGTCATGTGGGTTAAACAAATTACAGCGTGGAGTTTGTGAGCTGTACAATAGCACGTATGTATGCAGAAGGAGTTTCATGGGTTGTATGATTGCACATATGTGCAGAATGGTCATAATCATTTTTGAGGTCAGCTCTTCTGTCTCCCTTCCTGCTTCATCTTGTTCCCTCTAAATGCCCTGTGCAGTAGGACTGAGTCGAGGTGGAGGAAGTAGTCATATTTTTTTAGTGTCTACTGTATGCTAGGAACTGAGCTAGATCTTTTACATACATTATTTCAGTTCATCCCCATTTTACAGATGAGTAAAACTGAGACCCAGGCAGTAGAAGAGTTCATGTATAAAGGGCTTCAAAGCTTTATTCATCATCACAGGTGGTCCTGTGGTCACTGCAGGGCGGGGGCCAGCGTCCTATCCTTCTATACACTTCTATAGTTTTCCATATGCTCTCCAGTGAATCCTGCTTTGAGGAGTTCACAGACTGATTCATGGACAGACCTTTGCAACCTAATATTCTTAAGAGAAACTAGAAAGAAAGAAAAAAAAAAAAAAAGACTGACATGGGTGGTTCTGTGAGGACTTCATGGACCCTTCCTGACCTGTGTAGGAAGGAAGCCCCTTGTCTAGGGAGGTGTATTGCTAGGCTCATCCATCCATGAAGGAATTAATTGAACCCAGCGCATCCCTGAATGTGTTTGTGAATCCTGAGAGCCTTGAATTCTCCACAAGATACACTTGGGAATAATTAGCCAAATACAATTGCCTTAGTAACCAAGTTTACATCCAGGCCCCATGGAGTGGCCCAGCATTTGAACAGAATTAATCAATGTCAACCATGCTGCTGTTTGTTCTTTGCAGGATTAAAGGAAAAACAACAAGCCTGAAACATAGCTTGATTGGATGCACTTTCTATCCCAAAGGAGAAGAAAATGATTTGAGTTGCTGCATGGGGTTTTAGGCCAGATGTAAGAAAGAACTGACTAGCTAGAGTGTGTGTACATTGTAAAAATTGTTTCCATGCCTTAAAGTCAAGCCTTGGGTCTCTAACTGGTACATCTGGTTCCATCTTGGACTCTGTGACCTGGAGGAAAGGTTTAACTGCTCTCAGCCTCAGTTTTGTGGTCCAGTAAGATAAGGATGATATTAGTTTTCTTGGGCTGCATACAGAGTTCTGCAGACTAAGCAGCTTAAACAGAAGTTTATTTTCTCATGATCCTGGAGGCTGGAAGTTCAAGGTCAATGTGTCAGCAGGGGCGGTCTCTTCTTACAGATGGCCACCTTCTTCCTGTGTCTGCACACAGTCATCCCTCTGTGTGTGTCTGGGTCCTCATTGCCTCTTCTTGTAAGGACCCAGTCAGATTAGATTAGGGCCACCCCAGTGACCTCATTTTAACTTAATCATCTCTTGAAAGATTGTATCTGCAAGTATGGTCACATTTTGAGGTACTGGGGATTAGAGCATCAACTCTGAAGTTCGGGGACATGATGTAGACTGAATGGGCTTCCCTACTTGCAATGCAGGAGACCTGAGTTTGATCCCTGGGTCAGGAAGATCCCCTGGAGTAGTAAATTGCAACCCACTCCAATATCCTTGCCTGGAGAATCCCATGGACAAAGGAGCCTGGTGGGCTATGGCTCATGAGGTCACAGTCAGACATGACTGAGTGACTAAGCACACACACAATGTAGGCTGAATCATCCCTCCTGCAAAAATGTCAGGTCCAAATCCCCCCAAATCTGTGAACACAATAGCTTACATAGGAAAAAAAAAAAAAAAAGACTTTGTACATATGATTATGTTAAGGATTATGAGCTGGGAAAATTATCCTGGATTATCTAGGTGGGTCCAAGATAGCCGGAAATGTCCTTGTAAGACGTGTCTGTCTTAGGGGGAGTCGGAGTCAGTAGTGGACGAGACAGGGAGGGGCCACAGTCAAGGAACAGAGGTCTCTCTAGAAGATGAAAAGTCAAGGAAGCAGGTTCTCCCTAGAGCCTCCCAGAGGAACTCAGTCCTGTTGACACCTGCTTTTAGCCCTGAAGATGCATTTTTGGACTGTAAGAGGAAAATCTGCTTTGAGTCACTAAGTTTGTAGTGATTTATTACAGCAGCAGTTAACACAACATTGTAAATCAACTATACTTCAATAAAATAAATTTTTAAAAATAACAAACACGTCTCCGCCATTGGGTCTTATTCTGAAACTGTATCCTCATAACTTCGAGTCTCCTCTTTTCCTCTTTATGTAGAAATGATAGAGTTTGCTGGTTTTCTTTGATGCCTTCAGTTGATGGGTTGAAAATTTGACAACTACATCTCAGCATTCACTTTTTATTTTTGAGATGACATTAGAATATGGAATCCTAAAGTCTGGCCACTAGCACTGCAGGCACCAGAGGGCCATTAAAGGGGTTTATGTAACAAGGGACAAATGCATGCTTTGTAAAGCCATTTGTTGTTATTGTTCAGTCACCAAATCATGTCTGACTCTTTGCAACCTCATGGACTACAGCACACCAGGCTTCCCTGTCCTTCACCATCTTCCAGAGATTGCTCAAATTCATGTCCATTGAGTCTATCATGCCATCCAACTGCCTCATCCTCTGTCATCCCCTTCTCCTCTGCCTTCAATCTTTGCCAGCATCAGGGTCTTTTCCAATGAGTTGTTTTTTCATCAGGTGGACAAATTACTGGAGTTTCAGCTTCAGCATCAGTCCTTCCAATGAATATTCAGGATTGATTTCCCTTAGAATGGACTAGTAAAGCCATTTGGATCAATGCAAAGAAATAGAGGAAAACAACAGAATGGGAAAGACTAGCGATCTCTTCAAGAAAATTAGAGATACCAGGNGGGGATGATCTGGAGGGATGGTGTGGGGAGGGAGGGGGAAGGGGGGGATCCGGATTGGGAACTCAGGTACACTTATGGCTGATTTATGTCAATGTATGGCAAAATGAGTACAGTATTGTAAAGCAAAACAAACTAAAAAATAAAAATTAAAAAAAGAAACATATCTTGAAATCCAAGTGACATAATTTTATTTACCAAATCAGATATTTATTATAACCCTGCTCCTTGAATTAGTACTGCCTAGTTGAGATTCTCAGACTCGAATTCATTTTCTTATTGAGTTACTCCCCCAGGCAGAGAACATTGGTCTAGAGGCAAGATGAGAATGAGTCTTGTCTACTGACATGTGACCTTTGATTCTCTGTAAATACTTCTTTCTTCATAATAAAATATGAGTAGCGAGTCATACCTGCCTCTCAGAGTTGGGTCGAAATTGAGGGAGGTAACAGAGAAAGTGACACCACAGCACCTGATCCAGAGAAGCCACACCCCTCGTGAAACCCACGTGACCTGCCCACAGGGTGCCTGGCTCACAGGAAGCTCTCCGTGAACTTCAGACCTTAACAGTATCAGGACTTCCGCTAACATGAAGGCATTGTGTTGGGGGCTGAGGTCTGTACATGATCCCTGCTTTCCACAGGAAGCAGGGGAGAGATGAGAGAAAGAAGTGAAATCTAACTGCTAACAATGATGCCTGGTTGCAGACTTGGTACCCAGTTTGTGGAAGGACAGTCCATGTCCTTCCCCAAAATACGAGAACCAAGCTCATCTGCCCCTGTCCCCCATGGTCTTGCTGCTGAATGGATGCCAGCTGGCCACCGAGGTCCACAGCCAAGGTGAATCCCAGCATTTTAACCCCAGCTGGGTCACTGCCTCCAGCCTATTCCCTGATGCCCAATCTGATAGCCCAGCCCTATGAATTAACCACAAACCTGCATCCTGTGGGCCTGGCACTGGGCTGGTTGCTCTCATAAATCCTCACTGACATCGAACAGAAACATCTAGTACTCAGCCAGCCTGGCAGAAGATGCCAAGAATTGCTTCCTAAGTCTAACAACCTGAAGTTGGCTCCCTAATCAAATAGAGGTCTTGTCTGTACTCAGAACTGGCCATCCTTCATCTGGTCCCCAATCCTGCCTACAATGCTCTACATGCGACCCCTTGGAGAGCAGTGAAGACATACAGAACTTTCTGGATCAAATGACTGACACCATCAATCTGTGTTTCAGAACATGATAAAGATCCTGTAATAGGATGTAGATTTATGTACTTTATTGCTGTTTAGTAGCTAAGTCATGTCTGATTCTTTTGANCAATGCTCTACATGCGACCCCTTGGAGAGCAGTGAAGACATACAGAACTTTCTGGATCAAATGACTGACACCATCAATCTGTGTTTCAGAACATGATAAAGATCCTGTAATAGGATGTAGATTTATGTACTTTATTGCTGTTTAGTAGCTAAGTCATGTCTGATTCTTTTGAGACCCCATGGACTGTAGCCCACCATGCTCCTCTGTCCATGGGATTCTCCAGGCAAGAATACTGGAGTGGGTTGCCATTTCCTTCTCCAGGGGAGCTTCCAGACTCAGGGATCAAACCCACGTCTCCTGTATTGCAGGAGGATCCTTTACCACTGAGTCACCTGGAACGCTCTTGGGTGCTTTAACAGCGAGCAGAATGAAAAGAACTGATGCTCACAAATCCTCACCATAACTACCTGGAGTACATGTTATTATCCAGTTTCTAGATGGGGAAACTGAGGCTCTACCCTGGGCATTGTGCCAAGACCTCAGGACCAGCAGATTTGGGATAGAAACGTGGCCTCTCCTGTCCATCTCCCTTTCCATCCTCCGTGATGTCAACAGCATGTTCTTTCCCCCTAGGGGTAAAATATCCACAGATGTTCATTTCACAGACGTGGCTCCTTTTCCAGCAGATTTTCATTTGTCTTTATTGCTGCATAAGATTGCAGACACTCAGAGACCCCTAGCAAAGGGACACGTGCAGATACGTCCCCATGGCCCTTTTTGCAGTCTGAATCAGAGCCATTTCTGTGCTGGTTTTTTTTTTTTTTAAATAGCCCGGCTGACATTTTATGGTTTGTTTTATTGGAGGGCTGGTGGATAATTCAAAAGCAAAACCAGGTTTTATAGCCTTTGCAAGTACACTTTCCATCAAAGCGTCATTTTGCCCAGCTCTGAAATTATGGGTCTGTCCTCAGAAAACATCGTCGCAAACTTGCCCATCCACGCAGTGCTTCTGATGCCCTTTCCGAACACCAGGGCTGATTTTCAGCTGGATGACGTGCTTGAGCTGAGATACAATCAGTGTGAAAAGTAGAACCGGAGGAAATGGCCCTGGAACCCGCTACCCTAGAGGTTCCGATAAGATGCTTTGCCCATAAATGCTATTCTTATTAAATCCTGAATGACTCAGGCTCCCGGCTGCTCTGTAAGGTTTTGCAAGTCTGCCTGGTGAGTTTCCTATGAAAGAGACCTAATTCACTTTGTAAAAGCTTAAGAAGCTCCTTTTAAAGAACAATGATAGAACCCTCATTGTTGTTTATTTCAGCGCTGCTTATGCGCCAGGAGCCCCACGAAGCCTCCCATGATAGCACCCCCGTGTATACACCCCCCCCAGCCACTGTCAGATAGGAGCCATCATTCCCAGTCTCCAGATTAGGCAAGCGAGGCTCAGAGTATGCTGCCCAAGATCATATAGCTCTCATAGCAGTCTTTTATCATGGCAGAACAAGTTTCTACTAAAGGGGAAGCTTTTCACATTTATTTCCTCAGGGGTCAGGAGTTGGTGCACAGCTTAGCTGGCCCTTCTGCTCAGGGTGTCACAAGCCTTCGATCCTGGAGCCCACTGGGCTGCCTTCCTTTCTGGATCTTTCTGGATCTGTCCCAAGGTCTCCTGGTTGTTGACAGAATTCTGTCCCTGGTGGCTACAGGAGTGAAGTCCCTTGCTGAAGTTCCTTGCTGACAGTTTCTAGAAGTGCCTGCAGGCCCCTGCCATGTAGCTGCTCCCGCAGGACAGCCAGCAAGGGAGGCTCCTGTATTCAGGCCCGCTAGGATGAGTCTGATAGCCTGCAATCATCGGAATGACCCTGCCACCTTTGTCTTGTCCCCTCAGCTGGATGGATGTCACAGGTTTAAACCATTCACCCTCTCAGCCTTCTGTGCCTTCATTGGCAAAATGAGAGCTTGCTCCTGGGTCATATCAGACTTTCTCTTTCTTGCCATTCAGATGTCAACCTGATGCTACATCTTCTGAAAGCCCTTCCATGGCCGCTTATTCAAAGCAGGTCTCCTTTCTAGACCCTGATTTGTTCTTCTCAGAGTACTTGTCCCAACTTGGGGTCGTGTCCATTTTTTACTCCTGTCCGCCTCCTAGAAGCGAGCTCCATTTGACTGGCTCTGTCTTGTCCACTGCCGTGGCCCCAGGGACCATGGAGGGGCCGCTTGAGGATCGCTGACTCCCCTGTGTGCTGAGAGCCGTTGCAGAGCATGTGTCAGACAGTTTGTCTACACCACAAGGGAAGCCAAGGTACAGGAGGTTCACCCCAACAACAAGAGGTGCGGGCGTGGGGACTCAGGCACGTTGCTCCTGAGTAGGATTTGCCCAGACAGACCCTCTTTCCTTGGAGCCGTGGGGTCTAGTTTACCAAGTCACTTGTGCATGCTAAGTCCCTTCAGTCATGTCCGAGTCTGCAACCCCATGGACTGTAGCCCACCAGGCTCCTCTGTCCATTGGGATCCCACAGGCAAGAACACTGGGGTGGGCTGCCGTTTCCTTTTCCAGGGGTTCTTCCTGACCCAGAGATCGAAGGACCCTGCGTCCCTTATGTCCTCTGAATTGGCAAGCGGGCTCTTTACCACTAGCGCCACCTAGAAAGCCAAGTCACTCATACCTCTGCCCTTGTTTGGTCTTCAGGATGTAAGAGGCCACAAACAGGGACCTTCTGATGGGCTCTAATGGACGGTGGTCCTCTCCAAGGTCACACCATGGTCACTGAGGGACTCTGGTTGGAGCTTGACATTTACCTACCTCCTCCATAAGCTCTCCTTCTGCTCCGTTAGGCATGTAGCTTCCTGTGGCTGTTGCAGTACATTCTCACAAAATCGGTGGCTTCAAAACACGTGAATCTGTGACCTCACAGCTCTGGCCAGAAGGCTGAAACTCAGGTGCCCGTGGGGCCAGCCTTCTCCAGAGGCTCTGGGAGAGAATCTTTGCCTCCCTTTTCCAGCTTCTGGGAGCTGCTGGTTCTCCTTGGCTTCTGGCCACATCACTCCGGACTCTGCCTCTGTCTAGACATGACCTCTTCTCCCCATCGTGTCTGTAACCAAACCCCTCTCTCCTTTCTAAGATGATAGACAGCCCCCAAAACTCACAGCTATTTCATCTTGAGATCCTTAACTAATGCCTTGGAGGAGCAAAGGCCGTGAGTCAAAATAGCATCATGTTCTAAGGTCCTAAGTATTCTGAATTCTAGGGGGATGCTATTCACCCACCTATACCAGTCTCCTCTCCTTAGGCCTGCCACCACTGCCCGGTCTTTTCTTGGTTCTGCCATCCTGGTCCCCACTAGTCCATGTGATCCCTGGCAGGCCGTTGCCTCTTCCCTGGGCTCCATGGCCGGTCTGTACTGCGGCCTCTGAGCCTCCCACCTGCGTGTCTCCCCTCCCCTTCCCACTGAGTCTGAGCTTCTAGAGGGGAGGGACTATGTCTGGAGCCTCTGCAGGTCAAGCTCTCTGCCCAGATCTGCCAGGAAGAAGCACTTGAGGAATGTCCCCAGAAGGAAAAGGAAGGAACTGAAGGAGGAGATGAAGGATGAAGAAGGAAGGACTGGAGAGAGGTGGTCAGAAACCCAAGCCAGGGCACGCTCAGCATCAGGGGAGCAGCAGCTTGGGTCAAGGACTCTGCAGCTGTTCGGGTCCAGGCTTCTGGTCCACAGCCACCTTCTCTGAGATTCCCAGGCCCCAGACAAGGTCACCCTAGTCCAGTGACCTTAAAGAAAGGATGCTCTTTCACATTCACTGCTGTTTCCATTCTTAACAAGTACCTATTTTCCCTTTTCTCAGCTTTTTTGAAGAAACACTCAGGGGCTAGGCCCTAGACAGGGGCCAAGTGTTTGCTGATTTGAGCCACAAACACTTGACTCCAGGTCTTCTGCCTTTTGTTTTAATTGTGTGAGTTCTCAAGTTTATCCTTCCCCTGGGGGCTCCATTAACAACCCATCTCTGTTCACCAGGGATATTGGTGAACTTGGCAGCATGGAGTTCATTGGTTTAATGCCCATCAATATCCATGGTGGGAAAAGTCACAATAAAATGAAAATTTAAATACATGGATTGAGTGTTTCTTCCCCCAAAGCTGCAGACATTGCCTCATATGGTTCCAAATAAACACGTTGTGTTTTCAGGTAGGATTGCTATTTGATAAACTCTGGAGCAGTCACTTTTTATTTCCAAGAAAGCCATCATTAGTCTCAAAGGATTTGACATTGACTCTAAATGTGTGAGTGGGGCTTGCATTTCTAAAATCTATGGCTTTAATACAACACTTTGGAAAGTGTGTGCTTGCTAATGGTGTGTAAATTAGAGCTGAAAGTGTCAACTCAGTTTCTCCAAGGCTGTGTTTCCCTCAAATTCATTCTTCCCTGCTTCTTGTGTGTTGATAAAGATTCTCTTCTCTCTAAATCTCTGCTCAGGCTCTTCTGAGTTCTTTTGAAACCGGGCTTCATCTTTTGGACTTCCATGTTGGTTTCTGCATTGTCCAGTCTTAGTAAAAACCTACTAAGTCAGTTTAGGGGCTTCCATGATATCTGAGATGCTAAAGAATCTGCTTGCAATTCAGGAGACCCCAGTTCTATTCCCGGGTCAGGAAGATCTGCTAGAGAAGGCATAGGCCACCTACTCCAGTATTCTTGGGCTTTCCTGGTGGCTCAACTGGTAAAGAATCCGCCTGCAATGTGGGAGACCAGAATTCGTTCCCCAGATTGGGAAGATCCCCTGGAGAAGGGAACAGCTACCCACTCCAGTATTCTGGCCTGGAGAAGTCCATGGACCGTATAGTCCATGGGGTCACAAAGAGTCTTTGTGACTGAGCGACTTTCTACTGTTACCTTCACTAAGTCGGTTTAGCCATAATTTGCCATCCTCCCAAACTCATCCTCTGATCAGGTTGCTCATCCGCCAGGTGGTTTGATGCCCTGGCCTGCCCTCAGCAAGAATACTGAGGAAAAGTTAGTGACTTTCCATCCACCAACTCCTACCTCCTCAGCTTCAAATTCCCACTTGTCCACACTGTGTTCGGAATGAAGCCCAGTTCTATGCTGAGATCCTTTTTCCGCTTTGGTGATTGCTGTTGAAGAAAATCTATCTCCAGTGCTTTAACTACTGTCCTGGTTTTTCTCTGACAGTGTCTGCTGGTTACAAGCACCATGCTGGAAGTGCAAAAAGTGAAGAAAGCAAAGCCCCTGCCTTTAAAAAGCACAGCTTGGAGTTGGGAGCCCTTTGCTTTAAGAATGAGGAAAGCTGAACTTTTCAGAAACTGCCTAGCTCAGATTTTGCTGCACATGGCCCACTGTGTTACCCTAAAAGTGAAAGTGTTAGTCACTCAGTTGTGTCAGACTCTGCGATCCCATGGACTATAGCCTGCTAGGCTCATCTGTCCATGAAATTCTCCAGGAAAGAATACTGGAGTGGGTTGCCATTCTCTTCTCCAGGGGATCTTCTTGCATTACAGGCAGATTTTTTACCATCTGAGCCACCAGGGAAGCCCTAAACGGGATCAGCAACCTTCTAAAAGGACCAGATAATAACTATTTCAGATTTTGAGGGCCACATCAGTGTGTGTTATACATTTCTTCTCATTTTTGCTTTGTGTGCTACACATGTGTCTTGTTTTGCTTTTTACAACCCTTTAAAAATGTAGAAACCCTCCTAAGCTCACAAACTGCAAAAACTGGTTGATTGCTGGGTGTGATCTTTCAAGAACCTAAATTGACACCTTCCACCCTGATTTGCTCATCATGAACATGCATGTGCTTTCTGAAGCTCCACATTAAAATCACAGATTTTAGAAACACATGCTCCATTCACTTCTTAATAATAACTGTCGCATCTCCTGAGATCATACAAAAACTAGCAGAGGTTGTGGTCCATCTCTGACTCGGACATGTTACTGACCCTCCTAGAGCTGCAATTCCCAGGTCTATGGAACAAAGGCCATTAAACCTGGGAGGTTAGTACCTACCGAGGGGGAGGGCTAAATTCCACCAGGAAGCAAAAGTGTCCGTACCCACTGAAGAGACCCAGGGCTCAGTGAGCAGTCACTCCTGAGAGTCAACTGGCCAGACATCATTAAAACATTCAGGAAAAAACATACTCACACAATCCACTTGCAGTTCCAGGAAAAGAAAAGAAAAGCAAGGACACGGGGCTCTGCTTTCATAATAACGACTGTCCTGCTTGCTGTCTGAGCCTTCATGCCAGGGCAGAGGCAAGGCCACTGGGTGTTGTCAGGTGTTTGCCCCCAGCTGTCATGCTTGACATGTGCTCCTCCATACACTCAAGGAATCATATTTTCAGCTTCTCTGTTTTCTCTTGCAGAGACATCAAGCCAGACAACATATTGCTGGACGAACATGGTAAGCCTGTTACGAATGCTTTCTAGAGACTGTTTCAGTGGCAATTTTGAGGCTCTGGGAATCTGGGGTGGGAGCGGGTCCTGGTGAGTTGGATTTTAGGGTTGACTAGAAAGCTTTTTTTGTTTCAATACTATTGAATGGACACCTGTGTAAATTTCTGGTCTGTGTCCTGCCACAGTGAGTCAAGTCCAATG
This sequence comes from Neotragus moschatus, assembly GCA_006410615.1. Taxonomy (NCBI): domain Eukaryota; kingdom Metazoa; phylum Chordata; class Mammalia; order Artiodactyla; family Bovidae; genus Neotragus; species Neotragus moschatus. Next base: position 183,851 of record SJYA01001011.1, on the reverse strand, counting down.
TGTCTGAAGGTTTCACATCCATAGACATCATTCTTCACATCCTGGTGTGAGAATGACAGGGCAGAAGTGGGAATGGGATACAGGGTTGAAGGCTCCGAGTCTCCGACCCCTGCCCCCTGACCTGTGAACCTAAGGGCTTCAGAAAAATCACTCACACTCACTTCTCAAAGCCTCCATGTCTTCTTCGGTATAACAGACAAAATGGCACCCACATTCCTGATTGTCATGGGACCAAATGGGATAGAGTATCTTGGTGAGCTAGACATCAATCATCAGTAATCCGCTAAAGCCTTTCCTCACCCGGGCTTCTCAAGCTTCCATGAGGAGTCAGGGCAGCTTCTTAAGCTGATTCAGTAGATTGAGTTGGATCTGGGACTCTGCATTTCTCACCGCTCCCAGTTGAGCCTGACACTGCTGGTCCATGGAGACAGTTCCCTGCCAGTGGCTCTCTGACTCTGGTCTTATCCAAATCCCCTGGGGGGCTTGGTAAGAAGCAGAGGACAGACCCTGCTTTAGAGAACCTGGGCCTCGGTGTTCTGAGTCAACCTCTGGGATGTGATATCCAACCAAGTTAGGACCGCTAGTCCGGGGTACAACCCAGCAATGACTGAAAGCCCACCTTAGTCCATGCTGCCATTGGCTGTAAAGCCAAGGCCAATCATGGCAGACCTGAAGACTTAATTCGCTGATGTTCTTACAGGAACTAATCCCTCAAGGGTTTGGAGGAGAGTGGGCTGGAGTGAGCAGGTGGGGAAAAATCCATGAGTTGCTGCTGAATCATCCAGAGATGAATCTGTGGACTCTTCCACATGGCTGTGCTAGACTTCCCTCCCTGACTCCACGCAGGCTGACGCTGTGGCTCGAAGCCTCTCTAGGACTCGTGTGTCTCAGGGAACCCTACCTCACTGTGTAAACCTCTTGATATTGGGAGGCAGAGGAGGAATGGTGAATGGGACCGTCAGCGCTCTAATCTCCCACCAGAGGCTAAAACCAGACCAAATGCCTTGGGGCAGTGAGTTGAAATCCCTGGGCTCCTGATGAAAGGGCAAGGACAAGCTCAGGATGGCAGGGAAAACTGGGTGGAGCCGAGGATGCAAATCAGGGTCCCCAGTTTGTATGTAAAAGTCAGGAACCCCAGACCCAAGTCTCAGCTGGTCCCCCAACTAGCTGTGTCTCTGGGCAGGTCACACAGCAGAAGTAATACCACCTGGCAGGGCAGTGAAGGTCTTAGGTGAGACGGTGAAGGTCATCTGCTGTCCCAGCACCGAGACATAAGAGGTGCTCATGAGGGCTGTGTGAGCTTATAGGACTCAGCCTCCCCTATCCTCTCTGTGCTCAGACCACGGAAGCAGGTGAGGTGGAGGCAAGCAGAGGCCCAGGCTGAGTGATGCAGGACCCTTGGCAGGGCTGTCCTGGAAGCCAGGGGCCTGGGAAGCAGGGTTCTGGCTGGAATCCTCAGAGCTCTGCCTACTTACTGAGAGAGACTTTATGACAAAGACCTTTCAGGCCTTAGGCAGCTTTCCTTCTGGAAAGCAAAATCAAGACAATAACACCAGGCAATAGGAACAATTCAGCAGCTTCATCTACAAAGAAATGAGATTCAGGGAGCCCATAGGGTAGCTGGGCCTGCCTGATGCCACAGTTCCTGCCCGACGCTACGGTCTCAGGCCACAGCTCATACCGCCTTCTCTGCATTCCCTCGCTCCTGAGTTCCTGGATCTGCATCCATCCTTTCCTTCCTCCTCTTCTGCACTTGGCCTCACCCCTCCACCTCAGCCTTTTCTCGTTTTTCAGATTTCCTCCCTGTCCTTCAGTTCAGTTCAGTCACTCAGTCGTGTCCGACTCTGCAACCCCATGAACTGCAGCACTCCAGGCCTCCCTGTCCATCACCAACTCCCGGAGTTCACTCAAACTCATGTCCATTGAGTCGGTGATGCCATCCAGCCATCTCATCCTCTGTCGTCCCCTTCTCTTCCTGCCCTCAGTCCTTCCCAGAATCAGAGTCTTTTCCAATGAGTCAGCTCTTCTCATTAGGTGGCCAAAGTATTGGAGTTTCAGCTTCAGCATTAGTCCTTCCAGTGAACACTCAGGACTGATCTCCTTTAGGATGGACTGGTTGGATCTCCTTGCAGTCCAAGGGACTCTCAAGAGTCTTCTCCAACAGCACACCCTGTCCTTCACCACCCCCTTATACAGTGTCCTGACCCTGCGCTGTGGTTTTGCAGCATTCTGCACACTCCCCAAGCACCTCTTACTAGACCCTTCTCTCTCTTCTCTAAGCTCCTATTTTATCAAGCTTGGTGGGGGAACGGAGCACTGAACACTATTTCATACGAAGGAGTGAGTGGCTGATACCCTCTCCTCCTTCAGCTTTAGCATCCAGTGGATGCCTTTTCAGAAAGTGCAGAAGGAAAATCAGGAGCAGAGATTCTCAGAAAACACAAGTCTCCTCCCCAGGAGAGAAGAACAGGAGAAGAGGCTGTGACTATGGCTTTCCTTTCTTTGATTTATGACAGCAGATAGAATCTCATTAGCTTTTCTTTCTTAGTCATTGTTGCCTTTCTTTTCCCTCCAGCTCTATTGAGGTGTTCTTGGAAAATAAAAACTGTATATATGTAGTACAATATGTTGTACAATGTGATTTTTAAAGGTGTACAACATGATTTAATTCACACATGCATTGTGGAATCAACTCCACAATCAAGGTAATTAATATATCCATCACCACTCATAGTTGCATTTTTACTGCGTGAATAGTGAGAACATTTAAGATCTACCTTCTTAGCAAATTTCAACTCCACAATACAGCCTTATTAGCTACAATCACCATTTCATACACTGGATCTCCTTAGCTTTTTGTTAACGGCATTAAAAAAAAGTTTACAAAACAGATAACTGTGTGTTCTTATTTAAAGAGTTTGCTGATGAATCTCATTCAATGTTTTCTCAGAGAACAAGTTGGTTGCTGTGTTTACAATGAAGCATAAGCATAATTAAATGACTGCATTTGTATTTTTATTAAAAATGTCCAAGATCTGCTGGTTACACAAAATCCAAGACTTATGGAAGGCTCTGCTCCCCAGTGTCTGCCCTGCTTTCCTGTCCTTCAGGCTGGATTCGTCTCCTAGAATGAGCCCTAATTCTCCTTTGAGATTGGGCTATCTTGGCTAACAGCAAAAGCAGAGATAGCATATACATTCTGGGCCTCTCAGTCGTGCCTGACTCTGAGACCCTGTGGACTGTAGCCCGCCAGGCTCCTCTGTCCATGGGATTCTCCAGGCAAGAATACTGGAGTGGGTTGCCATGCCCTCCACCAGGAGACCTTCCTGACCCAGGGATCGAACCCATGTCTCTTCTGTCTCCTGCATTGGCAGGCAGGTTCTTAACCAGTAACGTCACCTGAAAGCCTGAAGGAGACCTTTCCTGGAGATAAAAGGAAGTTGAAGGAACAGGTAGCATGCTAGAGTAGTATAAGGAGAAGAACTGAGTGTGCTTTAGGGCTAAGGGCAAAGCGCTTGAGAAAATCGGGAATGTATGGCAAAACCAATACAGTATTGTAAAGTAAAAAAATAAAGAAAGAATAAAGAGCAAAAAACAACAACAAAAAACAATAAACTGTAAGGGGAAGGGATTGCATTTAATTTTCTCGTGGTACAGTGATGCTGGGTGATGAATAACCACCTGAATATACTGGCACAAACATGCATCCAGTTAAGCTCACAGGTCTCTGAATCCTAGGCAGGGCTTGCTCCTAAGACTGAGGTCCAACAGGGTCAGCTAAGCAGCTGCAGTGACATTGGCTGTGCTCACTGCCACGTCTGGGGTTCACCCGGCTGCTTGCTGGTCCACCATGGCTTTGGTTCATTGACTAGACAGCTCAGCCCAGTGACTCATGGGTCATCCTCTGGCAAGTCAGCCCCATGTGACCTTGCATGGCCAGAGCAGGAGAAGGAGCAGGGAAAGTCCAGTCACTCGGCCTCCACCTGAGTCACATTTGCTGCCATCTCAATGGGCAAAGCAAGTCACAAAACCCAGCCAACTGGGGGGTTGGGCACTGCCAAGTTGCATCCCAAGAAGCTGGATCCCAAGAGGGGGGAAGAAAATTGCAGAGATTAATGCAATCATCTGCAAGATGCTCGTAGAAAAGGGAGAGTCGCTAGCACAAGTAGGGGTGCTGGTCTTTAACACATGTGGAACTTGTTGTTTTTGTTCAGTTGCTCAGTTGTGTCCAGCTCTTTGAGGCCCTCATGGACTGCAGCATTCCAGGATTTCCCTGTCCTTCACTGTCTCCCAGAGCTTGCTCAGACTCATGATCATTGAGTTGGTGATGCCATCCAACCATTTCATCCTCTGCCTCTCCTTTCTCTTTTTGCCTTCAATCTTTCCCAGCATCAGGATCTTTTCCAGTGAGTCCGCTCTTCACATCAGGTGGCCAGAGTATTGAATCTTCAGCTTAAGCATCAGTCCTTCCAATGAATACTCAGGATTGGTTTTCTTTAGGATTGACTCTTTCCTTTAGGCTTGATCTCCTTGCTGTCTGAGGGACTCTCGAGAGTCTTCTCTAGCACTGCAGTTTGAAAGCATCACTGGGGAGCTTTCAGTTCAGTTCAATCACTCAGTCATATCTGACTCTTTGTGACCCCATAGACCACAGCACACCAAGCCTCCCTGTCCATCACCAACTCCTGGAGTTTACCCAAACTCATGTCCATTGAGTCAGTGATGCCATCCAACCATCTCATCCTCTGTCGTCCCCTTCTCCTCCTGCCCTCAATCTTTCCCAGAATCAGGGTCTTAAATGAATCAGCTCTTCACATCAAATGGCCAAAGTATTTGAGTTTGACTTCCCTCAAAATGGGCAAAGAACTGGGAGTCAGAGACAGAATGGCAGTGCATGCATTTTGCCCTGAGTGTCACTGAAGGCTCTTGTTCAAATTTACTGACCGTATACTGTTAGCTTTCTGCATCTGAGGGCTCCACGTTCTCAGATTCAGCCAATCTCAGATCAAAAAACATTTGGGGAAAAAAATTCCAAAAAATGTCAAAAAGCAAAATTTAAATTCAAGGCTGGCAACTATTTATATAACATATACTATTTATGACTATTTACATAGGATTTGCATTGTATTAGGTATTAAAAGTTGAAAAAACTTGGGTAGGTGTGCCCAAGTGGTAAATTCTTCCACTTTATACAAGGGATTTTAACATCCAAAGATTTTGGTATCAGTGGGGGTCCTGATGCTAGTCCCTTAAAAATACCAAGAGACAGCTGTAGCTTTTTCCTCTTCTGTATGCAAAAGAGTGATTCCTTCATTTTGCAGACCTGCCGTAGGCCAGGCATTGTGCCAGGAGACCCAAGGACACAGAGCCCCTGTGGTCAAGAACCTCACAGTCTGGGGTAATGTTTCTCAGCCACGGCTGCACATCACCTAGGAACTATAAAAAGTGCCAATGCCAAGGGCCAAACTTGGAAGTCCTATTTGACTCATCTTGCAGGAGAAAGTGGGATTTTTAAAGTTACCACGTGGTTCTAAGGTGTACCCAGGGCTGCGGGGGGGATAGAGTGATACAGACCCGGCAAGGCTAGTGCTGGGCAGGACAGGGTGAAACTGTGCAGGAACACCAGGGCAGTGAGGCTTGGGGAGGAGGGGGGAGGGCCTTCTGGATCCTGCAGCATGCATGGGGTCAACAGAGCCTTGGGAAGCACAACAGAGCATTCCAGAAGGCCAGTGAGAAAGCTCCAATGGTCTCAGGACAGCTGTCCATGAAGTGGAGAACTCACTCTTCTCAGTGGCCTTGGGATGAACACTTAGGGGTCAGAAACCTCACCTGGAGCTTTAGAATCTTTAGTAAAGGCACACCAGCAGAGTGAATTTGTTTTCTTATTGTATTCACTGTGTCTTCTATTTCCTGTATGCAGATGCTTGACTTTTGCACACTCCAGGCCACCGTCCACTTTCCCTAAGCTTCCCTGTGCCAGGACCCAGATGACCAGGGACAGTCCTGTGCCCCCAGAAACTCCTGAAATTATTCAGACTAGCCAGTCTTAAGCCTGCTTGCCTGCCTCTCCTGTTCCGTCTCACAGAAACCACCAAAGAGGCTCTTGACCACATTTTCTCCCTTGTCCCTGTGTCTCATGACCGACCCTGGTGCTTCCCCGGGGTGACCCCCAATGGTCTGATATGTCCTCTCCTCTTAGGAACCATGAGTGACAGGCTTATCTTTTCAATGGCAGTTGTCTCTTAATCTGCTGGCTTTACTATACCTCAAGTTTTCTATCAATAGACAGTATTTCAGAGCACGCACTCACTAGATTCATTTTGAAGAAGTGCCTCTCCATCTGTTGCTAACATATTTGTTGATAATTGTGATGAGTGCTCCCCAAAATGGCAATATCCAGCAGCAGGGACACCCCCTATCCCCGTCGTCAGAACATTGTGTGTGCCATGCCATCTCCATCTTTGCAGGAAGAGAATCCAGGAATTTAACTGAAGGCGTGTGTTGATGCTGAGACTGGAACAGCTGAGATGAAAGTGGGGAGAACCACCAGGGCAAATTGAGGGGCAGAGGTATTTCTGCTAAGTCTGAGGAGCCAAGAGTTAGTGTCATTATTCTAGAGAGGGTTCCAAGAGTTTAAGCTTAGGAATGCAGTTTAAAGCTATACTGGGATCCTTGGGAGGGCTGTATTGAGATTCCTGCTGAAGACTGCTGGGAGTGGAAGGAAGTGTCTAGTACAAACTGATGTCCTAAGGTTCTGAAGACCCTGTGTAAGAAATCTCGTGTTCTGTTCAGTTCAGTTCAGTCGCTCAGTCGTGTCCGACTCTTTGCGACCCCATGAATCACAGCACACCNGTTAGACAAGGCTGTGGTCCTAGTGTGTTTAGATTGACTAGTTTTCTGTGAGCATGGTTTCAGTGTGTCTGCCCTCTGATGCCCCCTTGCAACACGTACCATCTTACTTGGGTTTCTCTTACCTTGGGCGTGGGGTATCTCTTCACAGCTGCTCCAGCAAAGCGCAGTCACTGGTCCTCACCTTGGATGAGGGGTATCTCCTCACTGCCGCCCTTCCTGACCTTCAACATGGGATGGCTCCTCTAGGCCCTCCTGCCCCCGTGCAGCCACCACTCCTTGGACGTGGGGTTGCCCCTCCCAGCCACCACCCTGGCCCCGTGTGCTGCCCCTGACCTTGGATACGGGGCAGCTCCTCTCGGCTGTTGGCCCGACCTCAGACACAGTGTAGCTCCTCCCGGCCACCATCCCTGGCCTCAGATGTGGGGTAGCTCCTCTCAGCCACAGTCCTTGGCCTCAGATGCGGGGTAGATCCTCTCAGCTGTCGCCCCTGACCTCAGACCCCAGGTAGCTCCTCCCAGCCACTGTCCCTGGCCTCAGACGTGGGGTAGCTCCTCTCGGCCATTCTTGCACTGTTGCAGCCTGGCATTCTAGGCTGCTGCCCCTGACCTTGGACATGGGATAGCTCCTCTAGCCCACACTCAGTGTACCAGCTGCAGCCACCTGTGCTTAGTGCACCGGCTGCCATGACAGTTGTTACCAAATATTTAAATAGCCTCCTGTATTAGCTTCCCAGGAGTGTTGGAACAAAGTCCCACAAATTTAGAGGCAATCAAGAGCAGAGATGTATTTTCTCACAGTCTTGGAGACTGAAACCCAAGGTCAAGATGTCTGCAGGGCTGTACTCCTTCTGAAAGCAACAGGGATGAATAGGTGTCAATTCTGTCCCCTAGCTTCTGATTTGGTGACATGCATACTTCCTTGGCCTGAGACAGTGTAACTCCAGACTTCACATGGCTTTCTCCCTTGGCTTGCTTTCTACTTCCAAACCTTGTGCTGTGCTAGTTGCTCAGTCATGTCCGACTCTTTGTGACCCTGTGGTCTGAAGCCTGCCTGGCACCTCTGTCCATGGGGATTCTCCAGGCAAGAATATTGGAGTAAGTAGCCATGCCCTCCTCCAGGGGGATCTTCCTGACCCAGAGATCAAATCCAGGTCTCTCGTATTGCAGGTGGATTCTTTACTGTCTGAGCCACCAGGGAAACCCCATTCCAAATCTTGCCTGAGTGCATTTGAACAGCATGCATTTGAATGGCAGAATCTAANGTAGCCATGCCCTCCTCCAGGGGGATCTTCCTGACCCAGAGATCAAATCCAGGTCTCTCGTATTGCAGGTGGATTCTTTACTGTCTGAGCCACCAGGGAAACCCCATTCCAAATCTTGCCTGAGTGCATTTGAACAGCATGCATTTGAATGGCAGAATCTAAATCTTGCCCAGAACCCTAGCTGCAAGAGAGTCAAGACATGTTTCTTTGTTTCTCTCTCTCTCTCTCTCTCTTTCTTGTCCTTATAATATAGGGGGCAGGAAAGAAAGGAGTGGAAAAGGGTACTAAGTGTCAAAAGATACTCTCTATCCCAGTGCCCCTCAGAGTCCTTGCCAAGAGCAGATCATGGCTGAGCAAGTGTTCTAAAAGCTTCTCTGCATCTGATTCATTGTGATTTGTATGACTGTGTAAAATCACATACCAGCATATATATAGAAGGGGAGCACATTGGTCAGGTAGCCTTGGCTATGCTAGTAACTAATTAACCAAAATCTAGTGATTTAACATTAAAAGCCACAGAAGTAGAGAGAGGGGAAAGAAACAGAATTGTTGAGCTCATTCAAAAGCCTTGAGTGAGGTGGTGTGTAAGCAGGATCAACTCAGATAGGATGTGGAGGCTGGGCAGATTTTATGAAACACAGTATATCTGGGGGAAGGTATTGAAACTCGTGTCAGCTGAGTTGTTCAGTCACTTAGTTGTGTCTGACTCTTTATGACCCCATGGACTGCAGCTGGGAATTCCCCCAAATCTCAGCCTAGTAGCTTAGGAAATCTCAGGCCTGTTGCATTTCTTGTTCTCAGTTTTTGTTCTCTTCTGCCTAAGGAGACCTGGGAACACACAGATTGTTTTGATAGCCCTGCCTTCCTACCCTATGACCAACAAATGGAAGGAAGTCAAAGCAAATAAAGCAGAAGAAAATCAGAGGGTCATTTCATTCTACATCAGGCAAAGGCCTGCCCTCACACAGTCAGTCTTCCTACTGCACTAAAGCCAAATGAAGCCTGAATAAGCTGGTACCTAGAATTTGATTTGTTTCTCTCCCCACCTCTCTCTCTCTCTCCTCCTTTCTTTTTTCTTTATTTTTTTTATTTCCTTCTTTACTTCCTTGCTTCCTTTTTTCTCTCTCTTTCTGCCACTGTCCTGAAGTAAGTTCAGTATGATCTCCAGGAAGAGAAGCGGGAGGAAGGAAAAGTGTTCAGGATGCATGATCCTAAGGGGAGGATCGGCATCCAGGGTTCTATCACACCGGCATCTTGGAAGTACAGATGTTATTAACTTCAGCAGCAGTGAGCTCTGGGCCTGCCATGGGTGGGGCAGCTGGACCCACAGCCAGGGTTCGCATCCTCTTGAGCATCCTTGGGCATCCAGCTGCATCTTTTCAGCAGCGCCCCCCTGACCTCTGGCTTAGGTATGTTGTACACCCTGTAAACCAGCTGAGATGGAGACAGATGTTCATACGAGACTTGACTCTGAATTTCAGGGAAACAAGGCAAAAAATGATGTGGTAGAAGATCATCTCTTACACAGGGGCTTCTTGCCATGCTAACTTCTGGTCTAGCGCCCTCTGATGGCTACTACCTGAAGTCCAATCTTGGCGTCTGAGGACAGATCTAAAGAGACCGTACTCTGCACTGGGTTGACTATCCCCTCCCAAGCAGAATCTCATCTTCTTCCAGGCTGTGGCCTTGTTGGTCCCAGTGAGATCACTCCACTGTCCTCCTTCATTTGGTAAATATCCACACAGAGTTAAGGTTATTTCATTTCAGGAGCTGAGAGGGGTGAAGGGAAGGGAGGGGGCATGGTGGAGCAGGAACAGACACTTGTGCAATGTGGCTGCAGGAGAGGCAAGTGAAAATACAGCAGAATTCAGGATGCTCTGGATGCTTCCTCCTGGAATATGTAAGGAAAATGCAGGAATCGGTCTTCAAAGTAGGAGTCACTGCTACTGGTAATACTGAGTTGATTCTGTGCATCAGTAGTTATACCCCAGTGCAGGGACTGTGGATGGAACTTTAGCTCTGTATAATCTCCATCATCCTATCCCCCAGTTCCACAGCACAGATAACTGGCACATCCTTAGTGTGTAGAGTTTCAAGTGCCCTTCCCTCAAACGCACGGATTGTTGTTGTTCAGTCACTAAGTTGTGTCCTACTCTTTGCAGCCCCATAATCTGTAGCACACTAGGCTTCCCTGTCCTTCACTCTCTTCCAGAGTTTGATCAAACTCATGTCCGTTGAGTCAGTGATGCTCTCTAACCATCTCATCCTCTGCTTCCCCCTTTTCTTGCCTTCAATCTTTCCCAGAATCAATATTTTCCAGTGAGTTGGCTCTCTGAAGCAGTGACCAAAATATTGGAGCTTCAGCTTCAGCATCAGTCCTTCCAATGAATAGTCAAGGTTGAGTTCCTTGTTTGATCTCCTTACTGTCTAAGGGGCTCTCAAGAGTCTTCTCCAGCACCACAGTTTGAAAGCATCAATCTTTGGCACTCAGTCTTTTTTATGGTCCATTTCTCACTTCTGTACGCTTTTCATGCACATGCTGAGCCTGACGCTGACCCCAGGGAGTACAAAATCACAGAGATGCTGGCTAAGTCTCATCATCTGAGATCTGGTTGAAAACTTAATGCTGCTGTAGTCTTAAAAGTAAAAAATGGAATGTTGTCAACTCCTGTAAATATCATGATAGCTCTGAGAACTAAAGAATGAAGGAAGGTGATAGCATTTGCTTACCATATTTCTTTCATTCCATCTTTTATTTGGTCAGTAGGTCAGCCAGTCAACAAACACTTGTTAAGTACATTTTCCAGGTCCTGCCAGTGCTAACATATAGGGGACATAGAAATGAACAAGAGAGGATACCTGGTCTCAAGGAGGCAGACACAGCAAATACAGCATAGAATGGAAATGAAAATGGAGGGGAGTTGGGAGGGTCCAGGAGGGAGGCCTAAACCGGTCAGTCTGCCATGGACCAAGTGTCCATGGAATTAAATTGCTATGTTGAAGCCTTAACTCCCAGTGTGGTGACTATTGGAGCTGAGGCCTTTAGGAAGTAACTGGGTTTGGAAGAAGTCAAGGGATTGGAGCCCCTACGATGGGATTTGTGCCCTATAATGGGATGAAGGGACCGAGCTTGCTCTCTCCTCACAGTGTGAGGGTACAGCAAGAAACCTGCCATGGCATCCAGGAAGAAACTAAGGACCCTACCATGCTGCCACTCTGGCCTTGGACTTCCAGGCTCTGAGACTGAGGAACAAATGTTGATGTCTACACCACCCAGTCCCTGGTAATCTGTTTTAGCAGAGCAAGTCAACTGAGACACAACCCCCTCGTGGTAGTGAGTTTCCTGTTAGTGGAAGCAATCAAGCAAAGGCTGGATGTTCACCCATCAATAATACAACTCTTGGGCCAGGTTTTGAAGGATGAATGGAAATCTGCCAGGCAGAGGGAAAAGCTTCCTAAACGGCATCAAAGTGTTGGAGGTGTGATGAATTTCCATGTGTTCAGAGAAAGGAGAGAGCAGGGCTGGAGTACAGGATGCGTTGACAGGGTGGGAGGGCAATTGTTGATGATTCTCATTCAAACTTTTCCTAATGGATCTCACACCATATACTGGGCTCATTCTCCCACTGATTTCTGAATGTTTTTAATTCACAGAAACCAATAGCCAAAAACTGTTCATATTTTCACACTTTGTAGTAAATTTCCATTCTCCTGAGAAGGAACTCGGAGGAGACCTCGTATGGCACTAATTTTCACTTTCCCACATCTTGACTCAACCGGTAAAGGAGGTACACCAGGAAGTTTCAGCTCATCAGCTAGCACGGTGTGGAAATCAAAAGTGGGCTCCTGCTGTCTGGCACACCTGCTGGAGGTGAATTCCTGGGCAGACAGGTCTGCTTCAGAGCTGCCCCCAGAGCCTCCACCCCAGAGGGCCAGGACTCCACCCTGAAGGGGGCAACAAGGGGCAGTGGAAACGCCCACCCAGAAGAGACTAGAGACAAAACACAGCTCCCCATGTGCCGACCGTGGATGGGTCACTGGTCTCTAGAACTTCGGGCTTGAGGAGAGGAAGGACAGGACTTCCCTGGCAGTCCAGCTAGGACCTCACCTTCCAATTCAGGAGGTGCAAATTCAATCCTTGGTCAGGGAACTAAGATCCCATATGCTTCATGGACAAAAAACCAAAACCTAAAACAGAAGCAACGTCGTAACAAATTTAAGAAAAACTTTAAAAATGATCCACATCCAAAAAATCCTTTTATAAAAAGAGGGTGGGTAGCCATACTTCAACCCCGACAAAAGTTCTTCAAGGACTAACATGAACTTCAGCACCGATTCTGTACCATTTATGCAACCTTAAATAATAGTAGCTTACATGGATGAAGGGTGCATTTTTTCCCTTCTTTATCAGTTTCCCTGCTTTGAGTCTTGCCCCAGTAATCCACACACAAGCCAAAGTGATACAAATGAGTGGGATTGTGTCTCTCTTTCTTAAAACTCTCTGGCTTGGGGTCAAAGCCACCTGACCCCTTTCCCCCTTTCTCTTTCTGGCCTCCTTGCTGGCCCTTGCAAGGTCCTGGTGCTGCCAGCCCCCTCAGCCATCTCACTCCTCCCCCCAGAAGTCCACTGGCTTGCTGCCTCTCTTCCTCAGGTCTTTGCTCAAAGGTCACATCCTCAGTCCCTAAACACCCAATTACCCTACCAGGTACTTATTAATATTAGAAGGAAGCTTATAGAGTGAAATAACCTGCTGAAGTCTTATGGAAAGTGGCTGCATGAATTAGGACACCAGGAGTGTGCAGCAGACAACAAGGAGCCCAGCTCAAATCGCCCTAAGCAACGTGTTTTTCAGCACGTATAACTGAGGCCCAGTGGAATGCAGCTTCAGGCAGGGTTTGATCAGGCTTTGGCACCATTTCTCTGCTGTCCTTGCAGCTCTGCCTTCTCCAAGGATGGGCTTCATCTTTAGGTTGTCTTTCTTTGTGGCACCCAATGGCTTCTACAGTTTGGGGCAGGGGTCATATGCCCACATCACACCAGCTAAAGGCAGAAAATATCTAGATAGCTTCTGGAGGGAAAAAGAAGAAAACTTTTCCTTTCCTGAACCCCCTAGAAAATCATCTCCCCAGTTTTCACGGGCCTTGATTGGTTCATATGCTTAGCCTGAGCCAACTTTTTTTTTTTTAATTTAAATTTATTTATTTTAGTTGGAGGTGAATTACTTGAGCCAACTATTAAAGCCACCTGGAGACACGTGCTCCATCCCAAAGCCAAATTAAATGCAAAAGTGACTTTTAGAAAGATCGATGGAGTATGATCTCTTTATTGCAAGAACAAACCAAAGTCCTGTGATATGTGGATATACATTTGCATAAGCGAAAGCAAGAAAGAATGGAGGAGCTAAATGAATCAGTGTGGTTATATGGCAGGTAGAGGAGACCCTAGGAAGTTGAAAGGAGAGACTCAAACACGTATTTATATTCTATGATTTATTATAATGAGCTGGCATTACTTTCATTATGCAAATATTAAAGAATTTTAAGAGTGGGAGAAATGAAACCAGATAAAAACTATCCATATTCTAAGATTCCAGAATTCCTTCCCAAGGGTACTACTGTGCTTGGAACTGTACAGGTGTAGGGTGCAGAAACCATTCAGCTGTCCACCTTTCACATACCTCATAGTCTAAAACTGGACTTGAATTTACTTGTTTGTTAGTACTAGAACTGAGGCAATGGGAGGGTGCAGAGGTGGACTGGCCCCAGCTGGAGATGGGATTGGAGCCGCATCTTAGCAGGATAATGCTGCCAAGAGCAATGCTTACAGAAAATGCCCTCGTTGTTGTGTGGCAGTATGCTGTAACCATTTCTTGTGTATTAATTCTCTGCCTCCTCCCAACAGCCCTCTGAGATGTATATTTTGTTATCATCATCTCCATTTTACAGATGAGAAAATCAAGCCTCAGGGAGCTTGGTATTTATATTGAGGACATAATAAAAAAGTTTAGAGGCACTGGTCCAGAGAGTGGAAGCTTTGATAAATAAATGAGACCAGACTCCTTCTTTCAGGAAAATAGTAGGTGGGGGAGGGGTGTAAAGAGAGGATACCCACACCCTGAGGACACCTTATTCTGTCCACCTGCTCTGGCCAGGGGGGCCATAGTACGATACTGATGAACTGAGTAGGGAGGGGGCTTGAGGGTGGAAACCACTTTCTTTCCAGACTAAAGTAATGGGAGCCGATGGGACATGGGTGTCAATTACCCTAAGAGGGAAGAGGGACAAGGAAGAAGGAGACAAGGAGATGTAGGGGTGAAAGGAGAAAAGAAACTGCCAGAAGGAAGGTGGGAGGGGAAAAGGAGGAAAACCCAATAGTCAGTAGTGGTTCTCCGGGCAATCTGGGAACCTACCATCAACAGATGAAGGGGTAAAGAAGATGTGGTTTGGCTATATAACGGACCATCACTCAGCCTTAAAAAAAGAATGGAAACTTGCCGTTTGAATCGACATGGATGGACCTGGAGGGCCTTATGCTAAGTGTTGCCATTCTTTGCATTATCCTTGAACGTTATTCATCTCAGAGTTGAAAGTTTGTACCCTCTTAACAACCTTTCCCTATTTCTCCCTCCTCTAGCCCCTGGCAACCACTCTTTTACTCTCTGTTTCTATAAGTTTGGCTTTTTTTTTTTTTTTTTTTTAGATTTCACATATAAGTGAGACCATGCAGTGTCTGTCCTTCTCACTTAGCATAATGCCCTCCAGGTCCAACGTTGTTGTCCCAAATGGCAGAAGGTCCTTTTCTCAAGGCTGAGTAAATTCCACTGGATACACATACCACACTTTGATCCTTTGATGCACACTTAGGTTGCTTCCATGGCTTCAGTTCAGTCTCTCAGTTGTGTCCAACTCTTGCGACCCCCATGGACTGCAGCAGGCTTCGCTGGCCATCACCAACGCCCAGAGCTTGCTCAAACTCATGTCCACTGAGTCGGTGATGCCATCCAACCGTCTCATCCTCTGTCGTCCCCTTCTCCTCCCACCTTCAGTCCTTCCCAGCGTCAGGGTCTTTTCCAGTGAGTCAGTTCTTCACATCAGGTGGCCAAAGTATTGGAGCTTCAGCTTTAGCATCAGCCCTTCCAATGAATATTCAGGGCTGATTTCCTTTAGGATGGACTTGTGATTATGATTCCACTTATTATTATGATTCCATAGCTCGCCTACTGTCAATGATGTGACCAAAACAGACACAAATGTAAATAAAAGTTCTAATATTTTCTTCCTGTACATCCCCCCCATTGCAGACCACAGTGTTAAAATCAGACGGGGGATAACCCAGCTACCTGTAGCTCTTGCTAACTGCTTTTTCTGATTCTCTGTCTCCAGGACACGTTCACATCACAGACTTCAACATAGCAACAGTCGTGAAAGGCGCAGAAAAGGCTTCCTCCATGGCCGGGACCAAGCCCTACATGGGTGAGTGTTCCAGGCCCCCTCAGGCCTCAGCGTTCCTCTCCTGCTACATCCCATCCCTCCCTCACCCCACCTCCCACCCCGACACCAGACTCCAGCCATGCTCTCTCATACCTTTGGCCCTTACCTAAGCTGTCTGCCTTGCCAGGAAGACCTTCTCCTCCTCTCTTTTCTAGAGACTGCTTACTTAGTCAGAAAGGTTGGCTCAGTTCAGTTCAGTTCAGTTCAGTCGCTCAGTAGTGTCTGATTCTTTGCGACCCCATGAACCGCCACAACACCAGGCCTCCCTGTCCATCACCAACTCCTGGAATCCACCCAAACTCATGTCCATTGAGTCAGTAATACCCATCCAACCATCTCATCCTCTGTGGTCCCCTTCTCTTCCTGCCCTCAATCCTTCCCAGCATCAGGGTCTTTCAAATGAGTCAGCTCTTCACATCAGATGGCCAAAGTATTGGAGTTTCAGCTTCAGCATCAGTCCTACCAATGAACACCCAGGGCTGATCTCCTTTAGGATGGACTGGTTGGATCTCCTTGCAGTCCAAGGGACTCTCAAGACTCTTCTCCAACACCACAGTTCAAAAGCATCAATTCTTCAGCGCTCAGCTTTCTTTATAGTCCAACTCTCACATCCATATGTGACCACTGGAAAAACCATAGCCTTGACTAGACGGACCTTTGTTGACAAAGTAATGTCTCTGCTCTTAAATATGCTGTCTAGATCAGTCATAACTTTCCTTCCAAGGACTAAGTGTCTTTTAATTTCATGGCTGCAGTCATCATCTGCAGTGATTTCGGAGCCCAGAAAAATAAAGTCAGCCACTCTTTCCACTGTTTCCCTGTCTATTTCCCATGAAGTGATGAGACTGGTTGCCATGATCTTCGTTCTCTGAATGTTGAGCTCTAAGCCAACTTTTTCACTCTCCTCTTTCACTTTTATCAAGAGGCTCTTTAGTTCTTCTTCACTTTCTGCGATAAGAGTGGTGTCATCTGCATATCTACTGGAGTCCACCCAAGGTTATTGATATTTCTCCCAGCAATCTTGATTCCAGCTTGGCTCAAGCTCAGGAAAAAACAAACGACAGACTCTTCTTCTTTTTCATTAAAGTCCAGCAGTGTTGCCAGAATACAGTTTTACTGTTGGTCATTGCAAGTCTATATTCTGAAGTACACATTGCTCTTCCAATGTAGTTTCAGGTTGGTTTTTCTGTAGAACTTTTGCTGGAAATGTCATATTGCACCGAGTCTTAGTTATGAGGGCTTCCCAGGTGGCTTAGTGTTAAAAAAAAAAACTCACCTACCAATGCAGGAGACATAAGAGATGTGGGTCTGAATCCTGAGTCGGGAAGATCTCCTGGAGGTGGGCATGAAAACCCACTTCAGTGTTCTTGCCTGGAAAATCCCATGGATAGAAAAGTTTGGTGGGCTACAATCCATGGGGTCACAAAAAGTCAGGTGCAACCGAAGTGACTTAGCACACACACACCAGGTCTTAGTTGTGGGATATTTAGTTGCGGCATGCAGGATCTGGTTCTCCCACCAGGGATGAAACTCAGACCTCCTGCATTGGGAACATGGAGTCGTAGCCACTGCACCACAAGGGAAGCTCCTGGAAATGTCTTTTGCTTTAATACACATTCTGTTCTTTTACTTTCTTTTCTTTGTTAAGGATCCCTATTACCTAAATGTTGGGTCTCCTTTGCCAGTCCTCAACATTTGCCTTTTTCAAATCTTTTGTCTTTCTTCCTTTCAAATTGTTTCTCAATTTTTATCTTTCTCTTTATTTTAAAGCAACCTCTATTGTATTTGTTTTGTGTGCTTTCTCATGAAGTATTTATTTCTGAAATAATTTTCCTTTTGTTTCTAATGTTTTTCATGAGTCCTCTTATGAGATTTCTGAGTATCTAAATTATAATTTACATGTTCTTTCATGTCTTGCATAATTTTTAATGTCTATATTATTCATTCTTAATGTCTACATAGTTATCAATTGCTGATGACAAACCATGTCAAAACCTAGATGTTTAGAATAGTAGCAGTCTTTATCATAGCTGCCACTTGATCGAGTGGTTTTCCTGCTGGTTTTGGCTAGGCCCACTCATTCAGCTGCTGGGCCAGCCTGCTGCTGCTAAGTCGCTTTAGTCCTGTCCGACTCTGTGCGACGCCATAGACAGCAGCCCACCAGGATCCCCCGTCCCTGGGATTCTCCAGGCAAGAACAGTGGAGTGAGGTTGCCATTTCCTTCTCCAGTGCATGAAAGTGAAAAATGAAAGTGAAGTCACTTAGTCGTGTCTGACTCTTAGTGAACCCATGGACTACAGCCTACCAGGCTCCTCCATCCATGGGATTTTCTAGGCGAGAGTACTAGAATGGGACACTTGAAATGAATGGGCCCCTCTCTCTGCATGGTCTTTTATCATCAAGAAGACTAGAGTGAACTTGCTCACATGATGGCAGCAGTTTCAAGAAGGAAAACCCAACTCTCAAGTGCCTACCAACCCTCTCCTTGCTGCACATTTCCTGATGTCCAGTTGGCCAAAGCAAGTCACATGACAAAGACCAGGGCCCACATAGGAGGAGACTGCATGGAGTGTGGGTACCTGATGGCGTGATTCATTGGAACCATTCATGAACAACCCACCACACTGTCTTTTCTGAGGTACTTTCATTGTACAGTGTTGTTCTGCTTGCCATTGTCCTTTCTCTTACAATCACTTTGCATGGAATTTCATGTAATGTTGGTTTTCCTGAATCTTTAGAAGATGGTGTGGCTCAGGGTAGCTTCTCTAACCGACCTGCCTCTTCTTCTTCTTCTATTGTTTATGTGACATGTCACGTCCCTAGGCAGCTTGCTACCTGGGATTTCCTGGCCCAGTCTTCTTGCTCACTTCCATCTGGACTTCCCCTTTCTTTCCTCTGTAGGCCCCCATCCTACTTAGTTTTCATTTCACTCCCAACAGTTTCTCCTTGGGATCCTTCCTAGAAGAGAGCTCTGGCTGGATTGATTGAAGGGATTTTGTGTCCCAGACTCCAACTTCTGCGGAACTCACCAAGGACACTTTTCATTCACCTGAGATGGGGCTGGACAAGCCTCTCCCTGTTTCAGCTGCTGTTCTCTGACTGGCTATTCTTCCCAGTCAATGTCTACTGGCTCTTTTGGAGTCCTCTGTCCTCTGGTCCATCATCAGCTGTGTTGTTTTTATACAGAAATCACTACCATAGAGGGCTTCTCACTGTTGCTGGTTTGTTCCCATCTGCTCATATTTTGGGATTTGCGGGAACAACTTAGCTTTATAGTAAGTGTTGCCCATGGGTTTTGCGTTCTCTTGTATCTGCTCTACCAGTTTATATGTGGATTGTGGAGATTGAAGAACTGTGTCATCATGTCTCTGGAACTGACTCCTTGTGTTATCATTAACTTAATAAATAAATTACATAAATAAAGTTTGACAATAAATAATAGTGAAACAATACTCTTTTAATATTTACTATGTGCCAGGCATTCTATCCATAATCTTATTTAAGCCTCATAAACATGCATGCATGCTTAGTCACTTCAGTTGTGTCTGACTGTTTGTGACCCTGAACTGTAGCCTGCCAAGCTTCTGTGTCCATGGGATTCTCCAGGCAAGAATTGAGGAGCGGGTTGCCATGCCCTCCTCCAGGGGATCTTCCTGACCTGAGAATCGAACTCATGTTTCTTATGTCTCCTGCATGTGCAGGCAGGTTCTTTACCACTAGCGCCACCTGGGAAGCCATTCATAATCATGAAATGGCACAATTATTTATTCCCACTTTTAGAGTCGAGAAAATGGGTTGAGAGTTAGGTGACCTGCCCAGGTTGACATCAGGGGTGAGAGCAGAGCCAAATCAGTGTGAACAGCAGAGGGTATGCAAAATAGCAGATCTGTCTACCTCAGAGTCCCCTTGGATGCTAAACACAGACCCCAATACAGCTTTCATTGTTGACAATTCTTCTGAAATCCCTTTCCAGAAGAATCCAGATCTGGGGCAGTTCTATCCTAGGAGGTCACTGCAGTAAGATCCAGCAGAGATCAGATGGGCAGGACTTAGAGATGGAGAATGGCAGTGAAGGAGGGGGCGAGGCTACCTCCAGGCCTCTGGGTCTAGCAGCAGAGTGGATTCCAGGGAGGCTCCCGTGCAGAGACCACCACAGGAGGGGCGAGTGCGAGGGATGGTGGGAAGCATGGACTTGGAGGTGCGGTGTCTGTAGGAACTTCCGGACATTCAGATGTACTCCAAGCATCTGGAGAGTGGTGTGGACTCAGTCTGTGCATTGAGAGTTACCATCATGGAGACGCAGCAAAGCCAAGGCAGTGGGAGAGAAATCACTGATTCTAAGCCCAGGAACATCTTGCCCGAAGGGGTGGAGAGAGGCCAGAAGAGTCACCATCTGCAGAGGGAACATGGAGGAGAGGGGAGAAGAATCTCCCATTTGGAGCCGCCTGCATAATCCTATAGATTAGTTCCCACTACCTTTAGGCTGTTTCCAGGAAGGAAATTGATCTCTAGGAAATTGGGTTCTTGACCGCTGGAGAAGTTCAAGACAGTGTTCTCCCAGTGCTGACCTTTTGGCCACTGCTTTACCGCCATGCAGAGCAGAATTTCCTGGGTGCCTCAGCTTCTCACTCCTCTCTGAGTCTCCTCTGTCCCGGCTCTTAGCCTTTGGGAAGGCAGGCCCGTAGTGACCCAGCTGGCCACTCTCTACAGTGGCCCCACCTTCCAAAGGGAGAAGAAAGCCAGACATGTATTGTGATTCATCACATGTCTGTCATCGTGTTTAATCCCCAGAAGATCCGTGAGAGTTTTCTATATCTCTCTCACTTTATGTGAGAGTAAGCTGAGGCCCAGAGAGGTTAATTAACCTACACTGAATCACACAATTGCCGAGGGATAGAGCCAGAATTTGGAGCCACATCTATGTGGGTCTGAAGTCCCTGCTTTTTTTGAAAAAATTTTTAATGACATATAGTTGATTTATGATGTTATGTTAGTTTCAGGTATACAACGAGGTGATTCAGTTACATATATATATGAAAAGAGAATGTTAAAAAAAGCATTGTTTAAGCATTCTCTTTTCTCATAGGTTATTACAACATATTGAGTATAGTTCCCTTCATTATGTAGTAGGTCCTTGTTGGTTATCTGTTTTATATATAGTAGTGTGTATATGTCTATCCCAAACTCCTAATTTACCCCTCCCCCACTTTCCCTGGGTAACCATAAGCTTTTTATGTCTATAAGTCTATTTCTGTTTTCTAAATAAGTTTATTTGTATCATTTTTTTGGATTCCGCATATAAGCAATATCATATGGTATTTGTCTTTCTCTGCTGGGTTTATTTCACTTAGTTTGACAATGTCTAGGCCCATCAATGTTGCTGTAAGAGACATTATTTCAGTCTTTATGTGAAGTAATGTTCCATCGTATATATATAGATATATAATATACACACACACCTCATCTTCTTTAGGTTTCCCAGGTGGTGCTAGTGGTAAAGTGCCTACTGACCAATGCAGGAGACATGAGAGATGTGGGTTCAATCTNGGGAACAACTTAGCTTTATAGTAAGTGTTGCCCATGGGTTTTGCGTTCTCTTGTATCTGCTCTACCAGTTTATATGTGGATTGTGGAGATTGAAGAACTGTGTCATCATGTCTCTGGAACTGACTCCTTGTGTTATCATTAACTTAATAAATAAATTACATAAATAAAGTTTGACAATAAATAATAGTGAAACAATACTCTTTTAATATTTACTATGTGCCAGGCATTCTATCCATAATCTTATTTAAGCCTCATAAACATGCATGCATGCTTAGTCACTTCAGTTGTGTCTGACTGTTTGTGACCCTGAACTGTAGCCTGCCAAGCTTCTGTGTCCATGGGATTCTCCAGGCAAGAATTGAGGAGCGGGTTGCCATGCCCTCCTCCAGGGGAT
The DNA here is from genome assembly GCA_006410615.1 of Neotragus moschatus. Lineage (NCBI taxonomy): Eukaryota > Metazoa > Chordata > Mammalia > Artiodactyla > Bovidae > Neotragus > Neotragus moschatus. Next base: position 162,307 of record SJYA01001011.1, on the reverse strand, counting down.
CTTCCTGACCTGAGAATCGAACTCATGTTTCTTATGTCTCCTGCATGTGCAGGCAGGTTCTTTACCACTAGCGCCACCTGGGAAGCCATTCATAATCATGAAATGGCACAATTATTTATTCCCACTTTTAGAGTCGAGAAAATGGGTTGAGAGTTAGGTGACCTGCCCAGGTTGACATCAGGGGTGAGAGCAGAGCCAAATCAGTGTGAACAGCAGAGGGTATGCAAAATAGCAGATCTGTCTACCTCAGAGTCCCCTTGGATGCTAAACACAGACCCCAATACAGCTTTCATTGTTGACAATTCTTCTGAAATCCCTTTCCAGAAGAATCCAGATCTGGGGCAGTTCTATCCTAGGAGGTCACTGCAGTAAGATCCAGCAGAGATCAGATGGGCAGGACTTAGAGATGGAGAATGGCAGTGAAGGAGGGGGCGAGGCTACCTCCAGGCCTCTGGGTCTAGCAGCAGAGTGGATTCCAGGGAGGCTCCCGTGCAGAGACCACCACAGGAGGGGCGAGTGCGAGGGATGGTGGGAAGCATGGACTTGGAGGTGCGGTGTCTGTAGGAACTTCCGGACATTCAGATGTACTCCAAGCATCTGGAGAGTGGTGTGGACTCAGTCTGTGCATTGAGAGTTACCATCATGGAGACGCAGCAAAGCCAAGGCAGTGGGAGAGAAATCACTGATTCTAAGCCCAGGAACATCTTGCCCGAAGGGGTGGAGAGAGGCCAGAAGAGTCACCATCTGCAGAGGGAACATGGAGGAGAGGGGAGAAGAATCTCCCATTTGGAGCCGCCTGCATAATCCTATAGATTAGTTCCCACTACCTTTAGGCTGTTTCCAGGAAGGAAATTGATCTCTAGGAAATTGGGTTCTTGACCGCTGGAGAAGTTCAAGACAGTGTTCTCCCAGTGCTGACCTTTTGGCCACTGCTTTACCGCCATGCAGAGCAGAATTTCCTGGGTGCCTCAGCTTCTCACTCCTCTCTGAGTCTCCTCTGTCCCGGCTCTTAGCCTTTGGGAAGGCAGGCCCGTAGTGACCCAGCTGGCCACTCTCTACAGTGGCCCCACCTTCCAAAGGGAGAAGAAAGCCAGACATGTATTGTGATTCATCACATGTCTGTCATCGTGTTTAATCCCCAGAAGATCCGTGAGAGTTTTCTATATCTCTCTCACTTTATGTGAGAGTAAGCTGAGGCCCAGAGAGGTTAATTAACCTACACTGAATCACACAATTGCCGAGGGATAGAGCCAGAATTTGGAGCCACATCTATGTGGGTCTGAAGTCCCTGCTTTTTTTGAAAAAATTTTTAATGACATATAGTTGATTTATGATGTTATGTTAGTTTCAGGTATACAACGAGGTGATTCAGTTACATATATATATGAAAAGAGAATGTTAAAAAAAGCATTGTTTAAGCATTCTCTTTTCTCATAGGTTATTACAACATATTGAGTATAGTTCCCTTCATTATGTAGTAGGTCCTTGTTGGTTATCTGTTTTATATATAGTAGTGTGTATATGTCTATCCCAAACTCCTAATTTACCCCTCCCCCACTTTCCCTGGGTAACCATAAGCTTTTTATGTCTATAAGTCTATTTCTGTTTTCTAAATAAGTTTATTTGTATCATTTTTTTGGATTCCGCATATAAGCAATATCATATGGTATTTGTCTTTCTCTGCTGGGTTTATTTCACTTAGTTTGACAATGTCTAGGCCCATCAATGTTGCTGTAAGAGACATTATTTCAGTCTTTATGTGAAGTAATGTTCCATCGTATATATATAGATATATAATATACACACACACCTCATCTTCTTTAGGTTTCCCAGGTGGTGCTAGTGGTAAAGTGCCTACTGACCAATGCAGGAGACATGAGAGATGTGGGTTCAATCTCTGGGCTGGGAAGATCCCCTGGAGGAGGGCATGGCAACCCACTCCAGTATTCTTGCCTGGAGAATCCCAGGGAGAGAGGAGCCTGGCGGCTATAGTCCATAGGGTCATAAAGAGTCAGACACGATGGAAGTGACTTAGCACACATGCATCTTCTTTATCCATTTGTCTGTTGATGGGCACTTGCCTCCAAAGTGTGTGCTTTTGCCACTATACCAAATTGCCTTTTTGACACTGAGTTCTTGTATCAGAAGGCCACGTTTCTCAGACAAGAGAAAAGTGTATTATCCCAGCTTTACCTGGGATTCTGGACTTCTGGTTTCCTTCTAATTAAGGGGTCTTCAGTACTGAATTGATGAACAAATGTGCAAGAAAGGCTTTTGTGAGATTTGGAAAGCACAACTTATTTACCAAAAGGAAATAATTTTAGAGACCATAGGGGTTGGCAGTGCCAGGCAATAGGAGGTTATAGGGAAGATGAGGGTGAGGGGAAAACTCTTTCAATCAAGTCACATCCTGCAGCTCCCAGGGCTGTAAATGCCTGCTACCAACCGGCAGCTTTGTTGACTTCATTCACTTGAGCTATTTGGTTCAAAGGCCCAATAACAAGTTCCCAGAATGTTCCAAACATGCATTCAGGGAATGGGCTGATGAGTAAGCTCCCAAAGGTTGCTCATGAAGAATGATCCCAGAAGAAACATTTGCATAGAGCTGAATTTTCATTAATTAAAAAAGCAGATGGAATTCACAAACAGAGAAAAAAAGAACACTCTGAAAGGTGCCAGATTGGAAGTAAAAAATGTTCCAGCAGCTGTCTGGGGCTTCAGTTTATTCATCTGAAGTGAGATGAAGAACTGAGCATTCTTTCAGCAAACATGGAATGGGGCATGTCAGGAGTGCAGGGCTCAGAGTCAGGCACTGCGCCCCAGGGACTCAGCATCTCTGGGGCAGACAGCTGTGAAGGCCTGCGTGTAAGCTGGTCCCTGTCAAGGAAGACTTCCTAGAATGGGACCATCTGAGCTAGACTCACAGGGTGTGTTCACAGCTCACCTGCCAGGTGAGGGTAAGGAGAGGCCATTCCAGTTCATGCAAAGGCATGGAGGGGGTCATAATATGGTGGTCTGGGAGAGCATAGCAGTCCTGTTTTTTAATAGCTTTAAAGAATTAGAGGAGGTGGGAGGGAGAGACGAGACAGACCAAAGCAACCAGGGTCTTGAATGCCATGATAAGGGTCATGGACAAACAGAAATGCCAGTGCCGGAGATGGTCATGATCAGACATGGGATCAGCCTCAAGCCTGTCCTAGGGGCAGCAGACAGGTAACTGGGCTTGCCAGGAATGGGTCCCAATGAAGCGTGGGCTTCAGCATGGGGTGGTTTGAGTATCTTCTGCTTAAAGACTCGGTGAACTTAGATAAATTACATTACCAGTATAAGGTACATAAAGCTCCAATACTTTGGCCACCTGATGCAAAGAACTGACTCATTTGAAAAGACCCTAGTCCTGGGAAAGATTGAAGACAGGAGAACAGACGCCAGAGGGCGAGATGGTTGGATGGCATCACCGACTCAATGGACATGAGTTTGAGCAAACTCTGGGAGATAGTGAAGCACAGGAAAGCCTGGCGTGCTCCAGGCTATGAGGTCGCAAAGAGTCAGACAGGACTGAGCAACTGAACAACAGCATCAGACCTTCTGTATTTACTCAGCCAGTTAAGCTTCCCCTGCTTTTCCTCTTATGCAGACAGGTGAGATCCTACTGGTCCACACTGGAGCAGTGTCTTACATACTTTAATGAAACCAGTCTTCTGTTGCTATTTGTATCACCAAATAAAAAGAAATTATCAGATTGACACAGCAGTTTCATTTCATCTCAAATTAATATGTGTGTGACACCTGATTTCATCTGCCAAGGTATAAAGCCAAAGGAACATGAATTACCCTAAGGCATACAGCAGAGGCCAGTCATCCTGCTTATCTCTGCTTTTCACGGCTTTTCTGCAAACTCTAATCAAAGAATGATGATGGAACTCTGAATCATCTGGGGACATGTACAACATGTCCATCCGTTAGTTGGTCTTTCATTTATGGATGTATTTCATTTCTCATTCGGTGATGAATTGATACAATAATAACTAGCTCATATCTATTTGGAATTTGCTCTGCATCAGCCCTTGTTCTAAATGACTCCCATATGTTATCTCGCTGTGGGGTAAAGGCTATTATTATCCCAGTGGATCTGAGACATATGCAGAGGCTAAGGGCTTGTCCAGTGGTAAACAGCAAAGGTGGCCACTGAGATTCAAAGCCAGGATTGTGTGACTTCAAACTCCTTGCTATTCTGATTCCTTGACCATCGCTGTCTAGACCAGCTTCATGCTAATCCCTGAGGTTTTAACCCTGACCTAGTCATATCCTTGTTTAAAGAGCTCACAGTCCAGTGAGGGCAAGGGGCATGCCTATCCTTAATTACAATATGGCCTGATCAGTGCTGTAGGGGACGAACAGACAAGGGTTTGGTAAGAATCCAGAACAGTGAGATACTTGGCCAGGAGAGGGGGGGAAAAAGGGAACTGAGGATCAGGAAGGGACTTGATGAACATTCCACAGTGGGTGTAAAATTTGGTCTGGGTTTTGAAGTGCAAATAGGAGTTCATGGTTATAAAAATCGGGTAAAGATTATCAGGCAAGTCGTTGAAGATTAAAAATAAATCAGGTCCTATTTTTTCCTCTTGGCACGTACTCAGTTGCTCAGTCGTGTCTGACTCTTGCCAACCGTATGGATTTTAGCCCTCCAGGCTCCTCTGTCCTTGGGATTTTCCAGGCAAGCATACTGGAGTAGGTTACACAACAGGCATAATAAAGACAGTGGCCCAAAGATGAGGAAACTGGAACCTAATTTTTTATAAATTTTTCATGCTAAGAAGTTTGACTTTTATTCTAGAGTACACAGAAAAATTTGGAGTGATTTTAATTAAGTAATTTGAACATATAAATGATAATAAAACAATGTTAGATTGCATTTATAGAGCACTTACTTTGTGCTTAATAAATACATGCAGAACTTCAATTTTTTCTTCTCAATAACATGATGTGGCAGATATAGTTATTCCTTTTTACAGATGAGGAAAATCGAGGCAAAAAATAACAGGTCAGACAGCTTGCATGAGGCTGTCATGGCAGCAAGCCTAGCCTGAATCATCGCCACATTCACATTCTGTCTCTTTGTTTCATTGATTCTACTGACTTAGAAAAGTGTTTCAGGAGCAGGTTCAATTCAGTTCAGTTCAGTTCAGTCGCTCAGTTGTGTCCAACTCTTTGAAACTCCATGAACTGCAGCACTCCAGGCCTCCCTGTCCATCACCAACTCTCAAAGTTCACTCAAACTCAGGTCCATCAAGTGGGTAATGCCATCCAACCATCTCATCCTCTGTTGTCCCCTTCTCTTCCTGCCCTCAATCTTTCCCAGCATCAGGGTCTTTTCAAATGAGTCAGCTCTTCACATCAGGTGGCCAAAGTATTGGAGTTTCAGCTTCAACATCAGTCCTTCCAACGAACACCCAGGACTGATCTCCTTTAGGATGGACTGGTTGGATCTCCTTGCAGTCCAAGGGACTTTCAAGAGTCTTCTCCAACACCACAGTTCAAAAGCATCAATTCTTCAGCCCTCAGCTTTCTTTATAGTCCAGCTCTCACATCCATACATGACCACTGGAAAAACCATAGCCTTGACTAGATGGACCTTTGTTGGCAAAGTAATGTCTGCTTTTTAATATGCTGTCTAGGTTGGTCATAACTTTCCTTCCAAGAAGTAAGTGTCTTTTAATTTCATGGCTGCAATCACCATCTGCAGTGATTTTGGAGTCCAAAAAATAAAGTCAGCCACTGTTTCCACTGTTTCCCCATGTATTTCCCATGAAGTGATGGGGCCAGATGCCAGGATCTTCATTTTCTGAATGTTGAGCTTTAAGCCAACTTTTTCACTCTCCTCTTTCACTTTCATCAGAGGCTCTTTAGTTCTTCACTTTCTGCCATAGGGTGGTATCATCTGCATATCTAAGGTTATTGATATTTCTCCCAGCAATATTGATTCCAGTTTGTGCTTCATCCAGCCCAGCATCATTTCTCATAATGTACTCTGCATAGAAGTTAAATAAGCAGGGTGACAATATACAGCCTTGATGTACTCCTTTTCCTATTTGGAACCAGTGTTGTTCCATGTCCGGTTCTAACTGTTGCTTCCTGATCTGCATACAGATTTCTCAAGAGGCAGGTCAGGTGGTCTGGTATGCCATCTCTTTCAGAATTTTCCACAGTGTATTGTGACCCACACAGTCAAAGACTTTGGCAAAGTCAGTAAAGCAGAAATAGATGTTTTTCTGGAACTCTCTTCCTTTTTCCGTAATCCAGTGGATGCTGACAATTTGATCTCTGGTTCTTCTGCCTTTTCTAAAACTAGCTTGAACATCAGGAAGTTCACAGTTCACGTATTGCTGAAGCCTGGCTTGGAGAATTATGAGCATTACTTTACTAGCATGTGAGATGAGTGCAATTGTGCGGTAGCTTGAGCATTCTTTGGCATTGCCTTTCTTTGGGATTGGAGTGAAAACTGACCTTTTCCAGTCCTGTGGCCACTGCTGAGTTCTCCAAATTTGCTAACATATTCAGTGCAGGAGCAGGTGGGTGGGATTAAACAGCCTCAAGCTAGGGTGCATGAGGGGCTGTCATTAGTCCAGACAGCGGTGAAAGAGAATCAGACAGAAGAGGAAGATTCTGGAAGGGAACAATGATGAATCAAGAGTCAATCAAATCATCAAAGCATGGGCTTCCCAGGTGGTGCTAATGGTGAAGAATCTGCCTGCCAGTGNTCTTTGGGATTGGAGTGAAAACTGACCTTTTCCAGTCCTGTGGCCACTGCTGAGTTCTCCAAATTTGCTAACATATTCAGTGCAGGAGCAGGTGGGTGGGATTAAACAGCCTCAAGCTAGGGTGCATGAGGGGCTGTCATTAGTCCAGACAGCGGTGAAAGAGAATCAGACAGAAGAGGAAGATTCTGGAAGGGAACAATGATGAATCAAGAGTCAATCAAATCATCAAAGCATGGGCTTCCCAGGTGGTGCTAATGGTGAAGAATCTGCCTGCCAGTGCCGGAGACACAAGAGATGCAGGTTCAATCCCTGGATCGGGAAAACCTCCTAGAGTAGGGAATAGCATCCCATTGCAGTAATCTTGCCTGAAAAATTACATGGGCAGAGGAGCCTGGCAGGCTACAAGTATGCAGGGTTGCAAAGAGTCAGACATACCTGAGCAACTGAGCACACATCAAAGCGTAGCCTGATTTCTGACTCTTGCAATTGAGCAGACCATCGGCAGAGACTGGGAACCCAGGAGAAGGGGCAGCTGGAGCGGGGGATTTGGCTTGGACATAGTGAGAATGCCATGCCTGTGGGGCTTCTGGGTGGAGGTGTCCAGATCTAGCCGTTCTGCTGGCTGGGATGTGCAAACTGAAGTGAGGCTCAGTGGACAGGAGGCCTGGGCTCTGGTCCCAGCTGGGCTAGAAACCATGGAATGCCTCCAACAGGCTTCAGCTTCCTCACCTACAAAATATAGGGGAGAAAGGAAATGACCTTGAAGGTCCCCTCTAGGCTATGTTGTCATTCTATGTTCCCAGTCCAGAAGGACACAATTACCTGTGGAAACCAATCCTGGAAGCCAGTCAACTTGTAAGCTAGACATTGAATAGTGTGTCACACTCCACTGCAGCAATCAAAGCCTTCAGGAATATTCATAGAGCTAAAGCAGCAGGCTAATAATTATAACTTAGGAGCTTTCTGGGAGTTTTTCCATATTTTTAGTCTAATGAGGAAGTAACTCTGCGTGGTGAGCCGAAGGTGGCAAAACCCACCAAAGGCAAATTTTCATTGCCTTGAGGCGATCTCTTTCATTTGACACCCCATGTACTTGCTTTTCTGGAAGGCCAATTCTCTGATGCCCCTTGGAATCCAGACTCACTTTCCATTTAAAACCTGCATTGGCAGAATTGCTCAGCTGCTGCTAGGAATGGTTGATGGGAGGTAGGGCTGATCTTTTCGTGCCACTGGGTCATGCTGGAGAAGCCACTTCCGTGGANAGCACAGGCTGGAATCCAGATTGCCGGGAGAAATATCAATAACCTCAGATATGCAGATGACACCACCCTTTGGCAGAAAGTAAAGAAGAACTAGAGAGACTCTTGATGAAAGTGAAAGAGGAGAGTAAAAAGTTTGGCATAAAACTCGGCATTCAGAAAACTAAGATCGTGCCATCTGGTCCCATCACTTCATGGCAAATAGATGGGGAAACAGTGGAAACAGTGGCTGACTATTTTTTTGGGACTCCAAAACCACTGCAGATGGTGACTGCAGCCATGAAATTAAAAGACACTTGCTCCTTGGAAGAAGAGTTGTGACCAACCTAGACAGCATATTCAAAAGTAGAGACATTACTTTGCCAACAAAGGTCCGTCTAGTCATAGCTATGGTTTTTCCAATAGTCATATATGGATGTGAGAGCTGGACTCTAAAGAAAGCTGAGTGCTGAAGAATTGATGTTCTTGAACTGGTGTTGGAGAAGACTCTTGAGAGTCCCTTGGACTGCAAGGAGATCTAACCAATCCATCCTAAATGAAATCAGTTCTGAATATTGGAAGGACTGCTGTTGAAGCTGAAACTCCAATACTTTGGCCACCTGATGTGAAGAACTGACTCATTTGAAAAGACCCTGATTTTGGGAAAGATTGAATGCAGGAGGAGAAGGGGACGACAGAGGATGAGATGGCTGGATGGCATCTCTGACTCAGTGGGCATGAGTTTGGGTAAGTTCTGGAGTTGGTGATGGACAGGGAGGCCTGGTGTTCTGCAGTCCATTGGGTTACAAATAGTTGGACACGACTGAGTAACTGAACTGAACTGAGTAAGTCATTGGGATTCTCTGATGGTTCAGAGGGTAAAGCGTCTGCCTGCAATGCAGGAGATCTGGGTTTGATCCCTGGATTGAGAATATCCCTTAGAGAAGGAAATGGCAACCCACTCCAGTATTCTTGCCTGGAGAATCTCATGGATGGAGGAGCCTGGTAGGCTACTGTCTACGGGATCACCAAGAGTCAGACACGACTGAGCAACTTCACTTTCACTTTCAATAAGTCATTAGCAAAAAAGAAAAAAAAAAACAACAAAGTGAGAAATGCACATTAAAATAATGTATAATGTAATCACATTTATTTAAGAATGTATTCCAGTATGAAACAGCAAAGCTCAACAATGTAAAATCACAAGTACTTTTGAACCAACATAATAAAAGTGGATTCCATCTTCTAGATTTCAGTTTTACATTCATATTGAATGTATGAAATAGTGAAGAGGCGAAAAAGTTGCTTAGTTAAAGGATCCTAAAAAAGGATAAGGTGAGTGAAAATTGGGAAATGGCTGGAGCAAGCAACATTTTAGCTACTACTTACTTAGTGTTAATGCAGATGTGTTATTGAGAATTGGTATAAAAACGATTTGGATGAAAACTGTATAAATTGAAAAATGCCCACATAAAATAGTAGAATTTCACCTAGGAAAAATGAGATTTGTAGTTTTGAACCTGATATATTTTCTTAAGTNGCTTAGTTAAAGGATCCTAAAAAAGGATAAGGTGAGTGAAAATTGGGAAATGGCTGGAGCAAGCATTACATTTTAGCTACTACTTACTTAGTGTTAGTGCAGATGTGTTATTGAGAATTGGTATAAAAACGATTTGGATGAAAACTGTATAAATTGAAAAATGCCCGCATAAAATAGTAGAATTTCACCTAGGAAAAATGAGATTTGTAGTTTTGAACCTGATATATTTTCTTAAGTCTATGCAGCTATTTGGGCATTTGGCAAATTGTCTTGCTTTCTACACTATAAAAAGAGACCAGAGGATGTTTTAAATTTTTTGTTCATTTTAGTGCATACTCAACATGTATTCAGTAAATATTTGGGGGCACCCATCTGCATTGTTTATGGCTGAATCTTTTGTCTAGTCCAATGCTTGACGCAGAATAGGTATTTAGTATTTGTTGAATGTGTAAACCATTGAACGTTGGTGCTTGACTAAACCTCTATAGGTATATTTTTGAGTTTTTCCAATGTACTCTTCTCTAAGGATGTGCTTCTAGGGGTATTTTCCTCAGACAGTGAAGAATCAAGCAGAGTTGGAAATTTAGCTCTTACTTATATGTTTTTCTGTATATTGGAGCTCATTCTAAAATTTTATTTAAGGTTCTGGTGCTAAAGCATAATTAAGAACTATTTTATAGGTATAGAAAATGAGATCTAGAGATTTTACATGGATTGTCCTAGATCATAGCTAATGACTAGGATGATATAAGGAATGATATTTGTTGACTGCAGGGCCGTTGCTGAAGAAAGCAATATCTGTACAAAGATTCCAACAGTTCAAAGTAAAGTACTCATTCTCAAGGCAAGGCTAGAGATGGAAGCAAGAGCTGGTCAGCAGTACTTTTGAATACCATGTGCCCAGGTAACGTGGATACAAGGGAACCATAAACCTCTACACTTGTGGTACTTAACTCTCTAGAGAAGGAACTTCACATATCTAAACCAGGAGAAATGTGTTGTTAACACATGCATTAGGGCACACAGTTATTCACCTAATTTATTCTCTATGTACATTGCTGTTGTTGTTTAGTCGCTAAGTCGTATCTGACTCTTGGCAAAACCCCATGGACTGTAGTTCACCAGGCTCCTCTGTCCATGGAATTTTCCAGGCAAGAATACTGGAGTGGGTTACCATTTCCTCCTCCAGGGGATCTTCCTGTCCCAGGGATCAAACCTGCACTGGCAGGCAGATTCTTTACCACTGACCACTGGGGAAGTCCTTCTATATAAATGTATACATTTATAAAAAATATATACATTTATATAAAAATGTAAATAAATTTATTCACCTGATATATATCGAGTGCCTACTCCTGAGGGCAGCCCTATAATGAGAGTTATAACAATGAATGAACCAGACTTTGGAAGGACTTTCACTCGGATGGACTAGGCAGATGAATGGACAGGCTGTTTCAATACAGTGTGATAAGAGCTCTGATGGAGTAAACATAGAGAGCATACTGTATTGGTTGGAAGACATGTAAGGCCTCACTATTGGAAACTTAGGGAAAAAGGATGACTTAGATTCACTGGGCAAAGAGGGAGAGGTGGTCCATGTGGTAGAAATAGCACTTTTCTAGCTTGTCTGCTCAGAGTCTTCTTCCAGAGCAGCTCCTGTCCCATCTGTTCTGTTTGCTGATGCTTTGGGGTGAGATTGTGTTTGAACAGTGTTGCTGGTTAAAAAAAAAAAAATTGGCATTCACCATATTGAAGGATTTGTGATTAACTGGCAGTTTTTACCAGGTCATGTATATGAATTCATTTTCGGGGTGGGCCAAGAAACCAGTTGCTGTGGTTTAGATTTGTTTTTGAAAAAATTCCGTTTTCATAGGAGAGCCTTCACATTGCCTTTGTGAAAACACTGTTTTACCCCTATTAATTTAGAACACTGTGAAGATTGTATAAGGGTATTGATGAAACTTCAGTTCAGTTCAGTCGCTCAGTCATGTCCGACTCTTTGCGACCCCATGAATCGCAGCACCCCAGGCCTCCCTGTCCATCACCAACTTGTGGAGTTCACTCAGACTCGTGCCCATCGAGTCAGTGATGCCATCCAACCATCTCATCCTCTGTCATCCCCTTCTCCTCCTGCCCCCAATCCCTCCCAGCATCAGACTCTTTTCCAGTGAGTCAACTCTTCGCATGAAGTGGCCAAAGTACCAGAGCTTCAGCTTCAGCATCATTCCTTCCAAAGAAATCCCAGGGCCGATCTTAAGAATGGACTGGTTAGATCTCCTTGCAGTCCAAGGGACTCTCAAGAGTCTTCTCCAACAGCACAGTTCAAAAGCATCAATTCTTCGGTGCTCAGCCTTCTTCACAGTCCAACTCTCACATCCATACATGACTACTGGAAAAACCATAGCCTTGACTAGACGGACCTTAGTCGGCAAAGTAATATCTCTGCTTTTGAATATGCCATCTAGGTTGGTCATAATCTGCAGCCAAGATTTCATGGCTGCAGTCACCATCTGCAGGGATTTTGGAGCCCAGAAAAATAAAGTCGGACACTGTTTCCACTGTTTCCCCATCTATTTCCCATGAAGTGATGGGACTGGATACCATGATCTTCATTTTCTGAATGTTGAGCNCATCTAGGTTGGTCATAATCTGCAGCCAAGATTTCATGGCTGCAGTCACCATCTGCAGGGATTTTGGAGCCCAGAAAAATAAAGTCGGACACTGTTTCCACTGTTTCCCCATCTATTTCCCATGAAGTGATGGGACTGGATACCATGATCTTCATTTTCTGAATGTTGAGCCTTAAGGCAACTCTTTCACTCTCCTCTTTCACTTTCATCAAGAGCCTCTTTAGTTCCTCTTCACTTTCTGCCACAAGGGTGGTGTCATCCGCATTTCTGAGGTTATTGATATTTCTCCCGGCAATCTTGATTCCGGCTTGTGTTTCTTGCAGTCCAGCATTTCTCATGATGTATTCTGCATAGTTCAATTTATTCGTCCCACTGTTATTACAGCCTTGACGTACTCCTTTTCCTATTTGGAACCAGTCTGTTGTTCCATGTCCAGTTCTAACTGTTGCTTCCTGACCTGCATACAGATTTCTCAAGAGGCAGGTCAGGTGGTCTGGTATTCCCATCTCTCTCAGAATTTTCCACAGTGTATTGTGATCCACACAGTCAAAGGCTTTGGCATCATCAAGAAAGCAGAAATAGATATTTTTCTAGAACTCTCTTGCTTTTTGGATGGTTCAGCAGATGTTGGCAATTTGATCTCTGGTTCCTCTGCCTTTTCTAAAACCAGCTTGAACATCTGGAAGTTCACAGTTCATGTATGGCTGAAGCCTGGCTTGGACAATTTGGAGCATTACTTTACTAGCATGTGAGATGAGTGCAATTGTGCGGCAGTTTGAGCATTCTTTGGCATTGCCTTTCTTTGAGATTGGAATAAAAACTGACGTTTTCTAGTCTTGTGGCCACTGCTGAGTATTCCAAATTTGCTGGCATATTGAGTGCAGCACTTTCACAGCATCATCTTTCAGAATTTGGAATAGCTCAACTGGAATTCCATCACCTCCACTAGCTTTGTTCGTGATGCTTTTTAAGGCCCACTTGACTTCACATTCCAGGATGTCTGGCTTCAGCTTTAGCATTATTCCCTCCAAAGAAATCCCAAGGCCTATCTCCTTAGCATCTCCTATCTTCCTTAGCATTCCTAGACCTTCATAAACATTCTTGATTTTGGTTCCAATTGAATTTGCAGATTTAATGCATTGACTTTCGAGAGGTTTTGTACTATAAGACATGTAAAGTAGATACATATACACTACATGCTAAGTCATTTCAGTCTTGTCTGACTCTTTGCAACCCTATGGACTGTAGCCCACAGGCTCCGCTGTCCATGGGATTCTCCAGGCAAGAATACCAGAGTGGGTTGCCATGCCCTCCTCCAGGGGGATCTTCCCCACCCAGATATCAAAACTGCATCTCTTATGTCTCCTGCATTGGCAGGCAGGTTCTTTACCCCCTCACATATATGTAGTGTGTGTGTGTGCGTATATTTTTTATGATACATTATTTCTCTTTTCAGCATACACATAAAGATGGTATAACATGGTGGGAAATGTCTGGATATTGAAGGAGAGAGAGCAAGGCTCCGGTCATCATTCTGGATGATATTGGAGAATAGTGGAAGCCAGGCTTCCGATGGGGCTTGGGACCTTGGTAGGTCTGTCACCTCTCCAAGCCCGGCTTCCTCTTCAGTTCAGTGGTGTCCGACTCTTTGCGACCCCATGGAATGCAGCACGCCAGGCTTCCCTTCCATCACCAACTCCTAGAGCTTGTTCAAACTCATGTCCATCGAGTCAGCGAGACCATACAACCATCTCATCCTTTATCGTCTCCTTCCCCTCCTTCCTTCAATCTTTTCCAGCATCAGGGCCTTTTCCAGTGGAGTCAGTTCTTCACATCAGATGACCAAAGTATTGGAGCTTCAGTATCAGTCCTTCCAATGAATATTTAGGACTAATTTCCTTTAGGATGGACTGGTTTGATCTCCTTGCAGTTCAAGGGACTCTCAAGAGTTTTCTCCAACACCGCAGTTCAAAAGCATCAGTTCTTTGGTGCTCAGTTTTCTTTATGCTCCAGCTCTCACATCCATACGTGACTACTGGGAAAACCATAGCTTTGCTTCCTCAGATGGAGATAATGATCATTTTCACCTCCCAAGGTCCTTCTGAGGTTAAGGAGATCATGCGCGTGCAGCTGCAGATAGTGCTCCATAAATATTAACTTCTCTGAGAAGTAAACAGTGGCGGCAAAGACACCTGAAGACCTTCTAGCGCACAGTAGACGCTCTGTCAATGGCACATTCATAACACAGCTCTTAGCATTGTAAAGAAAGCCACTGCTCGTGATAACAACGGGACAGCCGTATTGAGTCCCCTCTCGAAAGTTGTGAGAACAGCCTTCCACTCTCTTCCACTCACCACCTAGATGGCCCTGAACTTGCCCCTTTACCTCTCTGTGTCTCTTTTTTCTTCATCTGTGGTTCAGGGTACTTTAAGGATGTGCGCTCAATGGTGTCCGACTCTTTGAGACTATAGCTGACCAGGCTCCACTGTCCATGGAATTTTCCAGGCAAGAATACTGGAGCAGGTTGCCATTTCTTACTCCAGGGGATCTTCCCAACCCAGGGATCGAACCTGTGTTTCTTGTGTCTCCTGCCTTGGCCTTCTCTGTGTCCCAAATCTCTCGCTCCTTTCTCTTATAAAGTCATCAGACACTGAATCTAGGAAGGGTCCCACCCTAAATCCAGGATGATTTTTTTCTTGATGTCCTTAATTACACCTGCAGAGTCTCTATTTCTGAATAAGGCCCTGTTTACAAATACTGGAGGTTAGTACTTGGACATAGTCTTTTGCGGACACTATTCACCTTCCCTGGTGGCTCAGGTGGTAAGGAATCTGCAGGCAATGTGGGAGACCTGGGTTGGATCCCTGGATCAGGAAGATCCCCTGGAGAAAGGAATGGCTACTCACTCCAGTATTTTTGCCTGGAGAAGTCCATGGCCAGAGGAGCCTGGCGGGCTACAGTCTGTGGATTCACAAGGAGTCAGACATGACTGAGCAACTAACATTTT
>SJYA01001011.1:131043-142118 GCA_006410615.1 Neotragus moschatus | reverse complement strand
ACACCCCTTCATGTCTTTCCCTCCTCATCTGGAACGTGAAGATGACTGTAGCACTTGTTTTATTGGGTGGCTGGGAGGATGAAGGGAGCTGTATGTGTAAAACCCTTAACACGGCACCTAGCAAACTGTTTCCACACTCATTCATTCATACATGAAATAATGGTGACAGGTGTGTGTCTTGTAACCTGTCCTTCAAGTCCCAACCCTCTATGATGCCCCCACTTCTAAACGCTGGTTCCAGGGCCCTACAGCAGTCATTTTGGTGGCACGTGGATTGTGACATAAGTGCTGTTTATGTTCTTTCAGCCCCAGGTGTGCAGGGGAAGGGAGGTTGTCACCTTCTCTGGGAGTGGAGTCACAGGCTGCAAATAGGTGTCACTTGGCTGGTCAGGACAGCCAAGACAGAACTGGTCAGATGCTGGTTCTACCATGAATTCCAGATGGGCTTGGGGAAGCCACACATGACAAGGCTTTATGGGGACAGCTGGACACACAGCCTCTCCTATAGTCCTGGGCGTGTCCCTGCGTCTGGCCCTGTCTGAGCACGTGGGCCGGGCCAGCAGCTGTCAAAGTCTTGGTTCTGCACAGGCCAGCACGACTGTCTCCTTCTTTATCAGAACCCTTTGCACAGAGGGAAGGACAAGTACACAGACTGGGGTGCAGGGAAGGAAGCCCCTCTGGGTTGGAGCCCAGCCTCAGGCTCCCAGGGTGAGATGCAGAATAACACAGCTCAGTGCCCTGAGAGGCTAGGAAATCAAATGTTTGCTCACCAGATGTTTACTAAACAGGTACAACTACCACCTTTGAATTCAGGTTGATCTAGGATGGGTAGGAAGGGGCAGATGGAAAGATGCCCAGAATGCCAAGCTCAGAGGGCCTGGAGGCTGAGGAGGTTGGAATTTACGACAGTCCCCAGGCTGACTGGGTGGTCAGTGAGAAGCTGAGTTTGATGAAGAGAGGACATTTGAATGACAATTCTACTAATAAAAGCCATGCCCAAGATTTCCAGAGCACCCACGATGGACCAGCCTGGCATTGGGCTTAGCTCTTAGCCAGCATTTTTCCTTAATCCTCATAAGAACCCTGTGAATAGACTGTTTATTATTGCTCATGCTTTACAAACTGAAGCAAAGAGAACGTGTTAACCCAGCTGCAATCACTCCAACCTTCTTCCTGTTCCCCAGCACACATACCACTCGGTGAGGCTCAAATAAACCAAAATGACATTTCCCTGAACCCCCAATAACATCTTCCCCTACACCTTCAACATAGACTGATTATGGTTTTGTACCCAAACACTGCTGCAAAGCTTACTTCAGACTGGGATTTGACCAGTATACAAGGCGCACCTCAGCTCTGCACTTCTCTGCTGTGTGACTCATGTGCTCCTCTGTCCCTCTCTGAACCTCTTCGGGAAAGCATGTCAAATGATGATATGACCCTGGGGGTTGTTGTGAGGAGGAAAGGAGAATACAAAATAATGGGAGTGGGTTGCTGGAGGGCAGCTGAAATTTGTCCAAGGGTCAGGTTCACTGATGATAAGAACTGGACCACAGAGAAAGCTGAGTGCTGAAGAATTGATGCTTTTGAACTGTGGTGCTGGAGAAGACTCTTGAGAGTCCCCTAGACTGCGAGGAGATCCAACCAGTCAATCCTAAAGGAAATCGGTCCTGAAGATTCATTGGAAGGACTGATGCTGAAGCTGAAGCTCCAATACTTTGGCCATCTGATGCAAAGAACTGACTCACTGGAAAAGACCCTGATGCTGGGAAAGATTGAAGGCAGGGGGAGAAGGAGGCGACAGATGACAAGATGATTGGATGGCATCACTGTCTCAATGGACTTGAGTTTGAGCAAGCTTCGGGAGATGGTGAAGGACAGGAAAGCCTGGCATGCTGCAGTCCATGGGGTCACAGAGTCAGACACGACTGAGTGACTGAACAACAACAGGTTTAGGTGTNGGGGAGAAGGAGGCGACAGATGACAAGATGATTGGATGGCATCACTGTCTCAATGGACTTGAGTTTGAGCAAGCTTCGGGAGATGGTGAAGGACAGGAAAGCCTGGCATGCTGCAGTCCATGGGGTCACAGAGTCAGACACAACTGAGCGACTGAACAACAACAGGTTTAGGTGTCCAGCTGCCCACCTAGAGCCCAGATTCAAGTGTCTGTTGTCTACCCTCATCTGCCTTGTCTGGCCCTTCCTGCCCCCACGCCATCTGAATGCCAGTCTGAAAACTGAGTTGAGATGTTTTTAATCACAACATGTCCTGGTTCCCCATGACAGAGCTTGGCTGCTCTGACACCTGTAAAATGGAATTACATCTGTAAATTAATTTTCTAGAAATGACCTGCATTTCCCAAGACTTTCCTGGAAGCCAGTGTGAGCAATTAAAGCTTGAAATGCACTCCTGGTCTGGTGAGTCGGGGGTGAGGCAGTGATGAACCCACCTCCCAGCAGCTTAGGAAGCAGNTCCATCAGGGGAGTTGTTGGGCAAAGTTTCAGGACATAGATAAATACTGAACAAAAGTATGCACTAGACTAAGAAGGACGACTTCATTTGACACCAAGGAAAGAGCAGGAGTGAAGACAACAGCGGGGCACAAAATAGTTTGTGTGTTATGTTGGGAGAACTGTTTATTTTCTGCTTTCCTTCATTTCCATGAAGGGAATCTTCTTTCTCAGTGTTGGTTTCTTAAACTACTCTTCTTTCAACTCTTTTAACCATATCCCCAGCCCAGCTCTGTCCACTTGCCTACCTTCTTCCCATTCCTTTAATTCTCAGCTTCCATGTCATGTTCTCAAGCTGGCCTGTTCTAACACACTAGACTCAACTCTATTGTGTGCTTTATGCTCTCATCACATTTTTTAAATCCTCTTTGTTAACTTTCATTACATCCTACATACTTGCTTAATGCCTACCTTCCTCAATCCAGAGTGTTAATAACAAGGTCATTAGACTGATATCTCTCTAATCCACGGACATAAGCACATTAAAATCTAGTGCTGTAAATGCCCTGAAGCTAGGAAACTGAAACACTAGGGACAGCCAATCACAGACAAGGAGGCTTTCAGCTACAGCCAATCAAATACTTTCTTTTTCTTTGCTTCCACATTTTTTTCTGTGTAAGTCTTACTTCTGGCTCCTGTTGGCAGACAGCTTCTAAACCACTTCTGGTTTGTCATTGCCTNTAAATGCCCTGAAGCTAGGAAACTGAAACACTAGGGACAGCCAATCACAGACAAGGAGGCTTTCAGCTACAGCCAATCAAATACTTTCTTTTTCTTTGCTTCCACATTTTTTTCTGTGTAAGTCTTACTTCTGGCTCCTGTTGGCAGACAGCTTCTAAACTACTTCTGGTTTGTCATTGCCTGATTAGGATCAATTTTTGCTCAAATAAACTCAAAAATTTTAATATGCCTCAGTTTATCTTTTCAGAAGAGTAAACTCATGCAGGCTAGACTGTGTTTAGATCTCCTCGTGTTCTCAGTACCTTCCTCAAGACCTGATCCCTAGATACCACTTGTTAGTTTATTTCTTTATGAAAATGATGGAAACTGCCTAGAGATGAGGAAAACATTTACAAAGGAAGAGGAAATTACAGTGAGTTTGAGCAATGTCTTCCATGCAAACATGCTTCCAGACACCTTTATTTGAAAAGGCAAAGTAAATGGAAGAAACACAAACATAATTTTCTTTGCACTCTTAAGGGACTGTTCTATAGGAAAGGAAGATAAATTATGGGTAATTCATAACTGTACATACATACACTTGGGGGCAGGAGGTAGATGGGCCCTGCCTCTAGGGTAAAGCAGTTGGAGACTCCCTGTGGACTCGTACTCCAAGATGAGAATGGCAGGACTTTTGAGAGAGGAGGCTAGGCCCCACCTAGATAGAAGGTAAGAAATCATATATTTCTCATTCTTGAAGTCTGGTGACCTCTCCAACTACACATGCTCAGAAAGGCTCCTTAGAGGTCAAAAGGGGTGTGATGCTAACTAATGCCGATTCTCTCTTGGCTAAGAGTTACATGGACACATAAGGGAGGATCCTGAGATATACCAAATATAGACTCTGAACCAGGTGAATCAAAATCATTGGGTGAGGAAAATCAGAAGAAATTCCCTATAAAAGTGATTCCAACTATCACAAAGGCATGACTCATAGACTCTCTCTCTGAATCTACTTACAGTCTATCCAGACATACTGCACTCTTTTTCCTAAAAAATACATACTTCACTACTTTCCATCTTTGTGGGTTTTTTTTTTTTTTTCTCCTGCCAAGTCAAAGAACCAGGGCCTTGTCGCTGACCCTTGGTCTAGTGGCTAGGATTTAGTGTTCTCACTGCTACGACCCCATCTCAATCTCTGGCTGGGAGCTGAAGCCTTGCTTCAAACTGCTACAGACTGAGGCTACCCTAGATCACACTGATAATGATTCCTGAGAACTTAATCTTACAGGAAATGATGATGCTAGAAAAATAGTCTCATATATGCGGCAGTCTTTAAATGTTCTTCAAAGTATGGAGTAATTTATCCATGCATATACCTCAAAAGAACTGAACTGATACCTCAAAAGAAGAAAGGAAAATGAGGGGGAAGACTTAAGGGTTCATTCATATCTATGGATATGGGAAGTAGATGCAACCACATAAATGAAAAGGTCTGTCTAGTCATGCTGGAGGAATGTAGCACCTTGGCTATTGGTTGACTGATTCATTGGTTGAATGTTCACTGAGCACTTGCTCACTCAGTATCATGTCCATCATTACACCAGGCTCAGACCTTTTTCTTACAGAATTTACCATCCAATAAGAGAAAGACATCAAATAAATAATTAAATGATAATCAGTTCACCACAGTGGCCAGGAGCACTACCAAGGAGCAGCACAGACTTGGCCATGGGCAAGGCCATCAGAAGGCATCTAAGACAGCTTGTGCACTGGCACTGAGAGAGGGAAGCTAGACTCAGGCCATGCTTACGAGGCCTTGCTGTGTCTTGAGTGCACCTAGCCCACCTGCCAGCACCCATAACTCACGTGGGTTCATTCTTATTTCTCATCATGTAATGAGTGACATCAGATCAGTTCAGTCGCTAAGTCATGTCCAACTCTTTGTGACCCCATGGACTGCAGCACGCCAGGCCTCCCTGTCCTTCACTACCTCCTGGAGTTTACTTGAACTCATGTCCATTGAGTCGGTGATGCCATCCAACCATCTCATCCTCTGTCGACCCCTTCTCCTGCCCCCAATCCCTCCCAGCATCAGGGTCTCTCCAGTGAGTCAGTTCTTCACATCAGGTGGCCAAAGTATTGAAGTTTTAGCTTCAGCATCAGTCCTTCCAATGAATATTCAGTATTGAATTCCTTTAGGATGGACTGGTTGGATCTCCACGCACCCGCCAAGAGTCTCCTCCAGCACCACAGTTCAAATGCATCAATTCCTCAGAGCTCAGCCTTCTTCACAGTCCAACTCTCACATCCATACATGACTGCTGGAAAAACCACAGCTTTGACTAGACTGACCTTTGTTGGCAAAGTAATGTCTCTGCTTCTTAATATGCTGTCTAGGTTGGTCATAACTTTCTTCCAAGGAGCAAGTGTCTTTTAATTTCATGGCTGCAGTTACCATCTGCAGTGATTTTGGAGCCCTAAAAAATAAAGTCTGTCACTGTTTCCCCATCTATTTCCCATGAAGTGATGGGACCAGATGCCATGATCTTTGTTTTCTGAATGTTGAGCTTTAAGCCAACTTTTTCACTCTCCTCTTTAGTTTCAACAAGAGGTTCTTTAGTTCTTCTTAGCTTTCTGCCATAAAGGTGGTTTCATCTGCATATCTGAGGTTATTGATATTTCTCCCAGCAATCTTGATTCCAGCTTGTGCTTCATCCAGCCCAGCGTTTCTCATGATGTATTCTGCATATAAGTTAAATAAGCAGGGTAACAATATACAGCCTTGATATACTTCTTTCCATATTTGGAGGCAGTCTGTTGTTTCATGTCCAGTTCTAACTGTTGTTACCTGACCTGCATATAGGTTTCTCAAGAGGCAAGTCACATGGTCTGGTCTTCCCATCTGTTTAAGAATTTTCCACAGTTTGTTGTGGTCCAAACAGTCAAAGGCTTTGACATAGTCAATAAAACAGAAATATATGTTTTTCTGAAACTTTCTTGCTTTTTTGATGATCCAACGGATGTTGCCAATTTGATCTCTGGTTCCTTTGCCTTTTCTAAATCCAGCTTGAACATCTGGAAGTTCACAGTTCACGTACTATTGAAGCCTGGCTTGGAGAACTTTGAGTTTAGCTTTACTAGTGTGTGAGATGAGTACAATTGTGTGGTAGTTTGAACATTCTTTAGCATTGCCTTTCTTTGGGATTGGAGTGAAACTTATCTTTTCCAGTCTTGTGGTCACTGCTGAGTTTTCCAAATTTGCTGGCATATTGAGTGCAGCACTTTATAGCATCATCTTTTAGGATTTGAAATAACTCAATGGGATTTCCATTACCTCCACTAGCTTTGTTCTAGTGATGCTTCCTAAGGCTCACTTGACTTTGCATTCCAGAATGTCTGGCTCTAGGTTGGTGATCACACCATCGTGATTATCTGGGTCATGAAGATCTTTTTTGCATAGTTCTTCTGTGTATTCTTGCTTCCTGTTCTTAATATCTTCTGCTTCTGTTAGGTCCATACCATTTCTGTCCTTTATTGAGCCCATCTTTGCATGAAATGTTCCCTTGGTATCTCTTGGTTCCCTTTATCTAAGTCAAGGGCCTGTATCATGACCTTCCACCTATCTTTACCAGTATGACTATTTCTTAAACAGGGGAAAAAAAAACAAAAAACAAAAAACTGGTATCCTCTTAGAATATATGCAGAGGAGATCTGGAAGACACAAAAATGGACCTTAATCCCCAACCCAGAGGTAGATTGCCCTCTCCTTAGTGAGCTGACCCCTAGATCAAAACCAGTGTGAAAAATTTGACACAGTGATAGTATTTTCTAGAATAAGAATAGTAACATTATAGTTTTAACTTCCAGATTATTTTGAATTACTATCTCCCTAGACTTTCTCTCCCTTTTGACTTTCTCTAGATTAAAGAAAAAGAAGAAGAAAACAGAAAGAACATAAAAAGCAACAACAAAATAAACAGCTTCTAGACTCCTTAACAGTCCCCAGCCAAGGGTCATGCCAGTTACTAGATCTATGATGTAGAAGCAGAGTCCTGGCTTCTGCTTGATTTCATGACTTCCTGATTTGCTTTGAATTTAAATTTGGGGATAGGTCAGAAATCTAGATTGGGCACAGATTTTAATCCTCTAGAATGCTAAGGTTAGGGAGGAGGAGATGGGTGGAAATGCATGTGGAGTGAACTGAAAATGGCATGAACTGAAAGCTAGTCAGGAATGAAGGATAAACATCCCCCAACAGGGACTTTACCCCCACCATCTCACAGTACTGACTGTTGGCACATTTTGGATCCTGCTGGAATACCTTCTGTGATGGCTAATCTCATGTGTCCTCTGGGCCAGGCTATGATGTCTTTTTGTTGGATAAGATACTAGTTCATAGTGAAGGTATGTGAAGGCATTTTATTAGATATGTGTGTGTATTAGTCACTCAGTCATGTCCAACTCTTTGCGACCCCATGGAGAGTAGCCCATCAGGCTCCTCTGTTGGTGAGATTCTCCAGGCAAGAATACTGAAGTGTGTAGCCATTCTTTTCTCCAGGGGAATCTTCCCAACCCAGAGACAGAACCCAGGTCTCCCACATTGCATGCAGATTCTTTACTGTCTGAGCCACCAGGGAAGCCCTTTCTTAGATGTTATGAAAATTAAATTGGTAGCTTTTAAGCAAAGCCAATTACCCTCTGTAATGTGAATAAGCCTCATCCAATCAGTTGAAGGCCTTGAGAACAAAGACAGGTTTCTTGATGTTGAAGAAATTCTCAAGACCACAAATTAGAAACCCTGCTTGAGTTGTCAGCCTGTTGCCCTTTGGAATCCAAACTCAAGCCTGCAACGTCAGCTCTGATCTGAATCTCCAGCCAGTCCTGTGAATTTCAGACTTGCCAGCCACCACGTCACAGGAGCCAATTCCTGAAACAAAAACAAACCCTACATATATCTTCAAAGAAAGCCTGCTACACTGACTAGAGCACTTCCTTCTCAGGAAAGGTCTGCTGGGTCTCGCTTCTATGTCAGATCCCAGGAATCTCAGATGGCAGTACCAGAAGTGACCTTAGCCCGTTTGGTCAGTGGATGCAAATCTCTGTAAACTGCAGTGATACTCAACCTCCAGTCACCAGGGTGGGTGTCAGGGTCTCCCTTGACTATCTTCACAGCACGAGGGGCATGCCTGGCTCATGAACCACTGCAGACCCCCAGTCTCCCCTGGTGGCCGTGCCCTTCTCCCTCCTTTGATCCACCACTCCTGCCACTGCAAAAGTGAGGACTTAAGAGAAGGAAAAGTAAGGTTTCCTCTAGCTCTGCAGTGGTAAGACTTTCACTTTGCTGAACATCAGAATCAAAAGGGCAAAACCTTCACCCCGGACCTCCGCAGCCACCCCCACAGATTGGCTGCAGAAAAGAGCTGGGCGAGAGGTAATTAACCACCGCCGATCACTAACAGCTCATAGGGAAGGCCTGGGTCCAGGAATTCCTTTTGCCAGAGGTCCTGGGAGCATTTGCTGAGGAGAATGAGTTTGCAAATAAGCACTTTTCTTTGAAAAGGCCCCCTTTCCCCAGCTCCATTAGCTCCCAGCTCAGCTTTCAGCTGCGAGGGCTGTCTTTTCATCTTGAATTTGACATATTCTTCTACTTTAGCCCAGTCACACAGAGCCCTTTGGCAAGCCACTCTCTCTCCCACTGTGAATTGTTGGGTACCAAGGCGGGGAATCAAGTTCGAGGTCAGCCAACTTTTCCCCCACAGCCCTCTGACTCTGCGTCTCTTTGTGTTCAACAATGGGTTTCCAAATTTTTGGTTTTCTTTGTCATCAGGAAAGAAAGATATTGGAGTCAAACAAAGGGAGAACAAGAATTCCAGATGTGCTGAGAAAAAGAATGAGTGAGTGAGGGTGTGTGTGTGTGTGTGCGCCCGTGCATGTGTGCCGTCTCACTAGCCACCCCCAAGGCCATTGATCAGCATTTGCAACCCTCAGGAATGTGTGTCATTTAGGGTTGAGTTAGTGGTTGGAGAAATGTTTCTTCCAACTTCTTGCTGTAATATTTAACCTCTTTCTCATCTTCGGTGAGGTGAGGAAGCAGAACAACCTGTGTCTCTGCTCTTACCTGTGGCATTTCTTTAGAATGCAGTCCCAGCTCCCCACCTGCATTGTTCCAGCCATTTTTCTTTTCCTGGATTCTCAGCCTGTGTTCTAAGCTTTTCTCATCTCCTGTCGTTTGCTCCCTCCAAAATATCCTCTGACCACAGCCTAAGGGATCTTTCTAAGATGTGGATCTGACTACCTAGCTGCCCATTTCCTGGAGATTTAAGTCTAAGCTCCTAGGAGCAAGTCAGGGTGCCCTGGGGTTCTGATCATACCCACCACAGCCCTCAGCTTCCCTTTCTCTTCTCTCCTTCTCCCTCTCCTTGCCTCTCTCTCTCTCCCCACCCACTCTCATAATTTTTTGTAGCTGTGCTCCTTTCTTGATATCAGTTTTTTGTTTGTTTGTTTTTAAAGGTAAACTCTGCCCTTCCCTAAACTCTTGTCTGGATCTACTCTTGCCATCCTAGATGGGGTGAGCCATTTATGAAGTTTTCACCGCTCCTCTCCATTCTCAGTGTATCACTTGCATTTGCTCACCTTTCTGGCCAGCCTGAAAGCCCTCTGGGGTGGAAGCTTTCTATCCATAATGGAGCCCCGCATGGCGCGGGACATGTAAAGTATCCTCAGCTATTGCACTGGACTAACAGGAGGCATAATACAAATATACTGTAGGAGTTACCCACTCTGACTCTATAACTGGATTCATGCAGATTGAATCCCCGCATTCATTGCCTGAGCCTCTATTGCCTCACCTGTGAAATGGGCATAATCATATCACTCTCAGAGCACAGCTGGTCAAAATTCACCAAGATGCTGCATACAAAGTGCTCAATGCACCCCTAACACAAACAATGAATAAAACATAGATAGTTACCATCTTTGGGAGCTGGAGACCTGTTTATCTCCTCCCCCTTTGTTCATAGGCTGCTTCCATCCCAGTTCCCCACTGAGGTCATTCACTACAGGGGAAGAAAGAGTTAAGCCTGACTCTTCACCACAAATCCACAGGCACTAAATCAGGCTCCAGCGCTCAGGCTTTAAGTATGGGCTGCAGTTAACTATAAACAGCTGTTGGAAGATAATAGCCTTCTACTGGTAAAATAAGGCCAGCCCCCTTCCTCACAATGAAACCTTTCTTGTAAAGAGCATTCAGAACTGATAGATAGATCTCAGTCTGGCAATAATCAGAATTAAGAGACGGGGGGTGGAGGGGCCTTCCCAGATTCAGGCCGACATGTATATAGCAATTCTATTTCCATTTCCAAAAGCCCAAATACCGGGCATCTCTTATCTGCAGAACATTCCCCCTTTTGTTCCAAGTGGGAAACACAACTCTGGCCCCTGCTGCTTCCTTCCTGGGCCGGCATTAACTCTCATAACAGGCAAAAGAGCAGACATTAGCCAAGAAGACATACATAACGTTCTTTATACTAAAGCACTTCCCTCGACTAATCTCTTCCCATTTTAGGAAACTGTGTTTGAATCAGAGCTCAGCAATGTAAGTCTACATGGAATTTAGGCA
This sequence comes from Neotragus moschatus, assembly GCA_006410615.1. Lineage (NCBI taxonomy): Eukaryota > Metazoa > Chordata > Mammalia > Artiodactyla > Bovidae > Neotragus > Neotragus moschatus. The sequence continues at coordinate 131,324 of SJYA01001011.1, read as the reverse complement.
CCTTTAGGACCATTTTGGAATATAACAAAGGAGAGGTTCCTGTGAGTTGCTTCCATTCTGCTGGACACAGATGCATGGGATGGGCTTGGGGAATAGATTATGGAAAACAATATTTGTTTCAGAAAATATCCAGAATTTGTTAAACATGTAGCTGGTGTCAGGCAAACAGGAGGAACTTGATGTTTGTGTGTTCTTGAGTGTGCTCATCAATATCCATGTGTGAAGAATGATGAAACAACCCCAGAAGCAAATGGATTTGCCTTCAGAGAGTGGTTGCTGGA
>SJYA01001011.1:94333-127670 GCA_006410615.1 Neotragus moschatus | reverse complement strand
GTGTGTGTGTGTGTGTGCGCCCGTGCATGTGTGCCGTCTCACTAGCCACTCCCAAGGCCATTGATCAGCATTTGCAACCCTCAGGAATGTGTGTCATTTAGGGTTGAGTTAGTGGTTGGAGAAATGTTTCTTCCAACTTCTTGCTGTAATATTTAACCTCTTTCTCATCTTCGGTGAGGTGAGGAAGCAGAACAACCTGTGTCTCTGCTCTTACCTGTGGCATTTCTTTAGAATGCAGTCCCAGCTCCCCACCTGCATTGTTCCAGCCATTTTTCTTTTCCTGGATTCTCAGCCTGTGTTCTAAGCTTTTCTCATCTCCTGTCGTTTGCTCCCTCCAAAATATCCTCTGACCACAGCCTAAGGGATCTTTCTAAGATGTGGATCTGACTACCTAGCTGCCCATTTCCTGGAGATTTAAGTCTAAGCTCCTAGGAGCAAGTCAGGGTGCCCTGGGGTTCTGATCATACCCACCACAGCCCTCAGCTTCCCTTTCTCTTCTCTCCTTCTCCCTCTCCTTGCCTCTCTCTCTCTCCCCACCCACTCTCATAATTTTTTGTAGCTGTGCTCCTTTCTTGATATCAGTTTTTTGTTTGTTTGTTTTTAAAGGTAAACTCTGCCCTTCCCTAAACTCTTGTCTGGATCTACTCTTGCCATCCTAGATGGGGTGAGCCATTTATGAAGTTTTCACCGCTCCTCTCCATTCTCAGTGTATCACTTGCATTTGCTCACCTTTCTGGCCAGCCTGAAAGCCCTCTGGGGTGGAAGCTTTCTATCCATAATGGAGCCCCGCATGGCGCGGGACATGTAAAGTATCCTCAGCTATTGCACTGGACTAACAGGAGGCATAATACAAATATACTGTAGGAGTTACCCACTCTGACTCTATAACTGGATTCATGCAGATTGAATCCCCGCATTCATTGCCTGAGCCTCTATTGCCTCACCTGTGAAATGGGCATAATCATATCACTCTCAGAGCACAGCTGGTCAGAATTCACCAAGATGCTGCATACAAAGTGCTCAATGCACCCCTAACACAAACAATGAATAAAACATTGATAGTTACCATCTTTGGGAGCTGGAGACCTGTTTATCTCCTCCCCCTTTGTTCATAGGCTGCTTCCATCCCAGTTCCCCACTGAGGTCATTCACTACAGGGGAAGAAAGAGTTAAGCCTGACTCTTCACCACAAATCCACAGGCACTAAATCAGGCTCCAGAGCTCAGGCTTTAAGTATGGGCTGCAGTTAACTATAAACAGCTGTTGGAAGATAATAGCCTTCTACTGGTAAAATAAGGCCAGCCCCCTTCCTCACAATGAAACCTTTCTTGTAAAGAGCATTCAGAACTGATAGATAGATCTCAGTCTGGCAATAATCAGAATTAAGAGACGGGGGGTGGAGGGGCCTTCCCAGATTCAGGCCGACATGTATATAGCAATTCTATTTCCATTTCCAAAAGCCCAAATACCGGGCATCTCTTATCTGCAGAACATTCCCCCTTTTGTTCCAAGTGGGAAACACAACTCTGGCCCCTGCTGCTTCCTTCCTGGGCCGGCATTAACTCTCATAACAGGCAAAAGAGCAGACATTAGCCAAGAAGACATACATAACGTTCTTTATACTAAAGCACTTCCCTCGACTAATCTCTTCCCATTTTAGGAAACTGTGTTTGAATCAGAGCTCAACAATGTAAGTCTACATGGAATTTAGGCACCTTTAGGTCCATTTTGGAATATAACAAAGGAGAGGTTCCTGTGAGTTGCTTCCATTCTGCTGGACACAGATGCATGGGATGGGCTTGGGGAATAGATTATGGAAAACAATATTTGTTTCAGAAAATATCCAGAATTTGTTAAACATGTAGCTGGAGGAACTTGATGTTTGTGTGTTCTTGAGTGTGCTCATCAATATCCATGTGTGAAGAATGATGAAACAACCCCAGAAGCAAATGGATTTGCCTTCAGAGAGTGGTTGCTGGAGCCATAGTCTTTGAAATGGAATTTTGCGTGGGTTGTCTAGTGTAAATTCTGCTCCTCCATCCATCTAGCCCAGCCTTCCTTCCATCTTTCTATCATCTATCCTTCTATAACCTCTCTCTATTTTTTGAGTTTGTTGAGAGACTCAGAAAAACTAAGTAGTTTATACAGTACCAATCAGGAAGTGAGAAGGAGAAACAGGAGATGTAGCAAACCTTATGACTCCCAGGCTTGTGAGTCAATCGGACGTGGAAAATCATGGGACTAAAGTCACAGCACTGTTGCATCAGTGCTAGGGCCCACAGCAGATCTCCCAGCCTGGGGATCTGGCATAGGGACTGAGAACCCCCAGAGAATTTGACTTTGATGGGCTAGTGGGATTTGATGAATCTTGGAGGGCACAAACAAAACCTTGCGCCCACCAGGACCCAGGAGAAAGCAGCAGTGACCCATAAGAGACTGAGCCAGACTTGCCTGAGAGTGTCCAGGAGACTCCCAGACAGTAGGTTGGAGGCGTGGGTTGACAGTGGCCTGCCGCAGGGTCAGGAGTACTGAATACAACAGTCCTGGGAGCCCCGGCTTGCTGGAGTAAGTTCCTTTGTATGAGGTCACCATTATCGCCATTTCCCCCTACCATGGTTTGGCCTCACAGGGAGGGAACACAGCCCCACCCATCAGCAGAAAATTGGAGTAAAGACTTACTGAACATGAAAGTGAAAGTGAAGTTGCTCAGTCCTGTCCGACTCTTTGCGACTCCATGGATAGTAGCCTACCAGGCTCCATCCANTTAAACAGGATGAACTAGGATCTCCCAAAAGGTATGCTGAAGTTCTAGCCACCAGGACCTCAAAATATGACCTTATTTCCAACCCTTGGAAATAGGGTTGTTGCAGATATAATTAGCAGAGATGAGATCATACTGGAACAGAGGACTCTTAATCCGAAGTGCATGCATGTGTGTTCAGCCCATCAGTTGTGCCTGACTGTGATTCCATGGACTGCAGCCCGCCAGGCTCCTCTGTCCATGGGGTTTCCCAGCCAAGCATACTGGAGCGGGTTGCCATTTCCTTCTCAAGGGATCTTCCTGACTCAGGGAACGAAACTGCGTCTCCTGCATTGGCAGGTGGATTCTTTACCCCTGAGTCCCCAGGGAAGCCCATGGATCCAATATGAGTGGTGTCCTAAGAAGAAGATAAGAGACACAGACACGTGGAGAAGACTGTGTGGAGATGGAGGCAGGGACTGGAGTGAGGCATCTGCAAACCAAGGGATGGCAAGGTTGACCCACAGCCACCAGACGCCAGAGGGGCCCTGGTCCAGACTCTCCATCAACCCCTCCAGAAGGAGCTAACCCAGCTGACATCTTGACTTCAGACTTCTGGCCTCCAGACTGTGAGACAATACATTTCTGTTGTTATAAACTCTCCAGGTGGGGACACCATGTTACAGCCACCCTAGGAAACAAGTACAGCGTCCTTCTGAATCCGAAGTAGAGAGAACGGGCCTGTGACTCTACATTTTACATCTTTCCAGTCGTTCTGACGCCTCAGGGTTTGAGAATTTCTACTCGAAGCCCATGCACCCAAACTGTGCCTCCTCCAGTTAGTTCTTGGCTGAGTCGCGGGTGTTTGTGCATGCTCACTTGTGTCCAGATCTTTGCCACCCTGTAAACTCTAGCCCACCTGGCTCCTCTGTCTGTGGAATTTTCCAGGCAAGAATACTGGAGTGGGTTGCCATTTCCTCCTCCAGGGGATCTTCCCAACCCAGAGATTGAATCTGAGTCTTCTGTGTCTCCTGCATTGGCAGGCAGATCCTTTACCACTGAGCCACCTGGAAAGCCCAAAAGAATCCCATCTAAAAATGTCCCCAAGAACAGGGGGAATGAAAAATGCCCAACGAACTGACGCTGTATATTGAGACTGAAAAGTGAGGCAGGCAGGCAGCTCCTTAAAGCAGAATTATGAAGCTTTTTGTGGGTAACTTACGAGTAACTTGGATCAGGCACATGGCAATCTGGAAGCATCCCCAGCTGCACTCCATACTTCTAAGGGACCATCGGGAGTTTGTAGTTAAGCTCAGTTATGGAGGGAAGTGCTTGGAGTCAGAAACTGCATTCCTAAGTCAAGACCCTATGTGATTTATGATGGGTGGGTACCAAAAATATGTCAGCCAAGGTCTTTGTCCTTATTTGGAGACTAACAGAGCAGAGATGCTACTTGGACCTAATGATCATTGTGCTGTGTGCTAAATCGCTTCAGTCTTGTCCAACTCTGTGCGACCCTATGGACTGTAGGCTTCTCTGTCCCTGGGATTCTTCAGGCAAGAGTAACTGAAGAGGCTTTCCATTTCTTCCTCCAGGGATTCTTCCCCACTCAGGGATTGAACCTTCGTCTCTTAGACCTTCCGCAAAGCCAGGTGGGTTCTTAACCGCTAGCGCCATCTGGGAAGCTAAATAATATCTATAATCATTGAACAATATCTATTCATTACAAAGGGGCTGCTCACGTGGCGCAATAGTAAAGAATCTTCCTGCCAATGCAGGAGACAAGGGTTCGATCCCCGTGTAGGGAAGATGATCCCCTGGAGGAGAATATGGCAACCCACTCCAGTATTCTTGCCTGACAAATTATACGGACAGAGGAGCCTGCCTGGCTACAGTCCATGAAGTCACAAAGAGTGGGACACAAATGAGCACACACACACACATTCATTACAAAGCCACTGACAATGGAGAAGAGATTTATTGCACAGCACAGTCCTAGGTAGGGTTAGTGGAAGGACAGGAGGAGCTGAATGGGCCCAAGATGACATCCGTGATGCATACACATGGCAGACCCTCCAGTCCTCTTCCTCCTTTGCCTTGAATCATTCATCTGCGACTTTGAGCCCTTGAGTTGGAGGATGCCGCTAAAGACACAAACACCCTGCACAGCTACCTGCCTCTTGTATGGGCCAGGCATGCTTCCTCAACCAGCAGAAGCTCTTGGGCAGAGCAAAGGCCCCCCTGCATCATGGGACTACTGTTCTAGGCTTTAAGGAGACATGAGCTGGGCATCCATTGCATCAGCTCCCATGGAAGATTCTCACTGGTCCTTTGAAAGATGCATCATAATCCTGGACTGGTACCTGGGGACACAGAAGTGGATGTAGCAGGACCCATGACCTCAGGATGCTTGAAGGCTAAAGAGTACAGACTGGGACACAGACTTGCTTGGACCACTGTGCAAACGTGGAGGAGATGCCCTAGGTCTCACTTCTCTGGACCTCACTTTCTAAACAGAGAACAAAATTAAAATTAGCACTGCCTAATTTTCTGGAAATGCAGTTATTAATGGATCATGGTCTCAGCTGGCAAAAGGGCACTGAGCGAGGTGGAGCATCTGGTTCCAGGGACTGGTCCAGGCTTCCAAGGACCCGGGCAGCTGAGCTTCCATTAGTTTGAGAAATGCACCATGGGGTTTGTCTTCCAATTTTAGCCAAAGATCAGAGCAGGGGTGATTTTTCCAAAAGATCTTTTCAATAGCAGTTGACAAAGCTTTGCAGTATAAGAAGCCCCTGATGAGAAAGGAGTTTTCTATCTGCTTCATCTTATAAAGAACTTAAACATTTAAAATCATACTAAAGCTACCTTTGGAGCCCTTGAAAACGTTACATTTTAATAATCAAATACTGCACATGCTATATTTAGTAATACCATTAACAATGACTGTATGTGATTTTATGGGTTTTAGATCATGTTTCCTTAATCCAGGGCTTCTCAACCTCAGCTCTACTGACATTTGATGACTCTTGACATCAATTCTTTGATGTGGGGACAGTTCTATATATGGTACGACGTTTAGCAGAATCTGTGACCTTTTACTCATTAGATATCCATAACACCTCCATAGCTCTGACACCAAAAATGGCCCCAAACTTTACCTGGGAGGCAAATCACCCCCGCTTGAGAACCATTGCTCAAATCCTTACCCATCACATTTTCTAAGGCACTTCTCCTTCTCCTCCTCCTCTTTCTTCCTCCTGAGCTCTTGCAGCTCTTAACAGTAGCATGAAGGACCTAGAATCTAATCTCCCATCCACTGGATTCTGGGCTCTTTCTGCCACATATGCTTTCATCCAGCTGTCCAGCAGATGCTTACTCCACATCCCCACTGGGTGGGCTACCAGGGATAGAATGGGGGCAAAGCCCCTGTTCTCGTGGGGCTCAGGGTCTGGTAGAACAAGCTCTGGGAGATGAAGGAAGGTGGTGTCTTTGGGGTTCTTCTCTCCAGTGCATCCTGTGGGGTCCTGACTTGCAGAGTATTAGGCTTCATTTTTATAGGGCACTCGCTGTATGACATTTAGTCTGTACATCCATCCTGTGAGCCAGCTACTTTATTCCCTCATTTTGTAGCTGGAGAAGGGTAGGCATAAAGCAGGTGGAGGGCACATGGCCAAGAGATAGCAGGGAGGGAGGGGAGTATAAGGAGGCAGTCTAGCTCCAGAGACCAAAGTGTAATGAAAGTGTTATTCGTTCAGTTGTGTCCAACTCTTTGCGACCCCATGGACTGCAGCATGCCAGGCTTCCCTGTCTTTTACTATCTCCTGTAGTTTGTTCCAACTCGTGTCCTTTGGGTCAGTGATGCTATCCAACCATCCCATCCTCTGTCTCCTCCTTCTCCTGCCTTCAGTCTTTCCCAGATCAGAGTTTTTTTCCAATGAGTCGACTCTTCGCATCTGGTAGCCCAGATGATACAAATTAATATGAATCATGGTATATTCAAAGTTTTCCGGCTTCATCTGCCCATGTGCCCTCCTTGGAGGTTCCCAGCAGATAGATAGGGACCTTCCATTGTGGCCTGGAGCCACTGGGAACAAGTGGCAAGAAGGTATGAGGATAACTCATCTCAGGCCTGATAATGGAGTGGACATTGTGGGTCCTGGCTCTGCTTCTCTCGGTGGCCAGCCTGGGTGGGGTGGGGGGTTCCAGCTTCTCTGAGCCTCAGGCTCCATAAGTGTGTCAATAAAGGCTGGGCTGTGCATCAGTGACTCCATGACTTGACCAAGGTCTGTGTCACTCACAGAAAACCTTGACATCCTCCTCAGCTCTTCAACAACCCACAGGAAAGGAGGGACAGAATTAGAGCCACTTTTCCCAGATACTTCTATAAAACGGGGAAGACCTTTCCTCGGGCACCTTCCTTCTAATTCCGTGCTAGGAAGAGGCCGACTCTGAGAATCCAGCCTCTGAAATCAAGGCCAGTGCACTGACATTCTCTCCAGTCTGAGATTCCGAATGTGGTGCAAACCTCGATTTTACAGGAGCAGGTGAAAGGGAGCAGCAGCTGACAGTTGAGAGCACCTGCTGTGTGTTGAGCTCAGGGTGGGGACGGGGGGGACCCTGCGGCCACTTTCTCACCCAGTTCTCATCGCAGGTCTATCCGTAGGTGTCTTCCTGCCTGTTTCACTGTCAGGGAAACTGATAAAAGCCTAACAGCAGTGATGTGTCTGAGGGAGAGTGGAGAGAGGGGCCAGGCGACTGAGTTAGTGAAGGCTAGGCTTTCTGGGAACCCAGAAATGGGAAGCAAAGCGGCACCTTTCCAAAGGACAAGAAAACAGCCAGGGGAAATCAACTCCATGGCCTGAAACCACGGGAGGAATTTCAGCCCCAGATGAAAGTGACTGGAAAGAAACTCTAGTTCCATGAAAACTCAAAATCAAGAAATCACACAGGAATCAGGGCCCTCTGTCCTTTGCGCTGGGATCTCAGTCAAAGGAAATTGCAGCTGAGTTAACAAGGATAACTGATCCTGACATATCCATCTCAGCAACAGAAAATAAAACATGGCCAGTTTTCAGTCGGCCAAAGGAGACACACTGCTGCTGCTGCTAAGTCGCTTCATTCGTGTCCGACTCTGTGCGACCCTATAGACAGCAGCCCCCCAGGCTCCTCCATCTCTAGGATTCTCCAGACAAGAATAGTGGACTAGGTTGCCATTTCCTTCTCCAGTGCATGCATGCATGCTAAGTTGCTTCAGCCGTGTCCAACTCTGTGCAACCCCATAGACGGCAGCCCACCAGGCTCCTCTGTCCACAGGATTCTCTAGGCAAGAATACTGGAGTGAGTTAAGGAGGCACACAGACCCTGACAAATTGCCTCAACTGTATGCAACCCTATATCATGTTGTTCTAAAGCACATATGGTCATTGGTCTGCTCAGATTTAACTCATTTAAAGACCCATCTTTATTTTTCCTTCCATCAGATTTCTCTAGTCAAAAAGAGGTACCCTAATTTTTATATGAATATTTATAAGCCTTATTTAATCCTGTGTGAAATAAGGCTATGTGTAAATTTTGAAAGCTATAAATAGGATCCAGTGATCTGTTTTAGAGTAAATGCTGGTGGTGATGGTGGTCTAATTTTCTCCCTGTACATATGGAAATCTCATTGCTAGCCAGTTAAGTGAAATGGGTTATCATTTTTTAGAATATTGAAAGCCTGTTACATACCATGCACTGTGCTTGATGCTTCATACACATTTACATTTTATCTAAAATAAATCCTCACCACGACCTTGATTTGTAAATCTTGACATCTACAGAGGACTTCGTGGTGGCTCAATGGTAAAGAATCTGCCTGTAATGCAGGAGACACGTGAGGCGCAGGTGTGATCCCTGGGTCAGGAAGATCCCCTGGGGGAGGGCATGGCAACCCACTCCAGTACTCCTGCCTAGAGAATCCCATGGACAGAAGAGCCCAGTGGGCTACACTTCATGGGGTCACAGAGAGTCAGACACAACTGAAGTGACTTAGCACACACACACAACATCTACAGAGAAGATGTCTGACTTTATTTGGAAGAGTGGTGTAGGTATTAAATAAGGAGGTGTTGAGTAAGAATGAACTCACTCAACACATCTCAGTCCCCATTTCCCCCAGAGCTCATCTGTTTGCAAAAGGGGAGAGAAGATGCTTCGTAAGATAATCCCCTCCATTCTGCTATGTCACACCCAAGGTGCAGCTGACTCCACCCTCAGACTTCCTCAAATAGGTTTTGCTTCAGGCAATAGGAGATAAAATAGAATTTTAATGCTTCTGGCCAAAGGCTCTTATTGAATTTGCAAGACAAGTGTTGCACACAAGGTGATCTTCCCAATAAGTGATGAGGTTTGAAAGTAGAACAGCCAGTTATACTGAGCTTTTACTTAAGGAAGAGACATCTCATGGGGAACTAGAAACGATGTTGTATCGATCAGAGTTGCAGAGGAGACACTCTCCAAGGATAATTTATCTACAAAGGACCCTCTACATAGATGTGGCTATGAGGGCATCATAGAGGCTTGTGCAGTAAGTAAACTGGGGCTTCGGAGGAGGCAAGGTGTTCCCACTGGGGGGGGTTGAAGAGATGAGATGGGAGGCCATCCAGAAGGCTCCCTTGATTGGAGCAGTGGCCTTCCAAGGTTCCCAGCAGCCCTAGGAGCCAGTACAGGAAGGGGACTGGGGACTTAATGCCCTTGCTCCTTCTAATTTCTGCCAGGGCTCCCGAGGGTTCAAGCCCTGGAAGCCCAAAGAACTTGGGATCTTTTGATACAGTTCCTACAAGTCAGACTCACAGGCTGGAGAGCAGGTGGAGAGTGGGGTGGGGTAAACCTAGGGAACAGTGGAAGGTGGTTAGTTTGGGGGCTCCTAAGAATTGAAGGTGTGTCCCTAGAGAGAGAAAAATTAGAACCATCTGAATAATTTCAGGAAGTGCACCAAAGACCAGAGGGGAGGAGCTATCAGGCCACAGATTTCTCAGTTGCAATTCTGGGTGAAGGAAAAGTTTCTAAGGATTTGAGCAGTTCCCAAGTGAAGTGGACTATCTGGGGAGGAGGGCAGTGGGGTTTGGATTAAGACAGGCTGGCTCTGTGCAAGGGATGCTAGAGAAGGGATTCTTGCAGTGTGCAAACAGTTAGACCAGGCGACTGCTTGCTTCCCTTCAATATCCACCTTCTATCCCCAAACAGACAACTCTTCTTCAAGTTGGTTCATGCCCTTCCAGAACTTTCCAGTAAGTCTGACTCTTTGGTTTTTATTAACCGTGGACAGGCAGCATACCTAATAGCTAAGAGCACAGCCTCTGGAATCAGACTGCCTGGTTTTAAATCCTGATCCATGTTTGCTTTGCGACCTCAGACCTCATACTAGTGCCTCAGTTTCCTCATCTGTAAAGTGGTGAAAGTGAAAATTGCTCAGTTGTGTCCAACTTTTCGCAAGCCCATGACCTGTAGCCTGCCAGGCTCTTCTGTCTGTGGAATTCTCCAGGCCAGAATACTGGAGTGGGGGTAGCTGTTCCCTTCTCCAGGGGATCTTCCCAACCCAGGGATCAAACCCAGGTCTCCTACATTGCAGGCAGATTCTTTACCGTCTGAGCCACCAGGGAAGGGGATGTTAAAACCTACCCCATATGAAAGACTATTGTATGGACCAGTGAGAGAACAAATGCTAAGCACTTAACACCCATCCTACACGATCAGTCAACTCTGCCCAAATATTTGCTAGTAATACTTATTATACACAAAATTACCAGGCCAATATAGCACTGTATCAATTAAGTGCCATGTCAGATATCATTTTGCCTTAATTTTTAAACCAACACTTACATATACACACAAAACAGCAACCTATCTCAACTCCCTTCGCCACAAGAGATAAAGCTCCAATTTGACTCATGCAAACTGTCATCCACAAGGTCTGTGAGCTCGCCAGTTCTGCCAGTGGTCATGAATTCTTGTCCAACGAGGCTACCCTGTTACTCCGTTTGGTTTAGACTGGCTTCCTTTCCCCCTCAGTGTGTTGAGACAGAGCCTGCCAAGCTGTGCAAACAGGCAGCTGATGAGCAGTAGAAACCTGGCTGGGCATTTATTCCTGCATCCACCTGCCCAGCTTTCCAGCACACATTGTCTGTGCACCTGGCCCCAGCTGGCTGATACAAGGTCACAGATGGCACGCCATGGCCCTTTCCCAGAGGAGGGGAGACCAGCAACCAGGCTGGAGACCCGGTTCCAGGCACCAGTTCCATGCCCAGCCTTTCCTGGTTTGCAGACCCCCCTGGATCCCGCTGCGACTTGTGCGACTGGATTCCCCCACCTGAGCCTGTTGCCTGTCTCAACCATTGCTGGGTCCTGACCTTCAGCCGCTCTATATCACCCCATTCCAGTTCCCTGCACTTTTCTGTGTCTCCCTCCTTGATCCTCTAGAATGGAACCATCTGTGGGGGCCTCCTTGCTGGGAGACATTCATCAGAACTACCACAGGAAGTTAAACTTGACTTACTGATCCTCAGTTTCTCCATCTGTGAAATGGGAGTATCCCCACACTGCAATCCATAGCAAAGAAAGGTGGCATAGTGGTAAAGAATCTGCCTGCCAATGCAGGAGGCAAAAAAAAATGCAGATTCAATCCCCAGGTTGGGAAGATCCTTTGGAGGAGGAAATGGCAACCCACTTCAGTATTCTTGCCTGGAGAATTCCATGGACAGAAAAGCCTGGTGGGCTACAGTCCACGGGATTGCAAAGAATCAGACACAACTGAGTACGCACACGTCACACATCCAGACTGCAGTCAGCATCATAAAAATCCCTGCCCTTTATAAAGTGCCTGCTACAGGCAGGTAGATACTATGCGTTTGTTCACCTTCATTAAAGAGGTGGTGTGGCTGTGTTACAGGTGAGGAACGAGAGGCTTCAGAAAGTTGGGTGAGTTCCCCCAGGTCCCTCAGCCACTCACACCAAAGCTGGGATCCTGATTGAATCCTGTATGATTCCAAAGCCTTCATTCTCCCACCATGCCACACGGCCACTCCAAGATGCCACACAGTTCTGGACACGTATAACCAGTGAAGTGATATGAATAGGTGTGATAGTACTTGAAGTGTTTTCCTTTTTGAAGCACCCAGCACAAAGGAAAGCTGATCACTCTGAACCAGGAAGCCAGGCTGCACCTAGGATTTGAGGCTGTAGATCAATGTTGGTATTAATCTGACTGCATCCTCGGGGCATGGAAGAGCTTGGTTTGAAATTAGTTTGATCGCTAACCATTTTATTTTCATCCTATGTAGTGCTTTGCCTTTGAAAAATGCCTCCAGCCCATATTACAACGAATTTTAATGCAACCTGTTCTCATTAATCGAGGGTCTCCATCACAGAGCACTTCCTTCTGACAATTAATGCTTGAGTTCGGGACGTTGAAAGCATTCACATCCATCACTCAGAATTCTGGTCACAAAACTGACAATTAATTTGATAAAGTTGGCTGAGGAAATTAAATGTTCCTGCCATTGCAGAGATAACTAGCTAATTTGCATCAGTAGACTTGGGCTATACCTACTAAGATATGTAAAATCCTTTTTCATTTCCTCCTGAAGTATAGATAACTGGGCTCTGGGCTAGTTATGGAAGTGAGATCTTGGGGCCAACCATATGGTTTCACATCATTGTCTTGGTTCCTGGGTTTCTATTTGAGCAAACTGAGCCTTTCCAATTTCTTCAGAGCATGGCAAAATCATTCCATGCTCTCTCCTCTCAGATCTCTTTCCCCTCAGTGGAAAGTGGAGGGGGGTTGGGGACAGACAGACCTGGGTTTGAATCCAGCCTCCCAAAGTCACATGGTTAATAAGTGGCAGATTCAGAGATAGAACGAGATAGCCTGGCTCTAAGCCCAGGCCCTGAATGCTGGGCCATACTGCCTCCTCTGGCAGAGACTTCATCACAGTGAACATTCACTGTTTGCTCTCTGTTGTGTTCCCAGGCCTCAACTGTGAGCCTGGCACATAGAGCCTGGCACACTCATAGCTGGTGGAAAGAATGAGTGGAAGGATATGGAAGTGATAGGTGGTGGATGGGTAGATGGCTGGATGGGTAGTAGATGAAAAGGTGTTAGATGAGAGGTAGCTGTGTGGGTGGATGGGTAAATAGGGAGTCTCTGGGGGGAATCAATGGGTGGGGTGGATAGTGAATTGATGGACGGGTGAGTCAGTAGATGGATGATGAGCAGATTGGTGGATGGAGGGATGTGTTGAATGAATGGATAATGACTGGATGAGATAGATTTCTATTTAGGAGGTGCATGGGTGGGTAGGTGAATAAGTAAGTGGATGGGGGGACACTTAGATGAGTAGGAGTGGACACGTAGGGGTGGGGTGGGACAGATAATTGAACGTATGGATGGATGGAAGGGTGGAGTAGAATATATGGATAGGTGAAGAGAAAGTGGACGGGGAGATGGATGGTGAATGGTTGGTAGGTGGGCGGGACTGTAGAGGCAGAGAGAAGAAAGCAGGCTTTGGAGCCTCCAAAAAGTAGATCAGAATCCAGTTCTATAGGCCTGTAGGGGGATGGGTGGGTGTCTAGAGGGAGTCTTTCCTTTTTGGTTCTGTCTCCTCATCTCACACTAAGCCCGGTGGTAAGGTGCAAGTGGTGTGACTCACATCTCATTCACTTACTGTTCGAAGCCCCCAGCACTCAGGTCATATTGTTCCACATACGACCCTCCATAGAAGAGGGGAGACTTGAAACAGCCAGTTCTCTTTAAAACAGCTCTGTCCAAGAGGCGGAGAAAGCAATGGCACCCCACTCCAGTACTCTTGCCTGGAAAATCCCATGGACAAGAGCCTGGTAGGCTGCAGTCCATGGGGTCGCTAAGAGTCAGAAACAACTGAGCAACTTCACTTTGACTTTTCACTTTCATGCATTGGAGAAGAAAATGACAACCCACTCCAGTGTTCTTGCCTGGAGAATCCCAGGGACGGTAGGGCCTGGTGCGCTGCCGTCTGTGGGGTCATACAGAGTCGGACACGACTGAAGCGACTTAGCAGCAGCAGCAGCAGTCCAAGAGGAGGAGCTGAAGTGGCTGAAATTACACAGCTCCAAAAAAGACTCTGATCCACCCTGGAATTTTTTTTTTTTTTTTTTTTTTTACTTTCTGTGCCTTACTGCACTGGTGTCCTTTCATTTCAAATTTCTTCCCTCCTTCCAGCTACCTACATTCCACACCAGTCCTTAAAGCCCAGCTCAAAAGCTGCCTCCTGCAGGAAGCCTTCCTTGATCTACACAAGACTTCAGACTCCATCTCTCCCTTACTGGGGCTCCCTCTTCCATATGCTCCACTCTTTATTATGCAGCTTTTGAAGCCTTATTTTGCATTATAATCAGAGTACAGAAGTCTAGAGATAGTGATGCTACCTATGCTATGTTTGGGCACTTAAAAGAAAATCGTAATGGCACTCATCTTTATCTTGCAATATACCTGGAGAATTATGCAACATCACAGATGTGAACGAAACAGCAGTGTCCTACTTTGTAAGTAAAACAATTTCCTTTTCACCTCCATAGCTTTCTTTTCATTTGCGTTTTCCCTATTTCTGATCTGATTTTCTCTCCAGAGATGCCTGAGAGAGTCTCTCTGAATGAAGGGGAGGGAATAAGAAAACAGGCGCAATAATCTCAGACAATCCCAGCCTTGCAGATGAAACCTGACCAGCCTCTCCCCAGACTCTCCCTTCCTTGCCCAGTTTGTTCTTTAGGTCCCAGCTCTGCCCCTTTGGTCCTGACCCCTCCTCCACTAGCATGATGTGTTTTATCCTGACTGCCTTTCCCAGTTGTCCCACCTGGAGGGCTGCATGCCTCAGAGGCAGATGGACTGCACACCTGGTCCTAGTTCCTGCAAGTAGACAAAGGACAGGAAGCAATAGCCACCAAATTCCCTATCTTATAAACCATTGTGTTGCTGCTAGTATTTCAGCATTGGCTGAAGGACTTGCTCAAATACTAGCATGGTTCCAAACACTAGGTGTCCCCACTACACACACACACATACACACACACACACACAGAGCATCCCCACCACACACACACATATACAACATCCCCATCATACACACACACACACAGAACATCCCTATCATACACATACATACACTCACACACACAGCATCCCTATCATACAAACACATACACACACACACACAGAGCATCCCCACCACACATATACAGCATCCCCATCATACACACACACGCACACACAGTATCCTCATCATACACACACACATACAGCATCCACATCACACACACATACAGACAATGTCCGCATCATACACACATACACATACAGCATCCCCATAATACACACCACACACAGGGCATCCACACCACACACACACAGAGCATCCCCACCACACACACACACACACACACACACAAACTGTGATCCATCTGAGGCTGTGTGTGTGTTCATCTGAGGCTCATCCACAGTTTTCTGCACGTGACAAGCACACACAGAAGTTTGTTGGGTGAAACAACTCTTTCGTTTAAATCAAGCAGTAGGCCTGCACTCTGTCTGACAGAACATACTAATGTAAAAGGTACGTTCCGGCTGAAACCCATGTCTTTCAGAACAAGGTAGAACTCTAGTAATATGATTATTTCCAGCTCTGTACTAGATATTTCATGCCCATTCTCTCTCATTCCCTTTAGCCTCCTGCCAAGTAAGTGACATAATCCCCAGTGATAGATCAGGAAAGGCTGATCTCTCTGAGGCTCAGAAGATAGACAGCTTGACCCCTTGACTCTAGTGGCTGGTGCTGAGATCCAGGGTTTGAGCTGAGCTCTTCCCTGGTCTAGACTTCTCGTTGCCTCCCTCTGTGTCTCAGCTTCATGTTTTGGCCTACACGCCATGACAGCTGTGGTTTAGGGCATGATTCTGAACTTGATGAGATCAGAAAGGGAAGGATGTTGACTTCCACAATCGCGTGGAAGGCAGCCAGGTGGCCAGCTGTTAGCAAATGCCGTGTTCACATCCCTGCTCCCTCAAGGTAAATTGGTGCAGCCACTATTTTTAAGGAGGAGCCTTAAAAACTAAAAATAGAGTTGCCATATGAGCTAGCAATCACACTCCTGGGTATATATCCAGGGAAAACCTGGCACCCCAGTGTTCATAGCAGCACTATTTACAGTAGGTAAGACACAAAAGCAGCCTCAATGTCTATCAACAGATGAATGGATAAAGAAGGAGTAGCATATATACATGCAATGGAATATTGCTCAACCATAGAAAGGGAATGAAAATGCCATTTCCAGCAGTATGGAGGGACCTAGAGATTATTATGCTAAGTGAAGTAAGTTAAACAGAGAAAGACAAATGTCATATGATATCACCTATATGTGAAATCTAAAATATGATACAAGTGTACTTATTTACAAAACAGAAACAGAGTCACAGACATAGAAAATAAACTTATGGTTACCAAAGGCTGAAGGAAGGGAGGAGGGATAAATTAGGAGTCTGGGATTAGCAGATGTAAACTAGTGTGCATGAAATAGATAAATGACAAAGGCAGCTGTATTCAGTATCCTGAGATAAGCCACCACGGAAGAGAAAATGAAAAAGAACATATGAACAGACAAGTAGAGATATATATAGATAGATAGATAGATATAGATAAAGATATATAGAGAGATATAACTAAGCCACTTTACTGTGTACCAGAAACCAACACAACATAAATCAATTATACTTCAAGAAAAAAATTTTTTTAAAGAATTAAACTCCCTCAACACTGTTTGTCATGGAGTATTTTGTAAGTCTGGGTGCTCATCTGTTCGGGTATTTCTTTGTGAGATCAGTTCAGTTCAGTCACTCAGTCCTGTCTGACTCTTTGAGACCCCATGCACTGTAGCACACCAGGCTTCCCTGTCCATCACCAACTCCCAGAGCTTGCTCAAACTCATGTCCATCAAATCGGTGTTGACATCCAACCATCTCATCCTCTGTCATCCCCTTCTCCTCCCGCCTTCAATCTTTCCAAGCATTAGGGTCTTTTCAAATGAGTCAGTTCTTTGCATCAGGTGGCCAAACTATTGGAGTTTCAGCTTCAGCATCAGTCCTTCCAATGAATGCTCAGGACTGATTTCCTTTACAGTTGACTGGTTAGATCTCCTTGCAGTCCGAGAGACTCTCAAGAGTTCTCCAACATCACAGTTCAAAAGCATCCATTCTTCGGTGCTCAGCTTTCTTTATAGTCCAACTCTCACATCTGTACATGACTACTGGAAAAACAAAGTCTTGACTAGACAGACCTTTGTTGACAAAATAATGTCTCTGTTTTTTAATATGCTGTCTAGGTTGGTCACAGCATTCCTTTCACGGAGCAAGTGTCTTTTAATTTCATGGCTGCAATCACCATCTGCAGAGATTTTGGAGCCCAAAAATATAAAGTCTGACACTGTTTCCACTGTTTTCCCATCTATTTCCCATGAAGTGATGGGACCAGATACCATGATCTTCGTTTTCTGAATGTTGAGCTTTAAGCCAACTTTTTCCCTCTCCTCTTTCACTTTCATCAAGAGGCTCTTTAGTTCCTCTTCACTTTCTGCCATAAGGGTGGTGTCATCTGCATATCTGAGGTTATTGATATTTCTCCTGGCAATCTTGATTCCAGCTTGGGCTTCTTTCAGCCCAGTGTTTCTCATGATGTACTCTGCATAGAAGTTAAATAAGCAGGGTGACAATATACAGTCTTGACGTACTCCTTTCCCTATTTGGAACCAGTCAGTTGTTCCATGTCCAGTTCTAAGTGTTGCTTCTTGAGTTGCATACAGATTTCGCAGGAGGCAGGTAAGGTGGTCTGGTATTCCCATCTCTTTTAAGAATTTCCCACAGTGTGGTGATCTACACAGTCAAAGACTTTGGTGTAGTCAATAAAGCAGAAGTATATGTTTTTTTGGAACTTTCTTACTTTTTCTGTGATCCAGTAGATGTTGGCAATTTGAGCTCTGGTTCCTCTGCCTTTTCTAAATCCAACTTGAACATCTGGAAGTTCACAGTTCACGTACTGTTGAAGCCTGGCTTGGAGAATTTTGAACTTTACTAGTGTGTGAGATGAGTGCAATCATGCGGTAGTTTGAACAATCTTTGGCATTGTCTTTCTTTGGGATTGGAATGAAAACTGACCTTTTCCAGTCCTGACTACAGAGTTTTCCAAGTTTGCTGGCAATATTGAGTACAGCACTTTCACAGCATCATCTTTCAGGATTTGAAATAGCTCAACTGGAATTCCATCACCTCCACTAGCTTTGTTCATAGTGATGTCTCCTAAGGCCCACTTGACTTTGCATTCCAGGATGTCTGGCTCTGGGTGAATGATCACACCATCGTGGTTATCTGGGTTGTGAAGATCTTTTTTGTACAGTTCTTCTGTGTATTCTTGCCACCTCTTCTTAATATCTTCTGCTTCTGTTAGGTCCATACCATTTCTGTCCTTTATTGAGCCCATCTTTGCATGAAATGTTCCCTCGATATCTCCAATTTTCTTGACGAGATCTCTAGTCTTTTCCATTCTATATATATATATGCATGTCAGGAACCTCTGACCATAGTCCTTCAGGCACTCTGTCTATCAGATCTAATATCTTGAATCTGTTTGTCACTTCCACTGTATAATCGTAAAGGATTTGATTTAGGTCATACCTGAATAGTCTGGTGGTTTTCCCTACTTTCTTCAATTTAAGTCTGAATTTGGCAATAGGGAGTTCATGATCCAAGCCATAGTCAACTCTTGTTTTTGCTGACTATATAGAGTTTCTCCATCTTTGGCTGCAAAGAATATAATCAATCTGATTTCGGCATTGACCATCTGGTGATATCCATGTGTAGAGTCTTTTGTGGTATTGGAAGAGGGTGTTTGCTATGACCAGTGTGTTCTCTTGGCAAAACCCGGTTAGCCTTTGCCCTGCTTCGTTTTTGTACTCCAAGGCCAAATTTGCCCCTTACTCCAGGTATCTCTTAACTTCCTACTTTTGCATTCCATTCCCCTATAATTTCCTTTGTGAGATCATCTGATCTATATCCATCTCCCCTGTCGGGTGGTAAACTTGATGAGGATAGACACTCTGCCTGTTTTGCTGGCCAGGGCTTCCTCTGCTCCTGGACATGATGGCTGGTCCACCAGTGGGCATTCACTACTTATATATGCATGAATGATGTGTGGGGCTCACCCTCTACCTACTGTGTGAACTTGGAAATTATATACGTCATCTCCTGTGTTATCTCCATTTTACAGATAAAGAGACCAAGGCTTTGGGGGTTGAGTAACTCATCAGAGCCAGCTGAGCTGGGTGTGGACCCAGCCTGTGGGCTCCCAGACACAGCATTCTGCTCCTGCAAGTCTCCTTGGTCTCTCCTTGGTCCCCTCTGTGCCTGGACATCCCCCGCTCCACATCGCTAACTGGGTCTGTGCTGTGCTTGTTTACAGGCTGAGGAAGCAGCAGGGGCAGGGCGGCCAGCTCTTGGACATGGAAGGCCGAGCCGGGAGCCAGGCCCAGGGCAAGCTCCAGGACGGGTGTAACAACAACATTCTGGCCCATGCCTGTTCTCGTGGCTGCAGCAGCTAAGCCACCACCTGCGGCTTCCAGCGGGACTGCATACACCTCTGCCCTGCCCACCGAAAGCCCCCTCTGCCACAACGGTTCCCATCTCACCCCAAATAACATCAGATGCAGAGAAAGCCCTGGGCTCAGAGCTGGGGAGCCTGGGTTCTGGTCCCAGCTGCCCAGCTAATTCCCTGCACATCTGTGGACAAGCCTTGCCCTTTCTGTGCCTCAGTTTTCCACATCTGTCAAAGGAGTTACACAGCTCTATGCCCCACCTCTGATTACAAAGTTATCAGAAGAATCCAATTGGGTAGTGGACATGCAAAACCTTTGACATTTATGACATTATTTATACAGGCGAAACAGAACCTTACTATTTGGAGTGCACTCCCATCCCCTAAAGCAACTATACCATCACAACTTTGCAATTCTGTCTACCCTGGTCTTCAGAGCATACTTTTGAAAATGCAGCCCTTAATAGTCTGCTGTGTTTGCCCTGCCTATGGAAACACGATCCCCCAATCCTGGAGCAAAACCGGAAGTGTCCTCTTTTGCCTCCTCTGCCAGGCCAGTCTTTCTGACGTTCGAAGTTGGCCTGCTACTGTCCCCATTGTTAATTTCAGCAGGTCTCCACTCCCATCCCACCCCTTGTGCTGGGATGGCAGGACGATGCCCATTCAAAAGGTCAAGTCACTGACCGTCAGTCACCCCTAAAGAGTGTCAGCAGAGTTCCTCCCCAAACCCAGTCCCATGGCAGAACTCCGAGTCTCTGTCTCCATCCAATTTTCCTTTCCTGAAAGGGGGTGACATCATCTCATCAGCATCATCTTAAAGAGGGTCTCTAATTGCCATCAAGAAAGCTGTTCCACACTTATAAACTAGGAAGCCCAGTTGGTTAGAAAGTTTACTCTAGGAGGATGGTGGACTCCCGCTAAGAGCAAACTACTTGATGATCTGTTCAGGGAGCACTTTGTTTTTGAATTGGGAGATGCTTTTAGCAACCAGAATAAAGCTTAGACTTGGAATCAGGACTGTGATTGGAATCCAGCCCTGCTGTTTATTAACTGGAAGACCTCAGGCAATCACATAATCACTTCAGTGTCAGTCTCCTCATTTTAAAATAGGGATTAAAAAAACTAACCCCTGGGGTTGTTAAAAGGTTAATTAAGATCCTGTGTGTGACATAGCCAAACTTCTTTGTAGCAGTTTTTGGTCTACATCATAATCAACATAATTTCAAGAAACTTTCTTGTTTCACTCATTGGGCAGGTCAGTTTTCTGTAGAAACAAGCCTGGTGTTTTAGATTATTTGAACTCATCTTTCTGGAGTCTCTGATATCTGTACAGTCCTGTGAAAAGTTCAGTTGCATTTTTATTTTTATCCAACTTTCACTATTTACATCATAAACCTCTTAGATTTCTTGAGACTTTTTCATATATCATGTGGTTTATGTTTTTATTTGAAAAAAGGAAAGAAATGATCCTTGTTTTCCTCCTTTGAACCCAGGCTGTTTCTAGATAGTATTGTCCACTTGTCCACTGTTTTGTACACTTTTCATTCTTTGTTCCTTGTGGGCACCATCCTGTCCCTTGCAGGAAATAATGGGGCTGCTTCTCTCTTCACTGTGACCGTGGCTACACTGAGGGTGTCTCACTAGACTGAGTTCATGAATTAGGGGCAGGAGCTGAAAGTAGCCCAAGACATTGGATTTCCTGGCTCTGTTCAAGTCAGCCTTGTTCCTTGTTCAGAATAAACTATTTCTTGGAGATTCCTTCTTACAACTTTGTTCTTATTCATGGTTGAGTGAGATGGCAACGTACCCTTAAGAGTCAAATTTAGCAAGAAACAAAATAGACTGGGGGCAGGGATGTAGGGAGTATGTCAAGTCAGTGATGTGTTTCCTTTGCCCACAGAATAAAACCAAGCTTGGCAATTTAAGGCTCAGTCCAACTTGATCACAATTCATGTTGTCGTCATCACCACCATCATCATTATCATCACCATCATCATTATCACCACCATCATCATTATCATCACCATCATCATTATCATCACCATCATCATTATCATCACCGTCATCACCACCACACCACCATCATCTCCATCATCATCACCGCTGTCATCATCCCCATTGCCATCGTCCTCATCCTCAGAAGCAGCAGCAGCGGCATTACCATCATCATTATCATCACCGTCATCATTACCATCACCATCATCACCACCACTATCAGCACCACCATCTCCATCATCATCACTGATCATCTCATCGCTATTTCACACACGCAAAGATACAATCTATTTAAAGAGGAAAATACAGAAAATTCTCCACCTAAAGAAAAACACTCTTAACATTTCCTTAAATTTTCACTCAATCCTTACAGCACACACGTGGTGCAAATGAACAGTGTCCGCTCTACTGTACAGATTCCTTAACTTGCTTCCTCCCTACTTTTGCCAACCTGCCTCTGCTACCTGAGACCACTATCAACCCCCATCTCGACATCAGCATCTCAAAATACGTGATTCATGGGCCAATTCCACCCCCTCCATGATGCCTTCTGGGTCTCATGGCAATCTTGACCCAAGACAGATATAATCTTCCCCACATACCTTCTCACACATTTTCTGTGACTTTCTTACAGCTCTGATTTCTGCCAACTGCATGACAGGGTTACTTTCAACCATGACTCATCCTCTTTTTCCCCAAACTCCTAAGAGAGGTCAGGTTCTCATGTCCACCTCTTCACACTTCCTATATGCAGTCCTGAAAGCACCTATTTCACAGGAGGTAATCATTTATTTGGGCTCCCCAGGTGGCTCAGTGGTAATGAATCCACCTGAAAATGTAGATAGAGCTTGGTTTCATCCCTGAGTCAGGAAGATCCCCTGGGGAAGAAAATGGCAACCCACTCCAGTATTCTTGCCTGGAGAATCTCCATGGACAGAGGAGCCTGGTGGGCTACAGTCCATGGGGTCGCAAAAGAGGAGGACACAAGTTAGCAACTAACCAATAACTAATAATTTGGAGGTGAATGAGGTAAAAGCAAGTCCAACACAAACTCTCCAAGTGGGTGAAGCTTGCTTTTGGCAGCCACCTATCTGGCCCCACTGCCATCTCCCAGGCCTTTTTTTTTTTTTTTTCTCTTCCTTTCCTGGTGGTTTCCCAGAGGCTATCTCTTCCTGACCCACCGATGAAGTATCCTGTCCCTCTCCCATCCCCTTTAGAGACATATCACCTGAGTCTCGAGTTCCAGATGAATTTTCCCTCCTCCCTCATCCAAACCCCCATTCCCAGAGTACAGAGCCCCAGGCCAGTTGTTAGGAAAGCAATCTTATAAAAGAAATATGTGCCCAAGGAAGAACTTGCATGAGGAGTCACCTTATGATTTGAGATTTAGGCACAGAGGGACAAGCTGTAAACTGGTAATATTGACAGGGCTTTCCCATTTCCACTGAAATATATTTCAGTCTTCTCATGCCAATAAGTAAAAATTACTCACATTTATAACAATAGTAATGGGCTTCCCTCATAGCTTAGTTGGTAAAGAATCTGCCTGCAGTGCAGGAGACCTGGGTTGGGAAGACCCCCTGGAGAAGGGAAAGGCTACCCACTCCAGTATTCTGGCCTGGAAAATTCCATGGACTGTATATAGTCCATGGGGTCATAAAGAGTCGGACATGACTGAGTGACTTTCACTTTCATAGTAATAGTAAACTCCAAGACACATGCTTGAAGTCCCTTCCCACTTACTGACAGAATTACAGTCATTATATTGTCCAGAATTGTCTCCAAATTTGCTTGAGTGACCACAGAGTACTTTCACGTTAACCAGAAGGGCCCCCCCCACTAGTGGGGAAAAGTGGAGTCCCTATGAAGCCTCAGTGCCCACAGCTGTTGTCACTTGCTGTGTTGACCATCATGGTTCCTGGCCACCATGAGCTATGACCTCCAGGCTTCTACCAGAAAATGACGTCCACCCCTTTTTCTCTTTCCAGCCTGTAGAGACACAGTTTGGACTTGTTAAAATCAGCTCTTTTAATGGTGATTCCAATGCAAAGCTCTTGAGCTGCAGGCAACTCAGTTCTTGCCCTTCTGCCTCCTCCCTCGCCTTCTGAAAGTACAAGATGTGACTGGTCTGGGAAGGTCCCATGAAGTGACACACTGTCCATGGGTCCTTGCCTCCTGATGCCCCTTGGCCCCCTTGCCAGGTATGATCTTTCAGCTTCCTTTAGGGACCCCCATCCATCAGACTCACCTCAATTCCCATCATAGGTTGGTCCACTTCCCTTTCCAGGGTCCTCAGCCTGCACAGATAACAGACAATGGTTTCCACATCTCCACAACTCCAGTGATGGTTGGGAGGCTGCTCCCCAATGGACACACTGGTCCTCTCTGGAGTGGACACAAGCCCACCCAATCTGATACTGGCCCAGCAAGAGATGCTTTGGAGTGTGAGACTTGGCTTCAAATCACAGCCCCACCATTCACTGTGTGGAATCACTGGCAGGCTCTCCACAAGTCCTTACATTTCTGAATGTCAGTTTCTGCACCCATGAGCAGGGCCTGGTAATTCCTGCACTGCCTTCCTCAAATAGCAGTTATGAAGGTCAACTCTGGGGCTCTGGCTGAAGGTGTGCACATGCTAACTCATGAAATGCCATGCAAAGCCATAGTTCTCAACAAGCAAGTCATCTCTTCTCACCTCATGAAGCTCTTCCCACAAATTTCCAAGCTGAGCTCTGCAGACAACAGTCGCCATCATCTACCCTCTGTGTAAGCCCTCCACCTCTGTGCCTTCTCACTCAGTCTATTGCAGGCTTCAGGTAAAATAGCTAGCAGTGACATTCCCAGAAGCCACAACAAAGATCAGGCATGGAGGGAACCCAGTGAGGAGTGCTCCAGCCTGCTTCTCCCATAGGAGTCCCAAGATAAGCCAGAGCTTATTCCAGGCCCACTTTCTTCCAGGAACTTGACATAACTGTAATTCTATGCAGTATGTGCATTTTAGAGATGATCAAAACAAACTCCTTGGAGGACCTATCATTTGCCTGAGGCCACTTACCTAGCTGGTGGTAGAGTCAAGATTTGAACTGTCTTCTGAAGTTCAAACTTCATGAACTTTCTATTATAGAGCAGTGCCCCCACAGGGTGGGCTTGTGGGTCCTTCCCATTCTCTCTTAGAATCACAAAATCATCCCATAAAGGTGCTCTTTAGCTAAGCAGAAGGTGCTTACTAAACAAACAGTTTTAAGGCAAATCTCCCATCCCTCCAGACTGGCATTCTGAGTCCCTGCTCTGTAGAGATTCTGGAGTCACCCTACCACTTGTTACTACAAGAATACTCTGTCCTCTGCCAGGAAAAACACCTGGAAGAGAATCTTCTTGGGGACACAGCAGCCAACTTCCAGCTCTGATGTGATGTTCCATACCATTTCCATGCTACTGTAACCCAGGTTTAAAACGTTTTCCAGTACATTGGTGGTTTGTGGCCACTTGCTCTAGAAAGGAGAAAGAAGGTGGCCAGGGGATAGAATCTCTGAATCAGGGCACTACCCTAGCACTGCTGACCTTGAGCATCCTACAGGAGATTCCCAGGAACCAGCCAAGGACAGAGGTCAAGGAAAGGTAAATTCGACCCATCCTTCCTTTCTTGTGGAATTAAAAGCAAAGGGAGTTGCAGAGAGAAGTTTCCAAGAACACTTGATGGGTTCCTTGACCTTGATCCATCGAGGAAACTTCCTTTCCTTCAGGAAAAGGAGGTGTGTCAAGAGACTCCTGAGTCATCAGAGGACTTTATTACTATTATTAACAACCACAGTAGTATCCGAGCATCAGCGAGTCCTTTGGTGCCCCATTGCCCTCAAGATGCTCTGAAGAAGGCCAGCATACCCGCACATGCAGTGGAGTACATTACACAAGAGGTGCCCTAAGCTCAGGGAGCCTGGATGTTTTATACCAGGCACTGAGCACTTCAGCCATTTGCCCTGAGGGAGACACAGTCTCCATCAGTCAAGTTTGCTGCACAAACATCCTTGAGAAGATCTTATAGAACAAAAGGGCCATCCTTCTCACTTAGAAGACATGCACTGTCAGAAGAGACCCATGGAGAGTGGTCTCTTAGCATTGTCAACCTGTGAATTCTCACTCACCCAATGTGCTAGGTATATGAATTATCTCTCCATTTTACAGGTGACAAAAATGTGATCACTATATCATAGTGATATATGTGGAAGTCTCAGGAACAATCCTTGTGAGCAGCAGATCCTAATTCAAGTGGCCCCCAGTGGGGCTTGAGATTCTGCATTTCCAACCAGCTTCCAAGGCATGCTGACATTATTGGACCAGGGACCATGCTTGGAGTAACAAGGATTTAGACCCTTCTGTTCTCAGGCCAACTTGGCCGTTCCCATTTACTTCTGTGTGTCTACAGCTGCATTCAAACTACAAACTCCAGAGTCGAGTATTTGTCACATGAATTAGGTGGCTTGCAAGACTGAAAATATTTGTCATCTGGCCCTTTTGGGGAAAAGGTTTGCTGACCTCTGATCCAGGAAATACACCTCGGACATTAGGTGGGCAGACTGAGAGTGCACTCTTGTGTTGCTCACAGGCAATTCAGCCCCATAAATTCCCCCATGGAGGAGAAGAATTTGCAGAGAAATCTCTGGTCTGTTTTGTCCTCATGAGTTGACTGTGGGGCTTTTTCTCAACTGTGGACCCCTGTCAGTGACCCCTTCCTTCCCAGCTGAGTATTCTTGAAAGTCACTCTATTTCTTTTTTCTTCCTCTCTGTGCAGCGAGTGCTCCCAGCAGCCCTTTGCGTATAGTATCTGGTTTACGCAGTTTAACTCTGGCAGCATTTACCACACTAGATCAATTGAAAGTAGCTCTTTTGACCCTTTCTTGTTTACCCATTTCTGTCTTTTCTAACCTTAAAAACCTAAGTAAAGGAATGCAATCACTAAGCAATCAAAACTAACTCCCCCGAGTTACTCTTTCCCGAATACACAACATGCCTTGTCTAGCCTGTTGCTTCTTCCCTTAGATTAAAAAGAAAAATGAAGAATCCAGGAAAGAAGGATTAGCTCTCTGCCCCACAACAGCCCCTTAAGGAATCCTGAAAGTAGATCACATGGGCAAGATAACATCTGAAAGAGAGAATCTACCAGTCTGCATGCAGTGGAGAAGGATGCAGAACTCAACCTCCTGCCTTGATGATTCAGATTCTTGCCCCCATTTTTCCCTTTAAAAACTGCCATGGCTGACAGGCCAATATCACTGATGAACGTAGATGCAAAAATCCTTAACAAAATTCTAGCAATCAGAATCCAACAACACGTTAAAAAGATCATACACCATGACCAAGAGGGCTTTATCCCAGGGATGCAAGGATTCTTCAATATCTGCAAATCTATCAATGTAATTCACCACATTAACAAATTGAAAAATAAAAGCCATATGATTATCTCAATAGATGCAGAGAAGGCCTTTGACAAAATTTAACATTCATTTATGATAAAAACTCTCCAGAAAGCAGGAATAGAAGGAACATACCTCAACATAATAAAAGCTATATATGACAAACCCACAGCAAACATTATCCTCAATGGTGAAAAACTGAAAGCATTTCCCCTAAAACCAGGAACAAGACAAGGGTGCCCACTTTCACTGCTACCATTCAAAATAGTTCTAGAAGTTTTGGCCACAGCAATCAGAGCAGAAAAAGAAATGAAAGGAATCCAAATTGGAAAAGAAGAAGTAAAACTCTCACTGTTTGCAGATGACATGATCCTATACATAGAAAACCCTAAAGACTCCACCAGAAAATTACTAAAGCTAATCAATGAATATAGTAAAATTGTTGGATATAAAATCAATACACAGAAATCCCTTGCATTGCTATACACTAATAATGAGAAAGTAGAAAAAGAAATTAAGGAAACAATTCCATTCACCATTGCAACGAAAAGAATAAAATACTTAGGAATATATATACCTAAGGAAACTAAAGACATATATATAGAAAACTATAAAATTCTGATGAAAGAAATCAAAGAGGACACTAATAGATGGAGAAATATACCATGTTCATGGATCAGAAGAATCAATATAGTGAAAATGAGTATACTACCCAAAGAAATCTACAGATTCAATGCAATCCCTATCAAGCTACCAGCGGCATTTTTCACAGAGCTAGAACAAATAATTTCACAACTTGTATGGAAATACAAAAAACCTCG
This sequence comes from Neotragus moschatus, assembly GCA_006410615.1. Lineage (NCBI taxonomy): Eukaryota > Metazoa > Chordata > Mammalia > Artiodactyla > Bovidae > Neotragus > Neotragus moschatus. The sequence goes on along the minus strand of SJYA01001011.1, from coordinate 100,066 downwards.
AATAGCCAAAGCAATCTTGAGAAAGAAGAATGGAACTGGAGGAATCAATCTGCCTGACTTCAGACTCTACTACAAAGCCACAGTCATCAAGACAGTATGGTACTAGCACAAAGACAGAAATGTAGACCAATGGAACAAAATAGAAAGTCCAGAGATAAATCCACACACCTATGGACACCTTATCTTCGACAAAGGAGGCAAGAATATACAATGGGTTAAAGACAATCTCTTTAACAAGTGGTGTGGGGAAAACTGGTCAACCACTTGTAAAAGAATGAAACTAGNCACTGTTGGTGGGAATGCAAACTAGTACAGCCACTATGGAGAACAGTGTGGAAATTCCTTAAAAAACTGCAAATAGAACTGCCTTATGACCCAGCAATCCCACTGCTGGGCATACACACCGAGGAAACCAAAATTGAAAGAGACACATGTACCCCAATGTTCATCGCAGCACTGTTTATAATAGCAAGGACATGGAAGTAACCTAGATGTCCATCAGCAGATGAATGGATAAGAAAGCTGTGGTACATATACATGATGGAGTATTACTCAGCCATTAAAAAGAATACATTTGAATTGGTTCTAATGAGGTGGATGAAACTGGAGCTGATTATACAGAGTGAAGTAAGCCAGAAAGAAAAACACCAATACAGTATACTAACACATATATATGGAATTTATAAAGATGATAATGATAACCCTGTATGTGAGACAGCAAAAGAGACACAGATGTATAGAACAGACTTTTGGACTCTGTGGGAGAGGGAGAGGGTGGGATGATTTGGGAGAATGGCATTGAAACATGTATACTATCATGTAAGAAACGAATGGCCAGTCTAGGTTTGATACAGGATACAGGATGCCTGGGGCTGGTGCACTGGGATGACCCAGAGAGATGATATGGGGAGGGTGGTAGGAGGGGAATTCAGGGTTGGGAACTCATGTACACCTGTGGTGGATTCATATCAATGTATGGCAAAACCAATACAGTATTGTAAAGTAAAATAAATAAATAAATAATAAAGAGCAAATAATGATAATAAAAATAAAATAAAATAAGAAAGAAAAAAAAAAAAACTGCCATGGCTGAACAGAATCTTCAGAGCTGTCCTCTGGATGTTTGGGAAGCTCTTCCCAGATTGCCATCTTTTCTGATTTAAGCACCTTCCTTTCTACTGACACTTGCCTCTAGAGTTATTAGCTTTTGAGCGGGGAGCAGCCAAACCTGAGCTCAGAAGCAGAGCTATGGTTACATGTCCCACCCACCCCAATCCAGACTGTGAATTCCATTGTGGTGGACTGTGTCTAGTTGGCCCCCTACCAGAGAGCTCCCTTAAGTGGACATGTAAGGAGTGCAGACATGCCCACCATGGTGCCCAGGCTGGCCCCGCTTACCAATTAGCTGCCACTTTGATGAGTCAGCCCACGCACTGCGCCTGTCACCATTCACTGTCTGTCCTATTTCCTCTTCTGACCTCAAACATGAGATCATGGTGGGGCCTCTCTCATGTTTAATTACTAACTGTCACAAATAACAAGCAGCTGCTTCTTCCTGGGTAATCACGGACAAACATGATTAATGGATTTCCCTCAGCCTCTCTGCTGCTGCTGCTGCTGCTAAGTCGCTTCAGTCGTGTCTGACTCTGTGCGACCCCATAGACAGCAGCCCACCAGGTTCCCCCATCCCTGGGATTCTCCAGGCAAGAACACTGGAGTGGGTTGCCATTTCCTTCTTCAATGCAAGAAAGTGAAAGGTGAAAGTGAAGTCGCGTAGTCGTGACCCCATGGACTGCAGCCTACCAGGCTCCTTTGTCCATGGCATTTTCCAGCAAGAATACTGGAGCGGAGTGCCATTGCCTTCTCCCAGCCTCTATGCAACTCATGTTTATTCTCCATCCCCCAACACCCACAACCTGCTAAGTCTTTCCTCTCTGCAGGGAGAGCGGTGAGTAACACTCAAACCTTTGCCAGCATAGAGATTGCATCCTGGCATTGTCCTCATGCTAAGAATCTATTTGTACAACCACCTACTATGTTCAATTCAAGGGTATTTTCTAAACAGGAACTCACTTCATGTGTCCTGTGTAGTCAACTTAACCATTAAGGCTGAGAAAGAAGGGGTTCTGGATGGTGTTCTGGGCAGGATGCGAAAAACTTGAATCCTGTTTTGTTGATCAGCCCTTTCCCATCTCCCCAGCTCACAAGTTCTCAAGGGAGCTCAGGAAGTAAGAACATAACAGAAATCAGTGAACGACTGACTGTATCAATGTTGAAATCTCAATGCAGAGCCCTGTGGGAAGTTCAAAATTGAAGCAAGAAGTCCAAGATCTAACGCTTGGTAACCCAGGAGATGGAGAAAAGTGAGTGGATTTGGGACATATCTGAGGACTTGTCAAAGAATTGGATTGGTGTGGTAAAGGGCCAGAACTTTTGTTAAGTTTTAAGCCACTTGAAATCTCTCAGCCCTATCCTGGAAATTCAATAAAGCCATGTGTTTAGAGCTCCTACTGCCTGGGATGCAATACACACTTAATGAAAATTGTCCTCTCCTCTCCACCCTTCTTATGGGAAGGGTATGCACTCTGAACGCCTTAGGTTGAGCCTTCTCTCCCTTCTGCTTCTGTTAGTCAGCTGGTTCCCCCTCTACCTAACATTCCTTCTCCCTTCATACACACACACACACACACACACACACACACACACACACATGCTTTCTCTCAGATAAAAACCAGCTATTTAAAGCACATCACTGTAAGAATCTCTGGAGAGGTGTTTTGAAAAGGTTGCTTGTTTGCAGGAGGATTTTTCCAAAAATGTAGTGTATTAGTTTGTTTTCTGCTCTAGGTAAGAAGAAACTCAACTCTAACCACCTTAGTCAAGAAAATGTATTGTCCCACTTAACAAGGAGACCAGGGCAGGGCAAATCCCTGGCACAGAATGGCCAACAGATTGACAACATCACCGGGGCCCAGGTTCTGTGCATCTTTCCACCCTGACATCCTGATGTTTTGGCACTGTCTTCAGGATGTTGACCCTCTTGGTCATTAGATGGTGGCCACAGCTGTGCGCATCCTATCCAGATACAGGCCCATCCAGGGCAAGGAGAAGGAATACGACCTTCCTCTGGCTCTCTCTCACAGAGGAGAAGACTTTCCCAGAATCCTTTGGACTTTCCCCCACATCTCATCCATCAAGACTGGCTCACAGGCTCATCCTAAATCAATCACCAACATGCAGGATGAAGTGCTCTGATTGGTTTAGACCAATAGCAATCTACTCTCTTACGCTTCAGATGAGGTCACCTTCCTCTACGTGATATGGGAATGGTACACAGGCATGACCAAGGTTGAAGTTCTGTTAGAAAAGATGAAGGGGAAACAGGCTTTGGCAAAGCAGGCTATGTAGCTCTTAACAAAAGGAAACACAGACTTCATTGAGTTGCAAGAAATATTGCAGGTTTATTAGCAGTGGCCCCCACTTAGAACTTTCTGGCTCTGATTAATCAAATAGAGGTAAGAGGCAGCAGAAATAGTGATTTCCTATTTTCTTTCTGCCTTAAAATTCTATCCAACGAAAAGAATTAGCTCATAGTCATGTGTGCTTTGGTAACTGTAATCTCAGGACTTTGGAATATTAGAGGTGGAAAGCCCTGAGATCGCTCAGGCAGCAGAGAACTGTCACTTACTGAGAATGGACCTCACAGCAGGCTCCAGGGGAGGCACTCTGCTTATGTTGTCTTATCGGGTCTTGGCTTTCTGCAAGGCCAAAATCTTAAAGGAGGAAACTGGACGTCAGAGAGACTCTGGTTTATGGCATTTTCTCAAACTACAGAGTAGCTTCTCATGTAGGATGAGTCAAAAAAAACTACCATCATAGATCTCTAATTCTAAAAATTAAGCACGTGGAAGGAAAGACTGCCCTGATATTCTTTATCCTCTACGTGCAAATACCCAGAGAATGTGCCAAACTTGGCTGAGATGCCAACTCATTCACAAAGGAAGAATGGTCAGGGAGGTGGATCATAGAGAGAGTGTGGCAATTATCCTGGGACCTGTGGGCAGAACCTAGTGACTCACTTCTAAAGCAGATAGAATATGGGAAAGGGAAGAGGGTATGTTACAGTGGAGAAACCTGACACACACCACTTAACCCAGGTGGTCAAAGATAACAAGGGAAAAGTCCTGTAGATATCATGTACCCCGATCAGATATGATGATCAGGACACTTCATCTCTGCAGTGTGCTTCCCCCAAATCCATAACCCCAGCAGAGTCACGAGAAAACATTGGACAGACCTCCACTGAAAGTTCCTGCTCACCAAAGTACCAGAACCACAAAAGACAAGGAAGACTGATAAATATCACAACTTACAAGAGACTAAGGAGATACAGCAATTAAATGAATGAGGTGTGCTGAATGGCCTCATGGAGCAGAAAGAGGGCACTAGTGGAAAAACTGATGACTTCCAGATAAAAAGTCCAGATTTTAGTTAATGGTAAGTACCAATGTTCATTTCTTGGCTTTGACAACTACATAATTGTTATGTAATATGTCGACACTAGGAAAGGTTAATCTTGCTATCTTTGAAGCTCTTGCATAAATCTAAAATTATTATAAATTAAAAAGGTTTTTGATTCTGTTTATTAGTTTTAATTCTATAATGCTTTACAATTTTTAAAGGTTTCACACACACATGATTTCACATAATCCCATAATAATCTTTTTAAAAATTCCCTACTCCTATGTTGCCCTTTCCTCTTCCCTCTCCCCACTGGCAGCTACTAGTTTGTTCTCTGTAGCTGTGATTATACTTCTTTGTTGTTCTACTCACTAAGCTTTTGTGTTTTTTAGATTCCACATATAAGTGATGTCATACGGTATTTGTCTCTATCTGACTTCTTTCATTTAGCATAATGCCCTTGAAGTCTATCCATGTTACTGCAAATGGCAACATTTCCCTCTTTTTTTATGGCTGAGTGATATTCCATTGTGTATTTAAACCACATCTTTCTTATCCATTCATCCACTGAAGGCCACTACCAAGGCTACTTCCATACCCTGGTAGTTGTAAATAACACTGCCATGAACAATGGAGTGTATGGATCTTATAAAAGACTTGAAAGCTCTGTGTACAAAAGAGCTGGCCATCAACCCTCCCAACACTGTTCTCTCTACTCACATGCCAGCAGAAGCTTCATTTTCTTTTCCAAAACTGAAATTGGAGTCCTGATTTCCAAACAAACAGGACGGCGAACCTAACTGCAGTTCCTAGTGCTCCGGGTAGAGTTTGTGCTTAGGGGACGGGCAGTCTGTCTGTACCAACCCTACAGGCTGAGGTCAAGCCTTGGGCTGGCAGGCCTCACCCACGGGGAATATGCCCACATCAACCTCATTTGTGAGAAAGCCGAGAGATCAAACATGGTCACACACCAGCAGAAGCCCACAGAGCACCTCACCCATCAGCTTACTCCTTTATGGACAAACCGTAAGAACAGGCCGGCAGAAGCAGATTGTGGGGGAAAAGAAGGTCACAGGAGAAAGGGACCCAGGATAAACACAGAACAATTCTCCCCAAAGGAAATAGTCAGTTCAGGGAAGAGAAGAGAACCCTGAAAGATTAAATTCATATCCTCAGAGAGATGAGAGAAGGTATTGCAGCCACAAAAAAAAAAAAAAAAAAAAAAAAAAAATAAAAAAAAAAAAAAAAAAAAAAAAAAAGAAAAAAAAAAAA
>SJYA01001011.1:60288-94231 GCA_006410615.1 Neotragus moschatus | reverse complement strand
TGTACAGAAAAAAAAAAAAAAAAAAGATGGGAAGAGTACAGAAGAGTTTCTGGAAATTAAAAATTATGGCCCCAATAAAAAAATTCAATAAAAGGGCTGGAGAAGCAAGTGGAAGAAATGTCATAGAACTGAGAGTCAAGAGAGTATGAGCTTAATCTGATGGAGTGTGAGATGCCTGAGATCAGTATTCATAACAACACTGAAGTATTCAGAGCACTCACTCTCTACATTGTGACACACAGCTTGATGAGGTCTCAGCTAGGATCTCAGTTTCACAGATGAGGAAACTGAGGCCTAGGGATGAGGACTCACTTATAAAAGGCACACGCTCGGTGAAGGAAGGAGCCAGCCCCCAAATCCAGGCCCAAATCTCTTCCTTCCTCTGCTTCTTTCATGGTGACCCCTTCTCCTTGGAATTAAGCAAACAGCTTGGCTTGGAAGGAATTTACATCCACATAAACATGACAGTATAGTCCATGGGGTCTCAAAGAGTCGGACAGGACTGAGTGACTTTCACTTTTACTTGTCACTTTCAGACATGATAAATATAATATTGCAAATACTTTGGTTGGTTTAAAATTTAGAATCAAACCTGGGACAAAGCAGGGATACTTTCCTTATATTTAATAAAGAGAATATGATTATGACTTAGCTGATAGAAGTCAGAAGATGAAGGGTGAAGACACAGAGAGAATTCTCCAGGTGCCAAGCAACTCAGTTTTCATGATGAGAGTCCACAGGCCCAGTTTCAATTGATGCAATAAAAAATAGAGCTAAGTGAAGTAAGTTAGAATGAGAAAACCAAATATCATGTATTAATATATATGTGGAATCTAGAAAAATGGTACAGTTCATTTCAGTTGCTCAGTCATGTCCGACTCTTTGCAACCTCATGGACTGCAGCACACCAGGATTCCCTGTCCATCACCATCTCCAGGAGATTGCTCAAACTCATGTTCATCAAGTCAGTGATGTCATCCAATGATCTTACCCTCTGTTGTCCCCTTCTCCTCCTGCCTTCAATCTTTCCTAGCATCAAGGTCTTTTCCAGTGAGTTGGTTCTTCACATCAGGTGGCCAAAGTATTGGAGATTCAGCTTCAGCATCCAATGAATATTTTCTTTCCAATGAATATTCAGGACTGATTTCCTTTACAATTGACTGGTTGGTTCTCCTTGCAGTCCAAGGGACTTTCAAATGTCTTCTCCAACACCACAGTTCAAAAGCATCAATTCTTCGGCCCTCAGCTTTCTTTATAGTCCAACTCTCACATCCATACATGGCTACTGGTATGTAGCTATAGCTAGACGGACCTTTGTTGGCAAAGTAATGTCTCTGCTTTTTAATATGCCATCTAGAAAAATGGTACAGATGAACTTATTTGAGGGTAGAAATAGAGACACCAATGTAGAGAATGTACATGAAGACACAAAGGAGAGAAGGGAAGAGTAGGGTGAACTGGGAGACTGGAATTCACATATATACACTACCATGTGTCAAACAGATAGCTAGCAGGAACATGCTGTATAACACAGGGAGCTCAGCTTGGTGCTCTGTGGTGATAGCAGATGAGCAGGATGGAAGGGGTGGATGGGAGGTCCAAATATGTGCACATATAGCTGATTCATTATATTGTACAACAGAAACTAACACAACATTGTAAAGCAATTATATCCCCAATTTAAAAAAAGAAAGAAATAGAGCTTATTACCATCCTTCCCAATGGCTCAGCTGGTAAAGAATCTGCCTGCAATGTAGGAGACACAGGTTCGATCTCTGGGAAGGAAGGGAAGATTCCCTGGAGAAGGAAATGGCAACCCACTCCAGTATTCTTTCCTGAAAAATCCCATGGACAGAGGAACCTGATGGGATACAGTCCATAGGGTCATAAAGAGTTGGACACGAATGAGTGACTGAGCATACATGCTTACCATCCTCATTACAGCATGGTGATTACAGAGTGTTAGTACAGCTAAAAGCTATATAGTTACACTGTGTACATACATGACAACTTTGACATTATAAAGTTAACAGAGCAGATCCAGATTTGGAGGGGCTGGAGCTTGAACAAACTGGGAACCTCTTGGTGGCTCAAAGGTAAAGAATCCATCTACAATGCAGGAGACCCAGGTTCAATCCCCGGGTTGCAAAGATCCCCTGGAGAAGGAATGGGCAACCCACTCCAGTATTCTTGCCTGGAGAATCCCATGGACAGAGAAGCCTGGTGGGCTATAGTGTATGGGATTGCAGAAACAGACATGACTGAGGGACTAAATTTTTTTTTAAGAAACTGAGCACAATCTTGGAAATTCAAAATTAGATCCACAGCTTTGGAAGGAGCCTGACAAGCTGAGAGGCCCAAAGCTTAAACTGTGTTGTATTTAAGTCATTCAACCTCTAATCAATCCACAGATGACAGGAAAACTTCAGGAAAACTAAGAAAATGTAGATGGAGGGATGAGGAAGTAGATAATAGAACAAGTAGATTAGATCTCTTATTTCTCAATGTAAAGAGTAAGTCTCAAAAAATAATGTCTATAATTATAGACATGTATATATATATAATTGAGTAATCATAAAAAATAAAAGCAGAAATGTTTAGCATTATTTCTGTGTCAAGGCTCATCTGGGGGTGGGGTATCCCTGAAGTTGAACCTCCAATATTTTGCCCTCCTGGTATGAAAGTCCACTCATTGGAAAAGACCCTGACGCTGGGAAAGATGGAAGGGAAAAGGGGGTGGCAGAGGATGAGATGGTTGAATGGCATCACCAACTCAATGGACATGAATTTGAGCACACTGCGGGAGATAGTGAAGGACAGGGGATCCTGGCTGCTGCGGTCCATGGGCTCACAAAGAGTTGAACATGGCAGCCACTAAACAACAACAGCAACATCAACAACCCATTCAGAACTGCTGCACTTTATTTTTCCGTTTTCATATATCGTTATTCCGATTATAAGAGTCTTGTGCCAGAGACCCCGGCACATCAAGTGCCTGTCCTCACAGCTACCTGCACGTGTGAGGACTCCATACATTGCAAGCAGGGTCACACTTAGCACATTCTGCTGCCGGCTGGGGCTACAGCCCCAAATCCCAGGACGACCATCCCCAACTGTAGCAGTGTGGGTCTCCTGCCCAGATCAGCAGGATGGTGTGAGCAGAGCCATGCAGGCCTCCTCTCCACATTGACCTCTTAAGCACAGCAGGCCCAGCCCAGACCTCCTCCGGCCCTCTCACCAGCTCTGTGCCTCCACCCCCACACCCTGTATACTCTGCCACCACAGGTTTGTCTTGTAACCTTTCCCAGACTTGCCTCAGGGACTAGAGTCTTCTTTGCTGGTAGAGATTGTGAAAGGAACTTGAGAACTCTCCAAGGGCCCTTCCGTCCACCCCACCACCCCAATGCCAACAATGACCAGTGCGGGAATACACAAGTTTGCACCTTGGCCTGTGGCGGGACAGACTCTGAGGATGACCTCTGCTTCTGTGCTCCACTCTCTGTCAGGCTGAGGCTGGAGTCTCACCAAAGATCAGAATCTGCCCAAGGTGGGAAAAGCATTTATTAGGCAGAGAATGAAAGAGGAGAGTGAAAAAGTTGGTTTAAAGCTCAACATTCAGAAAACTAAGATCATGGTATCCGGTACCATCACTTCATGGCAAATAGATGGGGAAACAATGACAGACTTTATTTTCTTGGGCTCCAAAATCACTGCAGATGGTGATTACAGCCATGAAATTAAAATACACTTGCTCCTTGGAAGAAAAGCTATGACCAACCTAGACAGCACATTAAAAAGCAGAGACATTACTCTGCCAACAAAGGTCCATCTAGTCAAATCTATGGTTTTTCCAGTGGTCATGTATGGATGTGAGAGTTGGACCATAAAGAAAGCTGAGCACTGAAGAACTGATGCTTTTGAACTGTAGTGTTGGAGAAGACTCTTGAGAGTCCCTTGGACTGCAAGGAGATCCAACCAGTCCATCCTAAAGGAGATCAGTCCTGAACATTCATTGGAAAGACCGATGCTGAAGCTGAAACTCCAATACTTTGGCCACCTGCTGTGAAGAACTGACTCACTGGAAAAGACCCTGATGCTAGGAAGGATTGAAGGCAGGAGGAGAAAGGGACAACAGAGGATGAGATGGTTGGATGGCATCACTGACGCAACGGACATGAGTTTGAGCAAGCTCCAGGAGTTGTTGATGAACAGGGAAGCCTGGTGTGCTGCAGTTCATGGGGTTGCAAAGAATTGGACATGACTGAGCTACCGAACTGAACCGAAATGAACTAAGGCAAAGGGTGGCGAACCAAACAACACAGTCCCTGACTTCAGGAAGCCCACTGAGAAGAAGAACCGTAGTTTCACTGATGGGTGCCAGTGACCTCAGAATGAGGAGGGGCGAGTGCCTCTGTTCATGGTGGAGTTCTGTTGGCCAGCGATGGGGTGTTGCTTCAGCCATCCTTCGCACATGTGCATACTCCATGGACCATTTCCACCCTGCTTCTCAAAGCATTGTGCCGCCTTCAGGAGTGGAGCCTGAACAAAGTGTGTTGTTGTTCAGTGGCAGGTGTCTCCCAACCCCAGGATCCCCTGAGCATCCTGGGTTTTTTGTGTGTGTGTGCTGGTTCTCTTGGGAACAAACACACAGAACCCAACCTATAAACAAGGCCCTTGGGTAGACAGAGATCCAATTCCCTCTCATCTTCTGAGAGTCCACTTTGAAGAGAAACAGGGTTGTTTTGGTGTTTGTGAAGGTTGTTTTTTTTTTTTTTAACTTCCTGAGAAAACAGAACTAAGCATCAGTGAGGAGCTGAAGATGACAAGCGTAGGGGATAAAAGCTGTCTTTCCCCTACACTTCTGAGCTTTTCTGACAGCTCCCAGCTGAGAGGAAGCAAAATGATGAAAGATAAAGGACCCCATAACAGAGAGAGAGTGAATAAGAGGGTGACCTCATCTCCTGGTTGTTTCTCTTAGGATCTCATTTGACAAGATGCCTTCCAGGTGACCCCGCTGGGAGGGTGCCCTGTACCTCACACAAAACCTTACTCAGTCTTCACAACAAAGCTAGGATTCTTTTTTCTTCCCCCATGAGAGATTAAAAATTGAAGTTCAAAGAGGTTATGGAACTTGCTTGTCCGAGTAATAAAAGACCCTGGGTTAGAACCCAGATATATCTACCCCCTAAACTGAGTTCTTTTCTACCAGATGACAAATATCTCAGGGATATAATTTCATCCACAGTCTCTCCACATTTCACCTTTTCAGGCAAATCCTGTGAGGGTTAGATGGGGTGATGCATGTTAAGCAAACACGCTAAGCTGCTCCCTAGAACTGGAGGAAGTGATGTTACGGTTGTGGTTGCTGGATTGTGAGATGCTGTTGTTGTTATGTTGATGAGGGTGGTGTTAATAAACCTGTTTGAATTCATTGCTTCTGTTACAGTTTTCCAAATCAACCTGAACTTCAACCAGCCATAATTGGCCAGGTTCCTCAGGAGAGAAATTTCTTCCCCACTTTGGATATTTCCATAAGGCAAGAGTATTTCCATCCCCTCCACAGGAGGGAGCATCTGAACCCGTCTGTGTTTCATCACTGAGCTGGGCATGCTCATCTCAGGCTCCTCTTCTCAGAGAGCGGATCGCTATGCACCATCAGAGAGCACCCTTGACCAGATCGGGGTTAATTCTGAACTCACCTTGTACGTGTGAACTGTCGTGATGGTAGGGAGTAAGCCTACCTAATGCAAGGGATGAAGTAAGAGGAAATCCATGTGGCCACTCAGCTCAGGTACAGGGACCAGTCCATGGTGGTGGCGGTGGTGGGAGGGAGACAAGGAAGAGTGACTCTTCTGAAAGCCAGCAGATCAAGAAGCTGGCGGACTAGTGCCCTGAAAAACCATATTCCAATCCAGGCTTTAAAGATGACATTTTCATCTCCACCTGTTACACTCCTGTGTTAGTTGCTCAGTCTTTTCCAACTCTTTGCCACCCCATGGACTATAGCCCACAAGGCTCTTCTGTTCATGGGATTTCCCAGGCAAGAATACTAGAGTGGGTTGCCATTTCCTTTTCCAGGGGTTTTTCCCAATCCAGGGATCAAACCCAGGTCTCCCACATTGCAGGCAGATTATTTACCATCTGATCCCCCTGGGAAGCCCATTACACTACTGTTTCTTAATTAGTTCAAAGTTAGGTGTTATCCTGCCTCCAAGATACCCACAAATCCCTCACAATATAATTTGATCAAATTGTCACCTCACCAAAAAAGTCTTCCCTTCTTCCAATAGCCCACAGTGAGCCCTCCTACCTGTGAATTTCTGTAGCAGCTCAATGTTTATTTGCATTCCAACATCATATCTATACCATGAGATACATGCACCCAGCTAGACTGTGCATCCTTCAGGCTGGAAGTTTGTCCTTTGCTGCCCCCCTCCCATCTGCAGGATCGATGTCTTCCTGCTTCCTTTTAAAGCTGAGCATCCTTCTCCTCTCTCCCCAGTGACCCCTTGAGTGTGGCCCCCTCTGAGCTGAACCTCTGGCAGACAGTTTAGTGGCTGATAGTTACTGGCTTCAAAGTTTCTTCAAGCACAGTGCTCAGGGTACTCAAGGTGAAGCGCATTAATCAGATTTGTTTCCTGGACAGCTTGTGTGGGGTGAGAAGCTGGCCTGCAAGGTAGACAGCGGGGCACCCTAGGTTGGCACTTGCGGGCAGTACACCAGGCACTCTAAGGACCTAATCTCATTTCATCCTCACAGGCCTGATGACAAGAGGGACTCTAAGCACCCGCTGCAAGGGTGAGGAGGACAGGAAGCTGGCCTGCTTCATTCATTTGCTCAGCAGATGTGCTTACTGTGTTCTTGGATTTCAGGTCTTGAATGCATCCTTTCTCATGGAGCAGTCATTGCAGTGAAGGGAGACAGAATATAAACAAGTAGATAACACAGTGTGTTATAAGCTGATGGGTGATATGGAGAAAAACAGAGCAGGAAATGAGGAGGATGGAGGGATGGATTTGCAGTTTTCAATGAGGGAATGTCTCATTGAGATGGCAATGTTTGAATGAAGGCTTAAGGAAGTGAGGAAGCAAACCCTGTAGATGGTGAGAGAAGAGTACTGCAGAGAGAGCAATTGGCAAGTTCAAAGGCCCTGAGGCAGCAGCATGTCTGGCTGCTTGAGGTACAGCAAGGTCCAAAGTGGCTGGAGCGAAATTAGAGGGGAGGAGTGGGAGACACTGTCAGGCACATAACTGTCCAGTTGGTTTGACTTTACAGGGTAGAGAAAGAAGCCTGACCTTATCTCTGCCTGAGATGGGAAGGCTTTGAAAGGCTATGAGCAAAGGAAGCACATGAGCTGACTTACCATCTTTACAGGATCAAAGAAATTAAGATTGCTCCAGGTCACATAGCTGGCAGGGGATAGAAAGACAGGTCAGTGTATCTAATTGTGAAGACTGTTATTGCCTTTCACCACCACTACATCAGCCAGAGTCCCTTGCTATTGCTCATGACTAAGAAAGTTGACTGATAGCATTATGTGAAAAATAAAACAGGGGTTGAGGAAAGATGGGTGAGTGTGGCATGCAGTAGATCCTCCAATAACTGAACTGCTTAAATGAATGAATACATATGCTTTGGAAATTGTGAGACACTGTACAAAGGTGAGAGATTGTCTTTGTCTTATTTCATTTTGCATTGACCATTAAAGTTTAAAAGCTTTCCCAAGACAGGGAAACAACCTATTAATAAAAGTCTATAGACAGATGAATGGATAAAGAGATGGTACATATATACAACAGAATATTACTCTGCCATGAAAAAAGAATGAAATAAGGCCACTTGAAGCAACATGGATGGACTTAGAGATTATCATACTAAAAAAGTGAAGTAGTTGGGAAAAGACAAATATCATGTGGCATCACCTCTATGTGGAATCTAAAATATGACAAATAAACTCATCCATACAAAACAGAAACAGACTCACAAGCGTAGAGAAGAGACTTGTGGCTGCCAAGGGGAAAGCGGGGGTGGGAGAGGGATAGTTTGGGAGTTTGGGGTCAGCAGATGCAAACTATTATCTGTGGACAAACAGCAGGTGCCGGGAGCCAGTGTGAGGAATCCCACCCGTGACAAGGTCATGCGGCAGAGATTTGATGGGCAATGTCAAGTCAGATCTCAGGTTTTCCCCCTGGCATTTCCTGAGCATGTACCCCCCAAAAATAAGAATCTGACTGCTTTTCCACTCTTCTGACATTCTCTGGAAAAAGTCAACTCAGGGCTTTAGTCTTCTGCATTTGAAAGGGTGTTTCAATTCAAAAACTTCTCTGATGGCTTTCTAGCCTGCCTGCAAGACTCCTACAGCTGCGCATGTGATTGTTTGAGGCCTCCTGACTGAGGGAGGCACAGGAAGCTTAAAATATCCTAGGAATGTAGGGGCTTCCGAGGAGTCAAAATCATTAGAATAGGACTGATTAAAGGTTTCGTTTGTGGAGCCAATACTTGCTGCCAAATTTTCATATCTTTCATTTGTTGATATAGTTGGTAAATAGAAAAACCAAGTAGCAACATTAGATCTTTGAGTACTTAACCTTCTTTGTTATAACCCACTGCACATTTGTTTTATAGGGATGTAACTTTAGTGCTTTAAGGAGATGCGGATTAAAGAAAAACACTTCAGGGGAAACGAGATTAACATTCATTAAAGAAGAGAGCCAAAAAGTGTTTGCAAGCCTCTTGGCCAGAAGATAATATAAATCACCTGAGACCTTTTGTATACAAAAAGATATAGCTGCCCCTGCATGACTCTGTATCTTCCATTATGTAAAATTTAGGTTATATAAACACTTTTTAAATAATAAAGTTGGAGGGGTTTTTGCACAAGCCTGGCCTCCCCCGAGTCGGGTCGATTCTTTCTTGCTCCCTCTCCCTCCCTCTAATTTCAGACTGAATTCCCATCTGGGGGCTGAATTCCCACCTGATGCTCACCGAGTCTACTTACTTGCCTCTGCTTCTGAGACCCGTGCAAGAGGGAGCCCAAGGCAGGGCACTCTCTGCTATTCAAGTGGGCACCTGTGGCCCAACGTAGACGGTGCAAGCTCCTTGTCTGGAACTTTATTGGCTTTCCACGTAAACCAAGTTATTCAGCCTCTTTTCTCCACTTAATTTTCCTACTATACTATTATTTTCTAAATCTTATAGTTCTAAATAAATAAGTTTTTTCCTCGCCTATCCGTCTCTCCTTCGAATCACCCTGGATCCACCGGGGCTGGACCCTGGCAAGCAGGGTCCTACTGCGTAACATAGGGAACTATATTCAATATCCTGTGATAAACTATAATGGAAGAGAATATGAAAAGGAATGTAAATACATGTATAACTGAACACTTCACTAGACAGCAGAAATTAATACAACATTGTAAACTATACTTCAATAAAATAAATATTTACAAAATGTTAAAGTCTTTCCCATCTCATAGCAATGGGAACTAAAGGGTTGTTGATCACTTCTGGGGATTTATTTTTTTCCCTTAGCATATTGTCATTCTGTGTTAGCAAATTTCCTGTGATCTTGTTGTGAAGTAGGGGTGGAATAACCTGCTGCTAATTTATCAAATTAACATGTTTGGGCTTCATGTTCAACAACTTTGAACATCTCACACCACGCAGCCCGCACAGAATTATTTTCCAGACACAATTGCAGTGAGTGATAAAGGCTTTTGTTGTTTTTGATATCCCCACTGGCCAAAAGTTTTGATATCCTGGTTTTCCTCCTGCTTCTCAGAGAAGTCTATCACTTGGCACAGCATCTGGCATATAGAAAAGCCTCGATTTCTTTTCAAATGAACAAAGAGGATGGTTGGTGGTCACGATGCAATGGTTTTATTTTCTCTCATCTCTTTTCTCTAAAGAAAACAAGGAGAACTTTTTTATTTGTCTCCCTCTATTTTTTCTTATTAGCTGGAAGAAGGTGCAAGTTTCAAGTGTGTCTCCTTACTGACAAGCCATTAATAATGAGTAACAGCCAGAGGTACCCCCACCATCAATTTAAAGAAGTTTTACTTCCCAGAATCCCACCCTTCTCAATCAAAGAGTCTGAAGATCAAGTTTGAGGTGGCGACAATACCCAGGAACAATGTCCAAATGCCCCTACTTGTCACCTCCAGTGAAGTTCACCTCTTGTCACTTCCACTGAGCATGGACATCTTAGATCACAAGGCTCCCTGGGAGGGTGAGCCCCAGCCCCCCAGCCCTGCCTGCCCCTCTCTGAAGCAGCCTCTGCTGTAATTCCCCTGAGAAAGTGAATTTCCAGATGCGCTTGCCTCATCCAATCCTTTCTCTTTTGCAAATCAAAGTCTCATGTCAGTGCATCTGATTGGTGAAGCCTGAGTCACATGCCTGCCCTGAACTGCAAGGGAGGCTGGGAAAGTGAGTGACTGATTTCTGCTTCAGGGATGCAGAAATCATAAGGCGGATAAGATTCCAAGTTTAGGAAGGTCATTCCACAGACAAGGCAGCCACAAACAGGACTATACCCACTGAAGACTTTCTCTTACAACTATGTGCTTCTAGTGTGCCATTACATAGCACGTGCTCAGTCAGTGATGACGCCACTTTTCTCTAGCCTTGCTTCCCTGCCCATCCCTAAATGTCAGTCTTTCTGCCTGGGTTCCTGTGCTTGGAATTTCTTCCCAGGGACCCTTTCATTATAAACAGAGCTTTGAAAAAACATACAACTGAATTCAGGACTTCCTAGGTGGCACTAGTGGTAAAGAACCTGCCTGCCAATGAAGGAGATATAAGAGCCATCGCTTTGATCCCTAGGTCAGGAAGATCCCCTGGAGAAAGACATGGCAAAAGAGTCAGACACAACTGAGATGATTTAGTATGCACGCGCGAAACTGAATTCAACATGCAGAGGTTTACCTCATCCAACTTCAGCAAATATTTTATAACACAAATTCATATAAATATTCGATACAAATGCATTTCAAAGATACTATTCTCTTTTAAAAAAATCTAGGTACTGACAGTCTAGCTGTTATAGCACAACCTTGGCATCCTTCACCCAAGGGATGCTTGAAGAGTTTATCTGAATGCTTTGTTTCTCCACAATATGCTTACTTATATTGCTTTTTTTTTTTTTAAGGAATACATCTAATAATTTAGAAGTAATAAAGGAAAGTATTTTTACATAAAAATTAAAAATATTTGCATGAAAAAATATTAAACTTTAAATGACAAATATGCTAGGAAAATATCTGGAATTTAAATCACAAGAACAACAAAGTGTTAGTATCCCTAACATATAAATCTCTATAGAGTTTTCCAAAATTATAGAAGGTAGAAAATCCCTGGTGTGAAATGAGCCAAGAAATGAATAGACAATTCACAGAAAAAGAGTCTCAATAGTATAAAAAGATGAAGAACCTTACTGGTATGAGAAAAGTAAATTAAAACTACTTTGGCCTAAGGACTGGGAAACCTGGCATGCTGCAGTCCAAGGGGTTGCCTGAACAACTGAACAACAGTCTAAGCTTATGACCAAGATATAGTAACAAGAGCTAGATTTATCCTCTGCTTAGGAAAAATGTCTTTAATAGACAAAAGTACAAAACAACCAATTTCAAGACATTGAACATTGGGCAATAAAGGACAGTGACCCTGAAAGATGGAAAATAAATGAAGTGAGTCCTATGATTGTCTCACTTTCTGCCTTGAGAGACATTACAGGCATCCCTGCAGGGAAGGGAATTCAGATGGAGTCCAAGGGCTCCTTGAGTTAAAGAGACAGAGCTCAGAGTCCAGAGAGTCCAAGGTGGCCAGAGATTCTGGGTAGGGCACTGCAGAGAAGAGAATTTCAGAGACTTTCAAAGAGCAACCCTCTTCTAATCAGTAGAGTACTATGCATGTGAGAAAACTATTTGAGGCCAGTGAAAGAACTACTAAAAAGGACTAGGGGAAGAGTATTCAGGGCTCACACAGGGCTGTGAATAGTGCTGCTCCCAGATCTTACAACATTTTAATTCAGGGATCATTCTGTAGAGTGCTAAGAAAAAACACATCTCAATAATGGGGAATGATTCAGCTCAGTTCAGTTGCTCAATCGTGTCTGACTCTTTGAGACCCTACGGACTGCAGCACACCAGGCTTCCCTGTCCATTACCAACTCCCGGAGCTTACTCAAACTCATGTCCGTTGAGTCAGTGATGCCATCCAACCATCTCATCCTCTGTCATCCCCTTCTCCTCCTGCCTTCAGTCTTGCCCAGCATCAGGGCCTTTTGCAAGGAGTCAGTTCTTCACATCAGGTGGCCAAAGTATTGGAGTTTCAGCTTCAGTATCAGTCCTTCCAATGGATATTCAGGACTGATCTTTAGGATGAATTGGTTGGATCTCCTTGCTGTTCAAGGGACTCTCAAGAGTCTTCTTCAACACCGCAGTTCAAAAGCATCAATTCTTCAGTGCTCAGCTTTCTTTATAGTCCAACTCTCACATTCATACATGACTACTAGCAAACCAAAGCTTTGACTAGATGGACAATTAGCCATAGATTAAACCTTGCCCTGGTTTCCACCTAATAAATCTTAAATGTGTGCTTTCATGCTCAGTCATGTCAGACTCTTTGCAACCTCATGGCCTGCAGCTCTCCAGGCTCCTCTCTCCATGGAATTCTCCAGGCAAGAATACTGGAGTGGGTTGCCATTTCCTCCTTCAGGGGATCTTCCTGACCCAGAGCTCGAACTCGAGACTCCTGTATCTCCTGCATTTGTGGGCAGATTCTTTACCACCGAACAAAATCTTAAAAACCAGACTCAAAAGATCAAAATATCTCCAAGTGATTAATTGCATCCAAGAACAAAGGATATTTAGAGGAATGCAAACATATCTAGGGCTTCCCTGTTGGCTCAGATGGTAAAGAATCCACCTGCAGTCCAAGAGACCCAGGTTTGATCCCTGGGTTGGGAAGCTCCCCTGGAGAAGGAAATGGCAACCAACTCCAGTATCCTTGCCTTGGGATTCCCATGGACAGAGGAGTCCAGAAATATCTATCCCCTGCTGCTGCTGCTGCTAAGTCATTTCAGTCGTGTCCAACTCTGTGCAATTCCATAGACAGCAGCCCACCAGGCTTCCCTGTCCCTGGGATTCTCCAGGCAAGAATACTGGAGTGGGTTGCCATTTCCTTATCCAATCTAGCCCCTAACAAGCTACAATGATTATCATTCAACAGAGTAATATCAGGCATGTAAAGAATCAGGGAATATAATGAAAATGAAGAGGATAAGAAATCAAATGGACTCAACTCAAAACAGAAATGATCAAAATTTGTTGGAGTCACCAACACATTTACTAGAGGGAAATTTATAGCATTAACTGTGTATATTAGAAAAGAAGAAAGACTTGACTTCAGATTTCCCCCTAAGAAACTAATTTTTTTTTTTTAAAGAGCAAATTAAACCTCATGTAGGGACTTTCCTGGCCATCCAGTATTTGGAAACTCACCTTCCAATGCAAGTGGTGCAGGACTGATCCCTTGATGTGGCACTGGGATCCCACATGCCTCATGGCCAAAAAACCAGAACATGAAAACAATAGAAGCAATATTGTAACAAATTCAATAAAGACTTAAAAATGGTCTATATTTAAAAAGAAAAAACCTGAATTAAGTCAAATAAAGGAAATAATGAAAGTAAGATCAGAAATAGAAAAACTGTAGATAAAAATCACTAAAACTAAAAACTGGTTCTATGAGGAGGTCAGTAAACTTGATAAGCCTCTAACCAAGCTCATCATCATGAAAAAAAAAAATCAAAGACAGCACAGATTATCAAGACTAGGAATGAGAGAAGTAGCATCACTACAGATTCTACAGAAATTAAAAAGATGACAAGAAAATATTACAAACAGCCTTATGTCAATAAATAAACAATATGTCAATAGGTGAAAAGGAAGAAAAATTCCTTGGAAAATGTAAACTACCAAAGATTGTTTAAAAAAACACAGAACTTTCTATGTGTTTAAAGACATTGACTTTTTAATTAAAAATCTCCCAATCATGAAAATTCTTGGTACTCAAATTCCCTTTGCATTCTAGCAAATATTTAAGGAAGAAATAAACCTAATTTTCCCCATACTCTTCCAGAAAAGTAAAGTAAAAATATACTTTCCAACTCATTTTTATGAAACCAGCAATACCTTGATTCCAAAACCAGAAAGATAGCAAAAGAGAACATTCAGTTCAGTTCAGTCACTCAGTTGTGTTTGACTCTTTGCAACCCCATGAACTACAGCACGCCAAGCCTCCCTGTCCATCACCAACTCCCGGAGTTCACCCAAACCCATGTCCATTGAGTCGGTGATGCCATCCAACCATCTCATCATCTGTCGTCCCCTTCTCCTCCTGCCCTCAATCTTCCCAGCATCAGGGTCTTTTCAAGTAAGTCAGCTCTTTGTATCAGGTGGCCAAGGTAGAAAAGAACATTGGAGATGAGCATTCTTCATGATCTTAGTTGCAAAAGTTTTCAGGGAGATTTTTGCAAATAGTGATATTTTATTTTAAAATAACAGTATATCATGACCAAGTTGAGTTTATCCCAAGAATAAAAAGTTGATTTAATATTTAAAAGTCAATCAATGTAATTTATTCTAAAAATTATGGAAAAGAAAAATCTCTTATGAAATAGATGAAAATTTAAAAAATTTTACAAAATGTGGCATTCATTTCTGATTACAACTATTAGCAAAGTAGGAATTGATAGAAAATTCTTCCATAAAGTAAAGGACATCCCTGAAAAAAAGTATAGTTGACATCATATTTCTATATACTATCCATGGGGAAAAACCAAAAGAGATAGTTCCCCAGTGGCTCAGTGATAAAGAATTCACCTGTCAATGCAGAAGATATGGGTTTGATCCCTGGTCCAGGAAGAACCCATGGAGAAGGAAATGGCAACCACTCCAATATTCTTGCCCGTGGAACTCCATGGACAGAGGAGCCTGGCGTGCTACAGTCCATGAGGTCCCAAAAGAGATGGACACAACGTAGCAACTAAACAACAACAACAATCTAAGAGACACACAACACATGTCCACACAGAGCTTTACCCATAATAGCCAAAGTGAAAGTCGCTCAGTCACGTCTGACTGTTTGCAACCCCATGGACTGTACAGAATTCCGTGGAATTCTCCAGGCCAGAATACTAGAGAGGGTAGCTTTTCTCTTCCCAGGGGATCTTCTCAAACCAGGGATCGAACCCAACTCTCCCGCATTGTGGGAGAATTCTTTACCAGCTGAGCCACCAGGGAAGCCCATAATAGCCAAAGTCTGGAGCAACTCACATGACCATCAAAAGGTAAGTGGAGAAACACTTTGTGGTGTATCCACACAACTGAGAATTACTATGCAATAAAAAGAATGCACACTGTCCAACTATTAATGCACACAATGACATGCATGAAACTCGAAATGATTATACTGAGTGAAAGAAAGAAAATAAAGAAGGCTGTTTGGCTCCATTTATATAAAATGCTTTAAACTGCAAGCTAATTTATAGCATCTGAACAGGTCAGTGATTATCTGGGGATGAGGGAAAGGGTGCTTTAGAGAGGGGGATTGCCGAGGGGGATTGCCACGGGGCACAAAGAAACTTTTGGGGGGATGAACATGTTTACTATTTTGATTTTGATGATGATTTAACAACTGTATCCATACTTCAGAATGCATTAAATTGTACATTTTAAACATGTGAAATTTATTACGTATCAATTATACCTCAATACATTTTTTTTTACTACCTTAATGTGCAATTTCTCACCCAGCAAATTGGCAAAATTCTAACACTTGGACAGCATATACTACTAGCAAATTTGTGGGGAAGAAAGTTTTTCAGAGAAGCTCTTTCAACTTCTACTCCCACTCTCAGTGTCTGAATGTTCCCCATCACTACACACTTAAGCAGGCTAATGAATTTTTAAAATCTAATTTAGCCTGCCAGGCTCCTCTGTCCAAGAAATTCTCCAGGCTAGAATACTGGGGTAGGAAGCCATGTTCTCCTCCAGGGGATCTTCCCTACACAGGGATCAAAACTGTGTCTGCTGTGGTGCAGGTGGATTCTTTACTATCTGAGCCACCAGGGAAACCAGAGAAGATAAGTGATTCATGCATTCATGCAACAAATGTGAGTAGAGCAGTTAGTAAATGCCCAGTCCTGTGCCAGGTGCTGGGGATGCACGGGGGTGGGGACCACAGATAAGACGAAGTCACAGCCTCCACTGGTCTCTGGCCACCCAGGCATGCAGATGTATACCAGCAACCATGGTGATGCACACTTGAAGTTAGACATGTGGAGACCACAGGGGAATGAAGAGAGGGCATGTTAGGTCCAGATATCAAAGAATGCCTCTCAAAAGGGCCATCTGAGATCTAAGGAAGCTAGCCAGGCAGAAGAATAAGGATGGCACGTGTGTGCATGTATGTGTGTGTGTGTGCATGTACACATGTGTATGTTGCAGGGAAGGGAAACGTTCCAGGAAGCAGAAACAAATCAGGTGTAAAGACCCTGAAGCAGAGAAGACACTGATACTTTTCAAGGAGCTGAGGAAAAGGACAGGACCAACGTCGATGGAACAGAATATTCATCTCACAAGGTCCTACAATTAAATGCAACCACCTGACAGGAAGTTGCTCTTTCCCATAGGTGCTCAACACACAGGACTTCCTGTCTTTCCTTTCTAGAGCTCTGATCCACCATCGAGGTGCAGGACACTGTCACCGCCCCATCACCCCTCTAGTTATCTGAGATTCTGTTACTCTTTTAACCTACACACATACAGGCTTGGCAGTAGAGATCCTTATGCTCATTTTCTAGGTAATAAAACAAGTCCTGGGAGGTGTAACCTGGTAGAGTTACTATGAGACATAAGTAGGATCTTACACATGAGGGGCAAGTTCTTGGTCGCATAGCAAGCTGTCAGGATTGGCTCCTCAAAGCTCTCTTTCTGGGTAAAAGGACTACTCGTGGCAGGGAAAGTTCATGCATCCCCTGTTCATGGGAACCACACAACTATCCCAGGCCTCTCCTCAGTTTTCCTGGGCCCACTGCCAACCTCAACAGTATCACCAGTGAATGGTTTTCTCTGCCTTTCCATGGAAACAATTCTTCCACACCTCACCCCACATTGCTTGAGTGACACAGGCAAGAAGGAATTCCTTATTGATCAACTTATAATTATGAGAACAGAGGTTCTGATGATTGGAACGCTTAGTCTAAGATCATGTAGAAATATCCTTCCAGACATCCACCCGCATGACAAACATCTGTGGAATTCCTATCAGACACCTGAACATGGGTCAAGAGAAAATTCTGGGCTAACCAAGCCCCCCACCCCCAATCAGCACCTCTTTCCTTGTGCTCATTTCCCATCCACCCTAAACAAGCAGCAACAACCAGCACACATGGTCTTTTCCTTAGAATGAAGTGGCAGAAGTCAGACTACAACAGAAGTTATGTACGCACATATATGTGTGCGCATGTACACATGTGTGTGTTGCAGGAAAGGGAAATAGATCAGGTGTAAAGACCCTGAAGCACAACAGATGCTGATGCTTTTCAAGGAATTGGGGGAAAGGCCAGGACCAATGCCTGGCATGACTCTGAGGAAGGTGAGACCTGGAGAGAGAGACCATGTTGGGGTAAGATGAGTTGGAAGGACTGAAAATAAGCTCCTTTGCCAGCATGCATGTGGTTCCCTTTTCTTACCTCCCTGTGCCATGCCTGCATGGCACAGCAAAATAATGCCTTCCAAAACAATCTTTTGAAAATCATAGAAGACACAGGTTTGAAACCCAGATCTTCAACTGCAAGAGGCAAGCTTTCAGAGGCTCAAAGTTGTTTCCCAGATCTGAGAGTTGGGTGGATTCTGAATATACAAATTAAACCATGCACAGTAGAGCTGGCAAAGAATTAAGAATAGAATTAAGAATAAAAACCATTTTCAAACTCAACAGGAGGTGAGACTAAGAGGGAAGGAAGAAGAGAGAAAAAAATAGGAGAGGAGGCTAAGAGAGTGTCTTGTAGAAAGAATCCCACACTGGAACATCTCCAGGCAAACCCTCAGACATGCGGAAGGGGAAGGATAGAACCTCAGTTAAATAAGGGGCGTCTGGAGGGCACTTGTATTTGCTTCCTTTCTGGGGCTGCAGGAGGACAACAAGCCTCAAGGAAAGGGTACATCGTCATCAAGGTGCTGGAGTTGGGTTGGTACGGTGAGGTCAGGTGGTGGTAGACTGGAGGGCAGTGTCAGGGAATTCATCTCCGCACAGGCGTGGCATGGGGAGGTAAGGAAAGGGTGCAGGTCCTAGCTGAGCCAGGGGTATGATCAGGGGACACAAGCTTGGATAACAATGGGGGCATCCTGGCCACCAGCTGAGGGAAAAACTGACAACATAACATCAGTAGGCTGGTTGTGCCCCTCAGGATGCTCCTCAAGAGAAACCCTTGGGTGATTCCCTCTCCCAGAGGCCAACGTGGCAGGGGTAGAGAAGTGGAGAGGGAGAAACTTTGGAAACATCTGTGTTTAAAACTAAGAAATCACTGATTTTGCTGGGGCTTACCTGGCTGCAGCTAGGTCAAGTTTTCTAGAGCAGAAAATGATGACTAGATATGGGAATTAAATCATTACAGAAGAAGGGAAACAAAGGTCAGTCTAGTGAAAGCAATGGTGTCTCCAGTAGTCATGTATGGATGTGAAAGTTGGACCATAAAGAAAGTTGAGCACCGAAGAACTGATGCTTTTGAACTATGGTGTTGGAGAAGACTCTTGAGAGTCCCTTGAACAGCAAGGAGATCCAACCAGTCAATCCTAAAGGAAATAAGTGCTGAATATTCATTGGAAGGACTGAAGCTGAAACTCCAATACATTGGCCACCTGATGTGAAGAACTGACTCTGGAAAGGACCCTGATGCTGGGAATGATTGAAGGCAGGAAGAGAGGGGGATGACAGAGGATGAGATGGTTGGATGGTATCACGACTCGATGGCCATGAGTTTGAGTAAGCTCTGGGAGTTGGTGATGGACAGGGAAGGCTGGTGTGCTGTAGTCCATGGGGTCACAAAGAGTTGGACATAACTGAATGACTGAACTGAACTGAAGAAGAGAAAATTCTGTGTTTGCCACCTGGGTCTGTAAGTCGTCCAATGTTCGACCCACTAGAGGAGGAATGAGATTAACCGTTGCTTTCATGGAGCCACCTGAGATTTATATTTATTTTCTCTGGAAAGAATACAACTCCACCATTCATATACCTACACCCCTCCTACACACTCCCACCTTCTCACTTTCAAAAGGCACAATTCTAGGGAAAGTGTGGGCATGTTAACCTTGAAAGCAAGCACTACCTACTGTCCCAGGAGCTGGAGACCTGAGGGTGAGTCCACAGAATGCCCTTGGTCATCGCGAGTTTCACTAATTCACCAACAGGGAAGAGTAAGCTCATGTAATTCAAAAAATGAAATTGGAGCTTCAGGACAAAATGCCAGAGTCTCCTGCCCATCAAGGAGATGGGCACTTTATGGGCATTCAGTCCATAAATTGCCAAAACTGAGTTGCTGAGAAGGAGATCAGAGAGTGAAAGTCAGGGGCTGCAAACTGGTGAAGATATGGAGGGTGGGGGTCCCACAGATGCCAAGACTGAGCCCCCAGTTTGTTTCTCCCTGAGGACACTGAGCTTTGAGACAAGTCCAGCTTTGTCTCCAGGACCCGCCCTGTCACCCTGACCCTTTAACTCCAGAACTCCTTCCTCTCATCTTCCCATCCTCACTATGACTCTTCAAGCCTGAGTTCCTTTCCTGTCTGAGCATCCCACTTGGTCCTCCCAGCTCAGGTGCACCCAGTATCCTTGGTCACATCTTCCTCAGTGCTCCCTAGAAAGAGGGAATCACAGCATCCTGTAGATGGCTCTGGGTGGCCCTGATCCATGTCCCTCACCAGGAAGACAATGAGCTCCTCCCCATAAGGCAGGCCGTTACTCATTCATTCATTGGACAAATATTCCCTAAGTATCTACTACATGTCGATACCCAGTGCACTTACCAGTGGTTGAAAGAATAAGTGAATTATGCTTCCATTTGCAGACCAGGGGAGTCAGAATGGTCCAGAGGAAAGACATGGGCTCTGGAGTCAGAGACATCCAAGTTAGAAACCCAGCTGAAACTTGCATAGCTGGGTGAGTCTCATGGACAAATTTACTCTGAGTCCCAGTTTCCAGAGGTAAATGGGAATAGTAATATCCAATTCTGAGTCTAAAGAGTTTTGAGGAGTAAACGAGAATGTTCATAGAAGAAATGGCACACAGAAGCCTTAGCTTTTTTCCCCATAAGAAATTCTCAGCTATTTCTGGTCTCCCATCGGCCACACAAGAATTTGGCAAAGATTTTGAGTTGCCCACCCAAACCTTTTTTCCTTTTCTGCTTAACTTCTTCTTCATTTGTGCTCAGTTGTGTCCCACTATTCATGACCCCATGAATTGTAGCCCACCAGGCTCCTCTGTCCATGGGATTTCCCAAGCGAGAATACTGGGTTGCCATTTCCTTCTCCAGGGGATCTTCCTGACCCAGGAATTGAATCCATGTCTCTATGTCTCCCTCAGTGGCAGTCAGGTTCTTTACTCCCTGGGCCACCTGGAAAGCCCAGTTTGGAGAATGCCAGTTCCAAAATGACATTTCACATCCACCCTTGTAGTCGGGGTGGTCATGTGACTTAATTCAGGCCAATAATTTGCAAGCAGACCTTAAGAAGTGGGGCTTTTAAAAATGTTCTTTAAAGTGAGCTGCCACAGTTGGTGTATTTTGCTCTTCTTCTTCCTCCTTCTCACAGCCTAGGATGAGGATGTGATTATTGGAGTTGCAGCAGCCATCTTGGGACCATGAGATAATTGTGAGGACAGAAGCCACGCACCTAGGATGGCTTGAGCAGAAAGATGGCATTGGTGACATTGTGGAAACTTCTGTCCCAGCTTGGATGCCACTTCTAGAGTGTGTGTTGTGTGAGAAAAAACTAAACTTCTATCTTATTTACCCCACTAAATCCTTTTATTCCTGTTACACGAAGCAGGACTCAATCTCTAACTGAAATCACAAGTGTCTGCTGATCACTCAAATGTACCCAATAATAGCACAGTAGAAAAACTGGTAGGAAAGTTGGTTTTATGGTTCATTATTGTTATGTGAAGTGGACTTTAGATACTTCTAAACCAGGAATATGATTAGAAGGCAAATAATGAAAATCATGTTCTTTATACCAAATCTCTGATTTTAGATATCATTCTCTGCTCTTATCTGATTACAAAGGCAATAAAGATTCATTTTAACAAAATTTGAAGCTATTGAGAAGCACAAAGGAAAAATAAAAGAAAATCATCTGTAATCAGTTCTCTGCGGACAAGTAATGTTAACATTTTGCTTTACATCCTCAAGGCCTTTTATTTATTATTATTATTTCTACATAATCACTTGAAAAACAGGCTCCTTCTTTTCTTCCTCTTTCCTTCCCTCTCTCCCTCCCTCCTCATTTCCTTCTTTCCTGTTTCATTAATTCATTTACTGAACAGACATTGATTAAATGGTAAACACTGTTATTTCCCATAAGTCTGCATATTTTTTTTAACTTACTCATATTTGTTAAAGCTCTCCTAATTACTCATCAGCACCACTGAACAACTGAATAACAACAATAAAACTGAATAAAATATAGAATGTTTATATTAGGCTGTTCTGCCACAAAGACATCAATAACAACACAGTCAGTCATCATTTGTTAGGCCCTTAATATGCGCTGGACATTGGGAGTTGGCTCGGATGGCTTGATGGCTCAGATGGTAAAGAATTTGCATGCAATGCAGGAGACCTGGGTTCAGTCCCTGGGTTGGGAAGATGCCTTGGAGAAGAGAATGAAAACCCACTCCAGTATTCTTGCCTGGGGAAATCCCACAGACAGAGGAATCTGCCAGGGTACACTCCATGGGGTCACAAAGAATCAGACACAGCTGAGTGACTAACACTTCATGCTTCATTGGGAGTTGACTTTCTCTTTTCATCCTTTCCACAACCATGAGATGGGTACTATTTCATATCCTTGCTGTACAGATGAACAAAATCAGTAGTATGAAGGTTGAGAAGCTAGAGTGCCACAGCTCATGGGGGGCAACACAGAGCCTCAAATTTGAGTCTGTCTCATACATTGCTCTTCTTGCTCCAGCTTCATAATGGAGAAACTTAGATGACTGACTTCAGATCTTTTGTCTTTTCTACTACCTGCCTTTCATGGTATACATTTTCCCTTACATACTGTTTGTGCTGTATCCATACATTTTTCAAGCTGTATTTTCATTTTCATTCAATTCAAAATATTCTAAAATTTTTCCTTGAGACTTCTTTTTGACTCTTGTATTATTTAGAAGTGTGTTTTTTAATACCAAATACTTATGAAACTTTCCGGCCCTCTCTCTGTTTTTGATTCTTGTCTAGTTACACTGTAATATGACAACATACTTTGTGTAATTCCTTTTCTTTTAGATTTTTTTTCAGTTGTGCTTTATGGCCCAGAATGTGGTTTTATCTTTGTGAATTTTGCATGTGAACTTGAGAAGGATGTGTATGCAGATGCTGTTAAATGGAGTATTTCTCCTTGTAGTTCTATCACTTTTTGCCTCATGTATTTTGATACTTTATTGTTAGGTGCA
Source organism: Neotragus moschatus (assembly GCA_006410615.1). Taxonomy (NCBI): domain Eukaryota; kingdom Metazoa; phylum Chordata; class Mammalia; order Artiodactyla; family Bovidae; genus Neotragus; species Neotragus moschatus. The sequence continues at coordinate 71,497 of SJYA01001011.1, read as the reverse complement.
TATGTATTTAGGATTGCTATATCTTCCTGAACAACTGACCCATTTATTAATATGTATTATCTTCTTCATCTATGATAGTTCCCTTTGTTCTGAAGTCTAATTTGCTTCCTTGTATAACTACAGCCTTTTGTTTTCTTTCTTTCTTTGATTAGTGTTGACATGCATGGAATATCTGTCTCCATCTTTTTCCTAAAGGAAATCAACCCTGAATATTCACTGGAAGGACTGATGCTGAAGCTGAAGCTCCAATACTTTGGCCACCTGATGCGAAGAGCCAACTCATTGGAAAAGATCCTGATCCTAGGAAAGATTCAGGGCAGAAGAAGAGGGTAGCAGAGGAGATGGTTGAAGGGCATCATCAACTCAATGGACATGAGTTTGAGCAAACTCTGGGAGATAGTGAAGGACAGGGAAGCCTGGCATGCTGCAGTCCATGGGGTTGCAAAGAGTCAGACAGGACTGAGCAACTGAACAATACAAATCCCTTTACACAGAATCTGTTTAAGTCTTGGGTCATGCTGGGACTCTCTGAGTTGGCCTGTCCCTTCAGATTTCAGGGTGGGTGTTTGTCCTGTGATTTCAGTTCTCTGATGGGCCCCAGAAAAGACATTGGTTTTCAATTTTTTCAGTTTCTCTTCCTGTTGGAGAGAGAAGTTCTGANATACAAATCCCTTTACACAGAATCTGTTTAAGTCTTGGGTCATGCTGGGACTCTCTGAGTTGGCCTGTCCCTTCAGATTTCAGGGTGGGTGTTTGTCCTGTGATTTCAGTTCTCTGATGGGCCCCAGAAAAGACATTGGTTTTCAATTTTTTCAGTTTCTCTTCCTGTTGGAGAGAGAAGTTCTGACTTCTAAGCACTTTACATGTCAGATCTGAATCCGGAGGTTGCCTGAACACTGTTATATCTTCTACTTCTCCCATCACGCTCATATTTTCTCCTTCATTTTGAACACACAAGGAATATATAACAGCTGATTTAATGTTCCCATATGCTAATACTTTCCTATCTGTCATTTCTAATACAATTTCAATTGGATAGGTGTATTTTGTTTTGTTGTTTTGTTTTGTTTTTCATGCTTATAGATCTTGTATTCTTGCTGTTTGCATGCCTGGTAATTTTTAACTGGATTCCAGACACTGGTGACTTTATGCTTATTGGGCACTGGAGTATCTTGCATTCCTTTAAGTGGCTTTGGGCTTTGTTTTGTCATGCTGCTAAGTTACTTGGGATCAGTTTAAATTGTCTGAGGCTCCTTTTCTTCTTTATGTTTTTAATCTTTTTAATGGCTTTATCAAGATAAAATTCACATACCATAAAGTTCACCCACTGAAAGTACACAGCTTCTTGTGTTTGTAGTATATTTACAGAGTTATGTAATCATAGCTGTAATCCAACACTGGAAAATTTTCACTCCCCCCAAATGTACCCAATAGCCACCACCACTCTCCATACTCCCCATGCTCCTGCCCATCTCTTATGATTCCAGGCAAATATTAATCTACTCTCTGTCTCTACAGACTTGTTGAGACTTGCTTTAAGCTTTCCTATGATCCCAGAGCAGTTAATTTATTCCCATTGCCAAGGCAAGATCCATCAGAAGACCAGCTGATGCATCACACTCAGGCTAGTGGGAATGGAAAATATTCCCAGTCCTTGCTGAGCTTTGGGAATTGTTTGAAAACTACTTTTTCTGGTGGTTCGTTCTCTCCACTGACAGTTTCTCCTCATGTACACAGGGCTCAGAATCCAGACAGACTCAAGGGAGCCCTTCTGTTGATACTAACTTGCTCTCTCTCTCTCGCCCCTCTAATGTCTCTCCTCCATATTCTGCCTTATAAATCTCACTTGCCTCAGCCTCCTTGATTTTCGTCCTCTGTCTCCTCTAAGGAAACTGCTGGGCCCTGGCTTCCCCTCCCTGATCTGCAGCCTTAAAACTCCCTCTGGCCCTGAGCTGGGGCAGTCATAGGGCTCCCTTCATTTACTTCCCTTCTTTCCAATATTGCAGTCCCACGCTGCCTATTGCTCAGTGTCTGAAAATAGTTCTCTCCTGTATTTTGTCAAGTTCTCTAGTTGTTTAAGTTGGGAGTTTAAATTCAGTCTGTTACTTCCCCATGGCCAGTAAGCCCTTCCATATTATCTTGAAGCAAATCTCTAATATCACATAATTTCTTTCATAAATATTTCAGTATGTTTCTCCAAAAGATAAGGAGTCATTTTTAGCCATAACTACAGTTTCTAGCCAATTATTAACTCTAGGGAAAACAAAAAGTTACACAGAAAAAGGAAATGTAATTAAAATTCACTACATGGCTCAACTTCAAATGAAATGTTATTAATAAAAATGCTGAATATTTAGTGAAAATTGTGTTTTAATTGCATCAGATAACTGGAAAGGAAGGATATGTATGTTTACCTGTGTATGTGTGTTTACATGTATGTGTGTCTAAGAGAGCTAATTCTCATCTGCTATACTAAAAGGTCAATATCAGTTCAGTTCAGTTCAGTTCAGTCGCTCAGTAGTGTCCGCCTCTTTGTGACCCCATGAATCACAGCACGCCAGGCCTCCCTGTCCATCACCATCTCCCGGANTCATGGCTGCAATCACCATCTGCAGTGATTTTGGAGCCCAAAAAAATAAAGTCTGACACTGTTTCCACTATTTCCCTATCTATTTGCCATGAAGTGATGGGACCAGTTGCCATGATCTTCGTTTTCTGAATGTTGAGCTTTAAGCCAACTTTTTCACTGTCCTCTTTCAAGGAAGAAGTGATACCAATTCTCTGCAATCACTTCTGGATAGTACAAGCAGAGGAACCACTTCCTAAATTGTTCCATGAGATTGCCATTACCTTAATACCAAAACCAGATAAAACTATTATAAGAAAGGAAAAGAAGTTAGGTGGCTTCTTTAGAGCCACATGGTCAATGGCAGGTCCAGGATGGAAATCTAGATGCACTTTCTTCTTCGTGTCTCATTACCACTCAATGGCTCCTTGGAAAGTAAAGACTTCCTTTATAGACACAGAGAGGAAGGCTATTAGAGGACAGCTCATGGAGGTCTTGTAAATAATGAAAAGTTTTTGGAAGTCTTTCAGTAAGGGAGTGACTTAGATATGGCTACCATAGAACAGTCTGGTTGCAGCCAACCCAGAGGAGAGGCTGCTGGCCCCAACTGGGAGAGACAGGACCTAAGCAGGCAGGGAGGGGTGGGAGGGGCATAGGTTTTACCACTGTTCTAAGGCAGTAGTACAATCAGCAAGATTTGGTCATCATATTTGGGGGATTGAGAAACAGGAAGATGTCTAGGATAACTTGTAAGTTTCTGGCTTGGTCCCATTCACTCAGAGAGGAGACATCTGTAGTGGAACAGGTTTTCTAGGAAGCCAATGGGTTCAGGGTTGGACAGGCATCTGTGACAAAAGAGTCTGCAGCCAAAGAAGAAGTCCAGTCTGGAGGTAAAGATTTGGAGTCATAAGCTCCAAGCTGTTCCCAAATATCCTGTCAGGTTGGATCTCACTCCCAAATTCCCACAGCAAGGCTTTCATGTGCATGAGGGCATGCTCAGTCATGTCTGACTCTCTGTGATCCCATGGACTGTAGCCCACTANGGAGGTAAAGATTTGGAGTCATAAGCTCCAAGCTGTTCCCAAATATCCTGTCAGGTTGGATCTCACTCCCAAATTCCCACAGCAAGGCTTTCATGTGCATGAGGGCATGCTCAGTCATGTCTGACTCTCTGTGATCCCATGGACTGTAGCCCACTAGGCTCCTCTGTCCATGCAATTTGCCAGGCCAGAATACTGGAGTGGGTTGCCATTTCCTTCTCCAATGCATGAAAGTGAAAAGTGAAAGGTGCTCAGTTGTGTCCTACTCTTTGCGACCCCATGGACTGTAGTCCACGAGGCTCCTCTGTCCACAGGATTTTCCAGGCAAGAGTACTGGAGTGGGCTGCCACTGCCTCCTCCAGATGGACTCTGCATATAAGTTAAATAAGCAGGGAGACAAAATACAGCCTTGACGCACTCCTTTCCCAATTTGGAACCAGTCTGTTGTTTCATGTCCAGTTCTAGTGTTGCTTCTTGACCTGCATACAGATTTCTCAGGAGGCAGTTCAGGTGTTCTGGTATTTCCAACCTTTGAAGAGTTTTCCACAGTTTGTTGTGATCCACAGTCAAAGGCTTTGGCGTAGTCAATAAAGCAGATGTTTTTCTGGAACTCTCTTGCTTTTTCAATGATCCGATGTATGTTGGCAATTTGATCTCCAGTTCCTCTGCCTTTTCTAAATCCAGCTTGAACATCTGGAAGTTCACAGTTTACGTACTGCTAAAGCCTGGCTCTCGTGGAAGCCTCTCATGGATAGCTTTCCCTATATTGTGGCAGGTGCAGCCCTTTTGGGAGGGTCACTGTCTTTATCTAGGGTGGAAACAGGAATAAAAGGAAACATAAAACTCAATTTTGTGAATATGTAAAAATAGAATAAATAAGCTGCACTACTGCACACCAACATTTTACTATATGCTAACATTTTATTTGATATGTGATATCTTCACTCTTTGTGACATCCTTACCGTAAGGTAGGTATTAGGGCCTCTGCTTTCCAGTTAAAGAGACTAAAGAGACTAAGGTTCAGAGTGGTCAAGTGACTTGCTCAAAAGTTGTTGAGCCAAGATTTAAACCTGACCTACCTGATTTCAGAAGCACAAGCTTTCCCATCATGTCTTCATGTTTCTCATGCAGTGAGTTTAGAGAACTTAAATCAATAGTTAGTCTTTTTCTGTCTATTAACATAGGGAGTTATTATTTGGTTCAAATGTTGTATTTTGAACAGTTTGAGCACCTCCTGTTGTTGCTAATAGCTTACTCATTCAGGCTTCAGCCCATAATTTTGAGATATTTTTTCAAATCTTTGTGTGCAGTCTACTTTCAGTCATGCATAACTCCAGCTGAGTCCTAGAATCAGGAAATTATTAGAAAAGCAAACAGATCACCTTCAAAGAATACAGAAGGACATAGATGTGGCAGGCCCACACCACCACCAAGCACTTCACAGATCTGGTTTCATCTAATTCTTATAATCTCATTATCCTTTTTTTAATGAAGAAAATGAGGTTCAGAAAGGTCAGGTGACTTGCCCAGGACACACAGGTCACAGGCAAAAGAGCAGGATCTGAACTGTGTTGGCTTATACCAAAGACCGTGCCTTTTCCATTCCACTACGCTGTGTGTGAAACTCACTGCCCTTTCTCTCCTCTCTGCTCACCTGATCTTCTGATGGGAAAATCGACCCCATTCACTTTCCTCTCCTGCATTTGAACAGCTTACTTGTGCATATCCACTATAGCAGTGATGTGGTCAACTGACAGCTGCTACAATGGTCCACAGAGTTCCCTGGAAGAAGTGCCACCCCCAGTAAAGGTCCCTGATCACCACGCTGCATGGTGCCCATGGAAAAACTGCAACTAAGACTTGACCTTCATGGGGACTCCCCAGTGGTCCAGTGGCTAAGACTCTGCACTCCGAATGCAGGGGACCCTGGTTCGATCCCTGGTCAGGGAACTAGAGCCCACATGCTGCAGCCAAGAGTTCACATGCTGCAAGGAAGATCCTGCCTGGTGCAACTAAGACCTGGTAAAGCCAAGTAAATAAATGAATATTTAAAAAGAGAGAGAGAGAGAGATTTTGCCTTCAGGTTGTCTGAAAGTTAGGAGACTTGGGTTCAAAGTGAGGATTCCTCCTTTACAGGTGGTATGATTGCCAGAAACTTAAAATTTTCTGACGCTCAGCTTCCTTGGGTGTAAGATGGGAGTAGTTATCTCCACCTGCTGGGTATCATCAAGGATTGATAAGTGGATTCAAGTAGCTGGAAGGGTCTATTAATAGAAGTGATTCTCTTGTAAAAAATGCTTCATCATTGGGATCGTTTTTCTTCCTCTTGCTGGTGATAGGACTCCCTGCCCAATCATTTCCCACCATCAGGAAAGACCCATGGTAACTCTAGACCCAATACGATTGTAATTGTATTCTTTGCCTTGTTCTCAGAAATGCTCATGCAAGCACTGCTGTGAGGATGGAGAGACCCAGGAAAGCACGCTGTGAAAGACAAGGACCTGTGCACAGTTAGTTTGTTGGCAAACAAGCGAGGGCACTTGTGTGTCCATTTACCGAGTCCAGGAGAAGGGATGTGAGTTTGGGGCTGTAAAGTCTTCAGTGAGTCCTGACTTTGTTACTTACTGGCTTTATGATCTCAAGCCTCTGGGTTTCCTGATTTGAGTTGGAGATGGTACAGCCGTGTGGCTGGCACCTCATCAGGCACCTGGAATGATGAAGGGCAAACCTGTATTGAACATTACAACATAGGGCCAAAACCTCAGAAGGGACTGAAAATAAATGGTTCCTATAGAAAGCAACAAACGAACTTCTGGTTGCAGCAGGGAAGGATGGGGGAAGGGACAGTTAGGAATTGGGACTGACATGCACACACTGCTATATTTAAGATGGATACCCAACAAGGACCTACTGTGTAGCACGGGGAACTCTGCTCAACATTGTGTGATAGCCTGGATGGGAGCGGAGTTTGGGGGAGAATGGATATATGTATATAGGTATGGCTAAGCCCCTTTGCTGTCCGCCTGAATCTATTACATTGTTAATCGGCTATTTGTTGTTTAGTCGATAAGCTGTGTCCGACTCATTTGTGACCCCACAGACTCCTCTGTAGCCCACCAGGCTTCTCTGTCCATGGGATTTTCCAGACAAGCATACTGGGTGCCATGTCCTTCTGCATAGTTGGCTATGCACACATGCTAAGTCGCTTCAGTTGTGTCTGATTCTTTGCAACCCCATGGACAGTATGTAGGTCACAAGGCTCCTCTGTCCATGGGATTCTCCAGGCAAGAATACTGGAGTGGGTTGCCATGCTTTCTTACACTGCAATATAAAACAAAAAGTTTAAAAATAAAACAAACATAAAAAATAAGTAAATAAATTGTTCCTACAGAAAGCAAAACTGAGTCTCCTTGAGAGTAGCTTTATATAAAACGCATTTATTAATCAAAATTTCCCTTGATAAAAATAGAATATGTAACAAACACAATGTGAGAACTGAGAGCCTTGCCCTTTGACACACAGCCCACACTTCAGTCAGGTGTTTTGGGGATGTCAACTGGGGGCTGGGGGGGGTCTCCCCCAGATCCTCCGTGAGCTGGGACTAAAAGCAGTGAGGGTTCATGGGGTGGTCCCCTGTCTTTTCATGTCCCTTGTGATGCTGAAGGGAGTGGGCCACCTGGGAATTCATGGACCAGATTAAACTGAGTCCTCGAAAGTCATGGTGGGAGAGGGGGAGGGTGAGAGATGTGTCAGTCTCCTTCATGTACAATCGATACCTGCAAGTTGTACATAAAACACGCACACACACAGATGGGCAGGAGAAAACAAATCTTTGTGTCTTCAGACTCTAGAAACTTCCCTTTGGGCTAGTTCATGCCCAAGGCCCACGCGGCCTTCTTGGCATTCAGAAAGTTCTTCTTCTTCTTCCTGGGAGGAACGTGCAGTGAGATCTCAGGCTCCTTTGGATTTCTGAAGATAAAGAGCTTTTCACCCGTGTTTAATAAATCAACGGCTTCTGCCCCTACAATGGGCACCGGGGTCAGTTCGTCAGTGGACTCCAGGGACAGGTGTGGCCAACTTCCTTTTCCAGAGAATATCACCCTCTCTCTGAGAGGGGGACGCGTCTTCTTTAATATGCTAAAGAGAGAACAGAAAATCAGACTGGACGTTTTCGGCAACGTACTCTCCTGAGTGTGCCGACAGAGTTCTCCAGGAAAACTCCCCCTTGGTTCCTAGGTCCCCAGTCAAGTGTCACTTTAAAGGGTTTTCTCTGTGGTTGCCAGGGTGGCCCCTGAGATTAGCTGAAGCCCACGGCAGGGGCGGCTGCAGACAGCTCACACTGACTCACGGCTGCTCACTTCTCCGGAGTTTGGTGAACCTGTTGTCATCACGCTGTCAGCATGTGATCAGCCAGGGTGGGGGTGTCTCACACCACGGAACCTGACAGACGCTACAAGTCAGAGCTTCCCGTCTCCCCCCAGAAGACTGGCATACATTGTCCAGGATGCCACTATCTGTTGCTGCTGCTGCTGCTTAGTCGCTTCAGTCGTGTCCGACTCTGTGCGACCCCATAGACGGCAGCCCACTTGGCTCCCCCGTCCCTGGGATTCTCCAGGCAAGAACACTGGAGTGGGTTGCCATTTCCTGCTCCAATGCAGAAAAGTGAAAAATGAAAGTGAAGTTGCTCAGTAGTGCTGAACTCTTGGCGACCCCATGGACTGCAGCCCACCAGGCTCCTCCGTCCATGGGATTTTCCAGGCAGGAGTACTGGAGTGGGGTGCCATTGCCTTCTCCGGCCACTGCCTGTGGGCCTCACACTAAACACAGGCTGGTACAATCTGAATGTAAGGCAACATTAGAAGTTAGGTAAAATGTGTTAGAAAGAACAGAGCAACACACTGGGGGATATCCTATAAAAGGGCTGCTGGAATCCTGCCCGTGAGCGGTCCAGTCCCTCAGTTCTAGCCGCACTTGGAAATGGCTCTGACTCCCTCCGAGAGCCCTATATGACCCGAAAGCCGCAGGGCCCTTTGCCTAAGCGGGGCAGGACAAGGCCATGTCACTGCAGGCTGACATACTGGAGGCCTTTCTGAAGAGAAGTGGCTCTGAGGTTCCAACCTGGTCACCTTGAACTCCTGCCCTGGCAGCTGTGTTATCTGAGCAAGGATTCCAAGACAGCTCCATCAGCTCCCTCTGACTCACAGTCTCTCCTCCCACCGCCCGTCCACAGCGCCTCGAGGCAGAGAAAAGGCGGGCACAGTGGCCCAGCACCATGGGCCCAGGGTCCTGCTGATCTGCACTTGCCCACTGACATCAGTGCAGCCCCGGAATGCCTTTGCTCCCCCAACCTCATCCTCCACTAGGACCCCTGACTTCCGGTCCTTAGTGGAGCACTCTCCCTTTATATGGCCTGAATTTAATTTTCTTGGTTTGGGCTAAATGCCCTGATCTAATTCCTCTGGGACTAAATTTTGACGTCCAGCCCATTATCAATGGCTCTGAGACTGTTATCATGGACTCTTTGGGCAGCCTGGTCTCCGCGGCTTCACCCTGAGAAATTCTGGAAGGTGCAGGACTCGGCCACGTCCTTTGGGCATCATTGTTTCCACAGCACCTGGTTATCACCTTTTAACCTGTGACGTGAAAACGGGGTTAACGTAACTCTTGTCACTCGTGTTACTCTTTTTTCCAAATTTCTAGTGGGAAACACACGAGTTCCTGAGTCTGTTGTCTGCGGCAATCTAAAACCACTCTGCCTCCAATTTGCCTCTGCCCTCCAGGTGTGCCGTCACCGCAGCTCAAAGAGAAAGGGACTCAAGAGAGTGAAAAGAGCAGCGACCTGGAAGCTCAGGGAAACAGAGGGGCTGGTTCAGTGCCCCCAGATCCCATGGCCACTTTTCACCAGTGAGGGTCTCTTCCTCTGATCTCTCTGAGCTGGTAAAGCGTGGCCGTGGGGTTTCTCCCACTTTCCGGAAGCAGGGAGGCTCAGTGCAACAAGATGAGAAAGGGCTTTGTAAACTATAAAATCTAAGCCTTTATAAGGAATAATTCTCCTAATGAGGCCCCATTTAAAAAGAGCCACTAGTTAAAATAAGTACTGCAATTAAAATGCTAATAAATGATAGCACACTGTCCCACTGATAGCAGGCGGCTTATCTTCAGCTCCTAGACTAAGCTTTGTTTTTTTTTTTTTTTTAAATGGAAGGATAGTTGATTCACAATATTGTGTTTATTTCAGGTGTAAAGCAAAGTGATTCAGTTTTATATATGTATTGTTTTTCAGATTCTCTTCCATTATAGGCTATTACAAGATACTGACTATAGTTTCTGAGCTATACAGTAAATCCTTGTTGCTTATCTATTTTATATACAGTAGTCGGTATCTGTTAATCCCATATTCCTAATTAATCCCTCCCCGCCCCTATCTACTTTGGTTCCATAATCTTGTTTTCTAAGTCTGTGGGTCTACTTCTGTTTTACGTTCATTTGGTACATTCATTTGTGTTATTTTTCTTCAGCTCCACGTATAAGTTTTTATCGTTTGATATTTGTCTTTCTGTCTGACTTACTTCACTTTAAACTAAGCCCATTTTGGTAGTATGGCTCCGTGTTCATGCTCTCCCTTCAAAGAAAAATAAACTAAGCCCACTTCGAATGAAGATGTTGCCTGGAGGGAAGGAGTGTGCTGCGTCCACAGTAAGCCTCCCTTCGTGGTCCCCCCCTCCACCTCCCCTTCCGGGCTCACAGGCGCCCTGGCTGACAACCTCTGCAGATGCCCTCCTTACCTCTCCTTCCTCTTCCGAGCCCAGAGCATCTTCTCTAATCCTCTGCTTATCAGCTCTCCACGAAGTTTGCTCTCTAAGGCTTGCCACCAGGCCTGGTGTTTCCTGAAGGCAAGAAGAGACCTTCTTATATTTTCAAAAAGAACAGAACCTTCAAGTGATGCCTAATCCTAAAAAGCCCTCTGGGAACTCCTTCCTTCAGTATGACCTTTGGCTGACAGGAAAAACCCTGAGAGTATTCACATTTGCTCACTCACTCACTCTGTGAACACTAATCAAGTATCTTGCTGGCCAAGTCAAGACACAGTCTCTGCCCCAAGGGGTCCCCAGTCCAGGGGTCACAGACACGTAGCACGTGACATCAGTCAGATAGAGGGAGGCTGCTGAGATGTGGGGACACTTGAGCTGAGTCTGAGCATCCCAGCAGTTGAATGCATGGAAGATTCCAGAAGCAAAGAGCTCTCTGCGCTGGCTTGTGTGTGGTCCATCTCCCCCAGAGTGGACGTTCTGGGCGGCAGGACTGTCCCTTACTCTCCCACCTACACTGGTACCTAAGACAGTGGACATACTAAGAGCTCATACATGTTTTATAAATACATGAATAAGAAGACTGAGAAGGTACAGAGGAAGCTTAGAAGGAGGGTCAGGCAGGGAGCCTGAATGCCACGTGATTCTCAACTGAAGAAAGGACAGCGAACAGGACACGGGGCTTGAGGAGATGTCCACGGGCTTAGGTTCAAGTCAAGTCAATACAGGATCGAGACTCCGCTGGTGCCTGGCTCTGGCCAAGTTCATATTCTGCCTCAGCTGGTTCACACTG
>SJYA01001011.1:0-60032 GCA_006410615.1 Neotragus moschatus | reverse complement strand
GAAGGCAGAGCAGGGGGAGGGGCGGCGGTGGGGAAGAACCCTCACCCACGCTGGGCCAGGCTGTGACCATGCAAGGGCCAGCTCCAGGGTTCCCACCAGTACCCGCTGCCTGTGTGTTCTCTGACTGCACTAGAGAAAGCAGGCTGAAACAGGAAACGCCGACCACGCCCACACCCAGCCCCAACCACGCCCACACCAGCCCCGACCCCACCCACACCCCCAGTCCTGTGACCACACTCGAGTCCAGCCCCGCCCCCGTGCTGGGTCTCTCCTGCTCTTCCCAGCCCCTGCTGACTCCCTCCTTCCCCTACAGCTGTTTTCACACTCCCATCCTTCCTTGCACCCCAACCCTACTCTTAGCCCTAGGTTGTGCATGTTGCCTTTGTGAGGCAGGGCCTCCTTTACAAGTCAGAGAAAATAACGTGCATGTACACATGTTCACACAATCATGCCATTTCCACAGACTCACGGGCATCAGGACGCCCTCCTGTGGATCCTCGTTGAGGACTGGGCTTTGCTGCCTGGCCTTCAGCACTTTCTGGGTTGGTCATGGCTTTCCTTGCAGCCTCACCCCTAACAAACTGTGCTCCCATACTCACCTTATCCAAGGTCCCCCTTCATGCCTTTCCTTAATAAAGACCCTTAACTGACAAAATGCACACCTGCAACTTGCCGCTAAAGTATCTATGCAGCCTTATCCATAATTGAGGAAAAATGAACCCAAACTAAAAGTTCACCAATAGAGTAACAGTTACCTACACTATGCTACACACCTCAGCAAAATAATAAGCAGCTATGAAAAAATAATATCATGGAGATGTTTCTGTAACTGGGAAAAGCATGAATTTTTAAATTGTTAATAAAAATAGCAGATCCAAACAGATGTTTAGGAAGATGTTTGCACGTGGACAAGAGCTGGAAGGTAATAAGCAAACTTGCCTCTGCTATAAGGTTCTGAAAAGCAGGAGGTAAGGCTGTATATACTGGGATTCCTATACATGCGTGCTCATGCACATGCACACACACACACATGCACACACACCCACACACCGCACACACTCACAGAACCCAGCAGACAAACCCATTCTGGAGGAAGAATTGTAACAAAATGCTAATAGCCAGCTGCTCCAGCTGATACAAAGGCCTTTTTCCTTTATGCATTTACTGTGTGTATATGGCATGTTTACAGCCCAAGGAAACCTACTGTCTTAAGATCCCACAGGGAAGTAAACCAGTGATGAAAAGAGACGCTGCGGACAAAACCCTTGGGCCTGCCATGACTTCCAGGATGCATGATGACTCTCCTGGATGCCGTCTGCTCCTTGAGTGAGGAAGTTCCCCTGGGAAGCCGAGTGTGCTTGTGCCCATGGTCCGGCTCACCACCCCAAGTCGTTCTCTCTCAGGAAAATGGGACCTTGTCTTCCAAAGGTGGTTGACCCTGCACTCACCCCCTCCTGCCCAGGTCAGCCTGCACCCCGCTGCCATCGTTCTCCACCGCGTGGTCTTGATGCTTCTGACCCACGGAGTCCAGCACAGCCAGCAGCTCGGCCTGCGAGGCTGCGGGCAGAGCCACGGTCAGGAGCCGGCGCAGGGTGCCCCCAGGCAGCACTGACAGCTTCGAGAGGTACGACGCCAGTCTCAGCTCCTGCAGGAGTGAATGCAGGGACTCAGTGCCTCATGGCTCTCACCCTGATGAACAGCAGGGTTGAATGGATCACAGTCTTAGGACTTTTTGTCCCAGGGAGATAAATATTTTAGTAGCTTGGTCTTGAAAACATGTCCCCAAATTTACAGAGCTGTCAAGAAAATCTATTTGGTCAGCAGCCTTGGCTCCCCATGACATTCCCTAAGCCTTCGTGCATCCCTTCTAGCTACCCTCCTGGATAGAGGGTAACTCACTCATCATAGTTACAGCCCTGGCCTGCAGCCAGGCCAGTTAGTAATTTCTCCTCCTACTCATGTTTCGTGAGGTGACAGGGCTCAGAGGGAACAGCACAGGCTGTGGAGACAACTGAAAAGGCCCTAAAGCAGTGGAGGGTTAAAGAAACTGTACTATGGCCATACCACAGAATACCAGTCTGCAGTGAAAGAAACGGATGGATCCCTAGGGCTTTCCACTGCCTGGAAAGAGCCAGGCTTCACACTCACAATCTGTATGATTCCAAGTGAATAACCAGAGTTGACAGAACGTAGGGATGGAGAACAGAGCAGAATCAGCCAGGAGTTAGGGACGCCGTGTGCTGCATGCTAAGTCACTTCAGTCGGGTCTGACTCTCTGTGATCCCGTGGACTGCAGCCCACCATGCTCCTCTCCCCATGGGATTCTCCAGGCAAGAATAATGGAGTGGGCTGTCATTTCCTCCTCCAGGGGATCATCTCGACCTAGAGATTGAACCTGTATCTTTTATGTCTCCTACATTGGCAGGCAGGTTCTTTACCATGAGTGCCACCTGGGAAAAGCACAAAAATGCTGTTAATTACTCCAAGTGCCACTACCCAGAAATAATCATCAGTAACATTAGGCAAAGCACACTCTAGGAATCTTTCTAGGCATGTATGTAAATAGATGAATGGATGGATGGATGGGTTATACAGATGGATAAACGGATGAATGGATAAATGGGTTATGGACAGTGCATGGATAGATGATGAGTGGACAAATGGGCAGATGAGTGGATGGATGGATGCAGAGATGGTTGGTGGATGGACGGATAGACAGAGGTGAATTGATGGATGAATGGATGGATGGATGGATGGGTGGACAAAGAGAGAAGAAAGGAGAGGCAAACAGATGGAGTGATGGACAATGGGTGGATGGATGGACATGACTATTAAAATGAAATCATAACCCATATAAAATAATATATTTTTATGTATCTATTTTGTTGCTTGCCTGCTCTATCCACTAGAATATCAGTTCCTGAGAGCCTGGGCTTCATCTGTTTACTTTGCTGCTAAAATCCCAGGGTCTAGGAAAGCACTTGCCACTTATTAGGAGCACAGTCAATATTTATTTAAGAAAAAAGCCTCTTCAGAAGATGTTAAGCTGACTCTAAGTCATATTATATGTGGTTAAAAAAGAATTCCACTTTCCTGTTTACAAGTCATACTGGTGCCTTGAGGGAGTAAAGGAGATGAGTTCAGTGAGGACCTCAGGTGGGGTCCCAACCTCTTCCCACAGCACAAGGAAACTTCCTGCCTTGCTGAGTCAGCATCATTCATTTTAAAATGAGCTCCCCCTTCCCATTTCATTCACAAAACAATTAGGAAATATTTTGCTTCAAAGGGAATGGTGCAGTAGCATGAAATGAGTAGCACCTTTAAAGGAAGAGAAACTGATTTAAAACCAGCTCCACCACTGACTGGCTGTGGGACCTTGGGAAGTCACATCACCTCTCCGAGCCTCAGTTTCTTCATCTGTCCAGTGATGATCCTCTCCATGCCTCTCCTCAACACTGGGCTGATATCCACTGCTGCTGGTATCACTGCCATCACAGAAGGAGTGGTGGATTTGCAGCAGTGCCTAGGGGAGACTCTTCCCACTGCCAGGGCCCCCAGAGCAACAGTGAGTACTAACTGGGATGATGTGTGATGTGTCTAGCACAGAGTAGGCATTTGAGTGTGATTTTGACATTGTCATGCAAAGAAGGAGGAGTTGACAAAGTTCCATAAATATGAAAACATGGGTGCTCATGTGGAAACGATCCTTCATGCATATTTTGTAATTCAAACTATGCTGTCCCTAAGGCAGTGTGATAAGCAGGAAATAAAACAAAAGACACATAGAGGCAGGGGAGGGCTGGGGAGGGAGAGAAAGACAGAGATTGCAGGGGAAAGAAGAGAAAGAAGGAGAAGAAGGACGAGGAGTAAGAGGGGGAGGAGTATTTAGAAGAAGTAGAAAGAACGGGTGTGGGACTGGGTTTCTCTGGTTATTCTCTCGTCTGGTACAAAGAAGAAACAGGCAAATACAGGACTCCTCTACAAAGGGAGTCATGGTTAATTTTATAGGCCAACTTGTCTGGGCCACAGTGCCAAGATTTATATGGAGAAACATAATTCTGGGTATATCTGTGGCGTAGCTTTTGAATGAGATTAACACTTGAGTCAGTGGACTCCCATGGACGGAGGAGCCTGGTGGGCTCCCAGGCCTGGTGGGCTGAGGGTCAGACACGACTGAGCACTTTCACTTTTCACTTTCATGCATTGGAGAAGGAAATAGCAACCCGCTCCAGTGTTCTTACCTGGACGGGGGAGCCTGATAGGCTGCCATCTCTGGGGTCATACAGAGTCGGACACAACTGAAGTGACTTAGCAGCAGCAGCAGCAGCAGTGAACGTAAAGCAGATTCAGTTCTGTTCAGTTGCTCAGTCGTGTCCAACTCTTTGCAACCCCGTGAATTGCAGCACCTGTCCATCACCTCCCTGTCCATCACCAACTCCCAGAGTTTACCCAAACTCACATCCATTGAGTCGGTGATGCCATCTAGTCATCTCATCCTCTGTCATCCCCTTTTCCTCCTGACCCCAATCCCTCCCAGCATCAGAGTCTTTTCCTCATGGAAAAGAAATGCAAAAAAGCAAAATGGCTGTCTGGGGAGGCCTTACAAATAGCGGTGAAAACAAAAGAAGTAAAAAGCAAAGGAGAAAAGGAAAGATATAAGCATCTGAATGCAGATCTCCAGAGAATAGCATGAAGAGAAAAGAAAGCCTTCCTCTGCGATCAATGCAAAGAAATAGAGGAAAACAACAGAATGGGAAAGACTAGAGAACTCTTCAAGAAAATTANAGAGTCCCTTGGACTGCAAGGAGATCCAACCAGTCCATTCTGAAGGAGATCAGCCCTGGGATTTCTTTGGAGGGAATGATGCTAAAGCTGAAACTCCAGTACTTTGGCCACCTCATGCGAAGAGTTGACTCACTGGAAAAGACTCTGATGCTGGGAGGGGTTGAAGGCAAGAGGAGACTGCCCACCACAATGTGGGTGGGCTCCATCTAATCAGGTGAAGGCTTGAACAGAACAAAGACTGACCTGTGAGCCAGACAGAATTCTGCCAATAGTAGGCCTTTGAACTTGAACTGCGACACTGGCTGCTTCCTGGTCTCCAGCCTGCTGTTCTATATTGTCAGCCTATTTGGACTTGCCAGTCTCCACAATCACATATGCTAATTCCTTAAAGTAAACCTCTTTCTCCCTCTTTTCCCAAGTCCATGTGCTTCTGTTTCTCTGAAAACCCTCACTAATAGACAAGGGCTGGAAAGAAAGAATGAAGTCGAGTAGACATTGCTGGGGGATTCTACAAGGCACAGGATGGGGAGGGGGTACAGAGAAAAGTCACTGTCCTAAATGATTCCTGCTGCTCAAGGCTTCCATCCCAGCAGCGTTTTACTCCTGACAGAGCCGGTTCTTTAGCAGAGTTCACAGTTTAAAAGAGCCAACAAATTAGGGATGAACCTGGATGATATTCTACACATGACACTTTGGCCATCTGACAAGTCTCTTAGGAACAAAGAAGAGGGGGAATCACAGTGAGCGTGGGAGATGGCTCAGTTCCCACAGAGACTCAGGCCAGGAGCAGCATGTGGTCTGCAGGGCAACACAGTAGGCAGAGCACGTGCTGTGTAGTCACCAGCCCCAGGCCGAGTCCTCAGCTCCAAGGAGGATGGCGAGCCCTGGAACCCTAAGCCACCCATTCATACCCTGGTTGCCCTATTTGCACAGTAGAGAAGGTAGTCCCTGATTCCCAGCTTTCTGCAAGGCTTAAATTAATAACTGATATTAATGTGCCTAAGATGATACTCAATGCACAACAAGTGTTCTGGAAACTTCTGCTTCCTCCCCCATCCCCAGGCTGGCACTCAGGCTAAGAGATGTGGAGTAGAAGAATGTGGGCTCCAATCCTAGCTCCACCGGGCTCCTCAATGTGAACTTGGGCAATAATGTCCCCTCTGGAGGACCTCTCTATAAAGGGATGATAGAACTGCCAGACAGTGAGATGAATGGCAAGTACTCTCCTGGGTCCTGCCATGAGTGGGTACTCCTCTCTTGCTGTAAATATCAAGAAAGCCCAGGTCAGCTCTCATATCAAAGAGGAAGAAGCATGTTAGAACTACTGACTTTAACGCTTAACCTTGTCTTCCTGTCTGGTGTGACTGGCAGAATAAAGGCCTCGAAGGTGTTCATGCCCCATCCCAGAAACTGTGGATATGTCATTTCACATGGCAAGGGACTTTGTGATGAAGCTTAATGATCATGAGCTGAGAGTATCCTAGACTGATTATCCAGATGAGTCCAACCTCATCATCGCATGGGTCCATAAAAGCACAGAACTTTTCCTGCTGTGGTAGGTCGGAGAGAGATGTGATGACGATGGAAGAAGCATCAGTAAGATGTGATCTGTTGAGTTTGAAGATGAAAGAAGGGAGCCATGAACTAAGAAATTCAAATGCCTCTAGAAACTGGTAACAGCCATCAGCTGACAGCTAGCAAGAAAATGAAAACCTCAGTCCTACAGCCACAATGAATCAAATTCTGACAATCACTGGAATGAGGAGACAGATTCTCCCAGAGCCTTAGAAGGAGTACAGACCTGTTGACACTTTGATTTTAGTCTGGTAAAACCCATGCAGGACTTCTGACCCACAGAACAAGAAGATAATAAATTTGTGTTGTATTGGTAGTGATCGAAATTGGTAGTGATCGGTTAAAGCAGCAATAGGAAACTAATACAAGTGAGAAGATGCATGTGCCTGTGGACAGTTGTGGCCAATCCTGCTGGCTGGACCCCGGAAAGTGCCCCTACCCCTGCTCCCTGCTGGCTCTCTTTGGAGGCTGAAAAGGAAGTGTTGAACTTGCAGCCCCCCTGGCAACCAGGGACCCATGGGTCAAGTCTCCTCAGGACAGGAGTATAAATTGCTTCAGAGACTTGGTGGCATGTACTTTCTTGGAAAGAAAAGACAACAGAGTGTTTGTGTTCTACCTTTACCCTCTTCACGTGAACACAGACACAGCAGCTGGAACTTCAAGAAGAGGTGGGAAGAATCAGAGCGTAACAGTGACGTTGCTGAACTGAAGCAAGGTCAGCAACACCTACCTCTCAATGGCCTGTGATTGGCATAAGCCACTGTCACAAATCACATTTGCTGAGACGCAAAGAAACCAGGAGGCCCACCCTGGATGCACATAGAGCACGTCACTCTGCATATGACTCCGTGTGCACAGCCTTCTGCGCTGTCTCAGGAACGCTGGTGAGAGCTGCAGCTCTGGCCAAGAATGAGACGACCTAACCTCAACACAGAAAAGCTGAAACGTGGTGTGCAATCTCAGCATTCTCCTTACATGGCCCAGATTTCGATGACTCACTTTGTTCCTGATGGAACCTACTCTGTGTATATTAAACCTATTTAAGACTGAGAAGAAGACCATTTGGGTGCCTGTCTATTCACCGAAAAGAAACTGACCAGGGCAGCGATTACTATTGTTTTTGCTGCTGCTGTGACCCCTGATTGAATGTCCACTAGGTGCTGGCCCTGAGCCAGGCCTTTTTACAAATCCTCTTAGGAGTTCTCAAGGTTCCTATTGTCATCTGTGTCCTGTAGGTGAGGAAATGTGGACTCTGAGAAAAAGGTCAAGTTATGGGCTGGCAAGGGATGGACCCAAGGCAGAGTGAACTTATTCTCACCTGGCCATACAGGGTCACAAAGGTGTCAGTCTCCATATTCTCCAGCAAATCTTCCAGCACGACACTGTCTTCTTGCTCCTCTCTCAAACTAGGGTGAAAACAAAATCTCCATCAGTTCAGTGTTCTTATAAAGTGATCCTATGAGAAGATTGTCTAGTTGGTTAAATAACAAAGTATCAAAAACCTAATCTACATGATTAAAAAAAAATCCATCAGAAGAGATGCCAGAAGAAGCTGGCTTCTTTTTAGCTAGATTATCTTTCAAATACATGAATCAGGGACTGCTCACCAGGATGGAGGGCTCCTTCAAGTGAGAATTTTGGTGGGAACTATATGGAGACTTTTCTGTGGCTTTCAAGGGCAGCCTGTACTCTTCATGGCTATTAGTATAACTGATGTCATCTTGGGCCCTTACAGTATTTCTTGTCCTTCTGCTGACCCACCCAGGACTGTGCAATTAATCACTTCTCTGTGTCATCAAAGGCTTTGCAGTTAATAGATATTGTTTAACAATCATGAGGGTCAGGTATTCTCTGGGCTTTGTTATTCCCTAGACAAGGATGAAAACCTTCCCTGAAGTATTCCTGGCATCCAGAGACTAGTTACCCATTCATAAATTTTGACTTAGGAGCACACATCCCATTTCCAAGCATCTACCCCATACCCTAGGTTACTTGTAAAATTGTCTCAATGGCCCCTCAGTTTAGAGTGAAGCTGTGAAGCCTTCTGGGTTGTTATCCGCATGATTCCACTATGTGAGTAAGTTACCCTAGATAAATGGATCCATCGGTTAAATGGAGCTGCCTGCCTTGCTTTTCAGTCTCAAGATGCCTGCTCAGTACGGTGGGCACTTTTTGATTCCTCTGACCTCCAACGGTGATCCTAATGTGAGAACTTTCAGTATTAGCTGTCATGCCTGGTGCTCAAGAACACCAAGGTCTGGGGTCTTCATCCATCATGTGCTCCTGTGTTGAAGTGGGCCCAGAATCATCTCCCAAGGGTGGACCTGGCTCTGACCACAGAAGCTGGGTGGCACCTTATCACATGAGGGTTCCATCAGGCTTCTTGACTTCCCCACAAGTTGGTCTTCCCAGTCTATCTCCTCAGCCAATTAAAGCTGGTATCCTGGGTTATCCATCCTGCCTTCTTGCTGGTTAATACAATCTAAACCCTGTGAGGGTACAACTCATACAAAAAGCTTAATCAGCAGCAATTTTCTCCATGAAGCATGGAATACATTAGGGTGTTAAATATACTAAAATTCATAATCAAGTCCAAGTCAAATCAACATCTCTGAGCATTTTCCTCTGATCAAACAGAGTCAGCCTCCTATGCAATTATTTCCGTGGAACAGAATTGTGCTTTGATGTTGTATTTACACAGAAAAGCATAATCAAACACAATAAGGTCACCTGTAATCTCACCACACAGAAATCACATCTATTACGGTCTGGCCTATTTTCTTTTCAGTGAATTTGTGTTTTCAAAAATGGAGTCATGCTATATATTATAGTTTTCACCCTGTTCTTCACAGTGGAAAATTACAAAGCTGTTAAAAATTGTGTTTTCCGAAAGATTTATGTACCCCTGTGTTCACTGCAACACTAGTTACAACAGCCAAGATATGGAAGCAACCTAAGTGTCCATCCACAGAATGCATAAAGATGTCGTACACTGGGTCCTTAGCTCACCTCTGCTGGTGATGCTCCAGTAGCTTCTGACTCTTGCTAAGGGCTCGCCGCAGGACAGCAGAGACCTGCCTTTCAGAATCTGTCTCCTCCGGTTCCTGCAGAAGCCCAGGTGCTTCACCTGCCCACTGTTGCCAACTGTCCAGTGCCCGCTGCAGCTGGGCCGCCTCTTGGTGTGCCAGCTGGTCCTCCAGCTTTCTCTCCAGCTCCTGGAGCTCCTGCGCACAGAGGGGCAGGTACTGAGCACAAGGCAGGTGGGCCGCAGGATAAAATCCACCCCTCTCAGCTCGGTGCTGCAAGCCTGGCAGGACCTCTTCTTCTTTTTTTAATTAATTAATTTATTTTAATTGGAGGCTAATTACTTTACCATATTGTAGTGGTTTTTGCCATACACTGACATGAATCAGCCATGTGTTCCCCATCACTGTCCGCCCCCGCCATCCAGCTGTGCAAACGGCACAATGAGCCTGCATCCGGGTCTCTCGCACCTTGTGCCTTTGCACAAGCTGCGCTCCTACCTGAAGGCCCTTACCCTGTTTGCCTGGCCAACTCTGAGTCTTCTTTCGAAGACTGGCTTTAGAAGACCCTCCTTGGGGAAACTGCTTTGTGCTGGTCTCAGCCATAGTCCATGATGCTACTGGCTGGAGCTGCTGGGGGTCCTCACCTGGGTCCACATTCCCTGTGGCAGCCCCCAGAGACAGTTCCCTGTTGGGCCAATGCTGAGGTTAGACCAGTCCTTGTGACTCTTATGACTATTTTTGTGACTTCTTGTGAATCTATAATTATTTCAAAATAAAAAAGCTGAAAAATATTATTTGCAGTCAAACTTCGGTATTAAACATTCAGTACAAATTAAATATTAAACAGACACTAGAAAATGAAGGGTAGAAAGATGTGAGGGAAGAGAAGCAAGTTACGAAGTTAGCAGCTTGTGCCTGCGCACTGGGACAACACCTCGGCCACAACCATCAAGGACCTTGAAAAAACAAGGCACACATTCTGGAGGGTACATGGCACACCTGGGCCAGAGCAGGGTCACAGGGAGAGAGAAAGAACATGGCCCGGGTGCTCTGCCTTTTGGGGGGTCAAAGGTGGGGTGCCTAGGGGTCACTGGTTCTCTCTCTTGGTGAACTGAGAAGAGCAGGATTAGGGTGCAGAGAGGGCAAAGCAGGTTCACTCAAGAGGTCAGGGACGTAGGTCAACCGGAACTCCCCAGAAACAGGAACTTCATGGGTGGGGCAGGCTGCTTTTACCTAGCTGTTTAGTTGGCAACCTGTTTATTTCAGTCGGATGTTTTCTAAATGGTTGCCTTGGTAATCAAAAGCTGTCAGGGACTTACTACAGGCTCCCTACGTTCTTTGGGAGATACAGACACCCCTTCCTCAACTGCCCACTCACTACCCCTAGTATTTTCCTGTTACAGACTGAATGAATGCTTGTGGCCCCTTAAGTCCATATGCTGGATGCCTAATCCTCAGTGAGAGGGTGCCTGGAGGTGTGGAGGTGTGGGCTTGAGGGGTTAGTAGGGCTTCCCAGGTGGCACTAGTGGTAAAGAACCCACCTAACAAGGCAAGAGATGTAGGTTCCATCCCTGAGTTGGGAAGATCCCCTGGAGGAGGAAATGGCAACCCACTCCAGTATTCTTGCTGGGAAAATCTCATAGGCAGAGGAGCCTGGCAGGCTACAGTCCATAGGATTGCAAAGAGTCAGACAGGACTGCAAGCAGGCATGCATAGGTTTAGACAGACATGAGGGTGGGGCCCCCATGATGGGATGAGTGCCCTTACAGGAAGAAAAAGAGACGGGAGCTCTCTCTGGCACATGACGACACAGTGAGAAGNACAGTCCATAGGATTGCAAAGAGTCAGACAGGACTGCAAGCAGGCATGCATAGGTTTAGACAGACATGAGGGTGGGGCCCCCATGATGGGATGAGTGCCCTTACAGGAAGAAAAAGAGACGGGAGCTCTCTCTGGCACATGACGACACAGTGAGAAGGCTGCTGCTGCTGCTGCTAAGTTGCTTCAGTCATGTCCGACTCTGTGCAACCCCATAGACGGCAGCCCACCAGGCTCCCCCATCCCTGGGATTCTCCAGGCAAGAACACTGGAGTGGGTTGCTGTTTCCTTCTCCAGTGCATGAAAGTGAAAAGTGAAAGTGAAGTCGCTCAGTCATGTCCAACTCTTTGTGACGCCATGGACTGCAGCCTACCAGGCTCCCCCGTCCATGGGACTCTCCAGGCAAGAGTACTGGAGTGAGAAGGCAGCTATGTGCAAACCACAATGATTCTTCACTAGAAACAGAATCGGCTGGCACTTTGATCTTGGACTTCCCAGCCTCAAGAACCGTGAGAAAATCCATGTCTGTTCTTTAAGCCCTGAAGTCTATGGTGTTTGGACCCAGCAGCACAAGCAGACTGGAACAATGCTCTACTTCCTGCTAGAGTGTGAGCTCCTGGGGGGCAGGGCTGCATTTCTACCCCCTCACCTGCAGCCCATGGCACCTGCCTAGCAGCTCACACCTGTTACAGATGGATGTGGGGTATCGGCATGTATTCTACACGATGAAGACTGGGCTGGACCAGCAAACGTGGACCATGCCTCACACCAACCATACTCAGGTCGCCCCCAGCACTGCTCTCAGTGCCCTGCATAGATTCATCTCATTGAATCCGTATAAAAATTACATGGAAACCATACTTCTTTTCCGTTACCTATGTGGAAACTGAGGCAGAGAGAAAAAGTAATTTGCCAGGTCGTGTGATTCTTAAGGGGGCTTCCCCGGTGGCTCAGCAGTGAAGGATCCACCTGCAATGCAGGAAACACAGGACACATGGGTTTGGTTCCTGGGTCAGGAAGACCCCCTGGAGGAAGGCCTGGCAACCCACCCCAGTATTCTTGTCTGGAGAATCCCATGGACAGAGGAACCTGGAGGGCTGCAGTTCATAGGGTGGTAGAGTTGGACATGACTGGAGGAACTCAGCAAAACTAGAATATGCCATCAGGTCAGCTGGCTCCATGATTTGGTTTGCGCCCCAAGCTATACTGTCTCTCACTGGCCAAACAAGAAATTGGCAGCCTGAGGCCATCAGAGTCAGAGAATCTGGGTACAAGAGACTATCCACAGTCTGTTTAGGCGGGGAAGAGAGGGTGGGCAGGAAGGTGGGCTTTAGGGGTTATTGGCCAGTGTTCTACCTGGGGGTGGGGTGAGGGTGGGGTTTGATCCTAAGAGGCCTTGGATAGACGTCATCAGGTGATGGTTGTCCTTGATCCTACTAAATTTTGTACAAAACAATCTGCCTTTCTGCAGAGGCGCCAAAGCTTGCATCAAAGTCTCAGAAACATTACTCAAAAATCAAGACATGGAGAAAATGGCCAGAGAGGTAAACTGAGGTCATAGCATGGAGAGCATATAGGTTTTGCCTCCAGTGCTGTGAAAAGTTTGGGATGCTCTGAGTACGGGCTTCTGGCATGATGAGATTTCCAATTGTTACCATCCTTCTCTTTGCTGCATCCCAAATGGAAACATAACCAAACACAGCATTTCAAACAGCACTAATGAGTTTCCACTCCCATGTTCTGTCAGCGTGCCTGGAGCTGGTCATGGACCAGGCTCCCACTGAGGTGCCAGCCCCAGCCCATTGCATGGGGAAGGAAGGAACAAATCCACACCTGCCTAGTGTCCCTGAAACCAGCAGAGCACAGAAAGCTGGCATGTCACACTTTGATTTTCCAAGACCAGGTGAACCCCCGTTGAGAACAAACATATCCTGCAGGTTCTAAGTTGCTGATGGCAGGTTCTCCCAGGAGTCAGTCCTATCCCCAAACCCCTGACACTTAGCACTACTGGAATCCAAGATGTGGTTCTAGTATTGAATCTAAAATCTGCTCTCTTCACTAGAGTTTCCATGCTGAGGCAGGGACTCTGGGATTGTCTTGTTCATCCTTCTCCCCAGCAGGGAGTAGTCTTCCCAGGTGGCTCAGCTGTAAAGAATCTGCCTGCCAAACAGGAAACCTGGATTGGATCCCTGGGTCTGGAAGATCCCCTGGAGAAGGAAATGGCAACCCACTCCAGTATTCTCGCCCGGAGAATCCCATGAACAAATGAGCCTGGCGGGCTACAATTCATGGAGTCACGAGAGTTAGACACGACTGAGTGACTGAACAGCAGCCGCAGCTTCCCAACAGGAAGCAGGTGCCTGGTCTATGGATGGAGTCACAGTAATCAGCATCATCTTATTATTAATAGTAATAATGGCAGTTAGCGCGCACCGAACTTCCCCATTGTGCTAGATTCGATTCGTGGTATCTTTACATGAATTAATGTATTTGACCTTCATAAACCAGCACAAACTAGGAATTTGTTAATACCCCATTTTATAAATAAGTTAGCTAAGGAGCAGAGAGTGTAAGGACATGTGAAGTCCCAAGAACCTGAGAGAGGAGTAACTTCAGGTTTCTCTAACTCAGGGCCCTATCTCTTGCTCCCATTGTCTCTGGGGAGCACTCTGTAGACATCCGTTGAATGAATGGATGGATGGACGGATGGGTTGATGATGATGATGAAGACAGACAGTTCCAGGCCGTCTATTGGGCATGAGGGATCCCGGGGTGAATGAGACATGGCCCCTAGACTCTGGAAACTCAGGGTCGAGCGTGGGAGACAGTTGTGCAAACACAGATACAGTGACAGGTACCAGGTCACCTCAGGGAATCTAGATGGAGGGTGACTTGAGCACAGAGCTAGGAGAAATCAACTCTGCCCAAGGGAATCATGGATGGCTTCACAGAAGAGGCAACATTTGGCTTGTTGCAGCTACCAGAGAGGAGATTGTAGGGTGGGCAGCAGAAGCTTTCTAGACAGAGGTCCTTCAAAGGAACTGAGGCCTGAATGTATCTCAAGCATTCAGGAAGGTCCAAGGGCTAAAATGCAGGGTCTGAGGGAGGGAGGGGTAGAGGGGAGATATTAAAATATGGAGCTGGGAATGGAGCTGTCATTAATTATTTTTATTTTTCAGAAATGTTGCTTTGGCTGAAGGATGGAGGAGACTGCAGGAGGGAAAGAAGGAGGCCGGCGGGAATTGGTGTGAGAACAGGAACTGGGCTTTGCAAGCAGGAGGTGTGGGCTTTGATTCCCAGTTCTGGGACTGTGGTAAAATGAGTTAACAGTCCTAAGCCTCAACTCCATCTGTAGAATGGGAATAAAAACATCTCGGGGCTGACAGAAGGTTTGCACACTTAACACGATGCCCTGGCCCTGATGAGAGGTACTCCTGGTGTGATTTTTTGTTTTCAGGTCTATATTTGGATGAGTAGCGAAGCTGGGTGGCAAAGGTCAAAGGTAAGAAAATTAAGGCAGAATCAACAGTCTGAGTGGCTGGTGGTGAGTGGGCAGTAAGGCAGCGGACAGAAAAGGAAGACGTCCAGTCCAGGCTTGGAAAAGTGGATACACATGAAGCAACTTGCTGCTGCTAAGTCACTGCAGTCGTGTGCGACTCTGTGCGACCCCAGAGACGGCAGCCCACCAAGCTCCCCCGTCCCTGGGATTCTCCAGGCAAGAACACTGGAGTGGGTTTCCATTGCCTTCTCCAAGGCATGAAAGTGAAAAGTGAAAGTGAAGTCACTCAGTCGTGTCTGACTCCTAGCGACCCCATGGACTGCAGCCTACGAGGCTCCTCCATCCATGGGATTTTCCAGGCAGAAGTACTGGAGTGGGGTGCCATTGCCTTATCCGACAAAGCAACTTAAACTGGGTTAAATACAGTGGGTGCAGTTAGCCTGGGGTCACATGATGTGCTATGAGTAAGACCATCACATTTAAAGCCGCCCATGATTGCCATTCAACCCCATGATTCAGGTATGTCCTTTCTGTGGTCCAGTTTCACAAAATGAGCCTAAACGCTTCATCAAATGAAGGGAACCTGACACAGTTTTCTTAGGAATCACTATTTCCAAAGCATTTCATTTCATGCTTTTTAAATTCTGAATGTGTAACAGCTTAAAAGCCCATTCCCAACAGGAAAGTGGTTTTCCCAGAATGATCAAATTGCAGGATGAAAGTCTAATATCAAGTGTAAAATGATAGGTTTGTCTTCCCTCCAAATGTAAATCTTCATCAAAAAAAAAAAGCATTATATTCATAGTTTTATCAGTTGCTTCCAATTCAGGACATATTAACTCTTCTACTTCAAGCACATTCGAGAATAAGGAAGCTTTAATATCACTCAAAAGGGCTTTAACATAAAATTGAAAATGTTAAGTATTGTGCTACCCAATTGCTAGTAGGAACAAGGGTTGTTGCAAGTAAAAAGGGCCTTTAGGTGTCTTAGGGTTGAATTGAGGTGTTTCTCAGAGAGTTTATAAACTCCTCCTTCCGCTCTATACCTCATTATAAGGAAGAGATAAATTGGGAATTAAAAGCCAGCGGCTCCTAGTGTCTCACTTTGTTCCTTATGCCTTGACACATGACCACGGTCCTGCTCCCACCTCTGAAGACTTCACCTCCTTCACCTGCAATTCCAGGCAGTGGCCTTGCCTCCATGCCAATCACCCACCAGTGATACTCCCTGTTGGTTTTGGGTAAATATCTTGCAGGATTTCCTCCTATTACTAATTTGCTAAGGAGTCTTACACTGGATGAGTGCTAAATTCAATAAAGTACCTGTCCTGTCCATACCAAAATACGCACAGGAATTGTGTTTCTTTAATCTGTTAATCTGATGAATTGTGTCCATACATGTTTTAGTGTTAAACCAACCTTACCTTCCGGGATAAACTCATACTGGTTGTGCTGTATCTTTTTATACATGATTGGATTATTCATTAATATTTTGTTAGGCTCATAGATAAGGCTAAACTCTATTCTTTCTCATCCTAGTCATGTCTGGTTGTGGTGTCAAGGTTATATGAGCTTCATGAAATGAGGAATATTCCCTACTTTTTTTAACATCCGAATGATCTGCACATGAGATTGGAAATTTTTGCTACCTGAAAGTTTGGTGGAGTTCGCCTATAAAACTATCAAGGTTAGATATTTTTGTGTGTCAGAAGATTCTGAAACTATTGAATCAATTTCTTTCAGGACTATGGAGATTTTTTTCTACTTGAGCCAGTTTTCGTGAGCTATAATTTTTTAGAAATGTTGAAATTCACCTACATAAAATTATTGCTCATAGAATTCTCTTATTTTTAAAAACTCTAGGGCATCTATTGTCATGTTGCCTTTTATATTTCTGATATTACTTCTTTATCTCTTTTTTAAATGGTCAATCTTGCCAGATATTTGCATATCTAATTTAATTCATCACCTTGGAGATCTTCTGACTGAATGGCTGAAGTATTTTTTAATTCTTTTGTCCTGTTAGCAGAAACCTTTGATGACAATCTCACAGAGGGGACTCCCCGCCCCCAACCCTGGCAGAGCTGGAGATGGGCAGGTGATCCTGGGGCCTCCTTTGAGCACAAGTGGCTTCCCCCGACCAGCCACCCTCCGCACCAACCCCACTGGCTGCTCTGCTCCTCAGGACATCCCACAGCCCAACCCCTTGGTCCTTCAGATTAACCCCCCAACCCCTGGAGGTCTTGGTTTTCTCCCTTTGCTTTTGGATTTCAGCCTCTGGGTTTGCATTCATCTGTTTCTGTGAATTCAGACTTTTTCAAGCTATCCTCATCCCTTGAGGATTTTCCTCATCCTACTGTGAACTCACAAAGCAAGAAAAAGTACACTGATTTTCAGAAAATAATAGATTTCACTTACTAGCTCTGTGGACCTTGGAAAAACTTGGAAAAAGCTTGACCTGCCACTTGCCTGAATCTCATTTCTTTACTTGAGAATTGGGCACAGAAACACTCCCGAGTTCACAGCATGGCTCAACGATTAACTGACATAATGTCTGACAAAGAGCATAATTGCAAAAAGGCATAAAATTGCAACTTATTATTAATCATGCTTAAACGATCGTCTTAAGATGCATGATTGAGTAAAGAATTATTAATGCTTAAATGAGAGCACGCCCATTTCACACAGCTCGTTAGTGCCCTCCTGCCACACACACGGCACTCAATAAATGTGAGTTCCATTTAGGTGACTATTATAATAACACATAAAATTCTAAAATTACACATACGGGAACTAAAACTAGTCCTCAAAGCAGTTACGTCGCTAGCTTTTGTGTTATGAATATAC
The DNA here is from genome assembly GCA_006410615.1 of Neotragus moschatus. Lineage (NCBI taxonomy): Eukaryota > Metazoa > Chordata > Mammalia > Artiodactyla > Bovidae > Neotragus > Neotragus moschatus. Next base: position 42,482 of record SJYA01001011.1, on the reverse strand, counting down.
CTTCCACACCTTGAAAACATACAGCACGTAGAAATAATGGTAATAATTAAAATTTTGAAAATAAAAACAAATCCAATACTTCATAACATCTAAGGCGTCCTTCACTGAAAGCTGTGCTAAGTTGCTTCAGGCATGTCCAGTGCTTTGTGACCCCATGGACTGTAGCCCACCAGGCTGCTCTGTCCATGGGATTCTCCAGGCAAGAACAGTGGAGTGGGTTGCCATGCTCTCCTCCAGGGGATCTTCCCAACCCAGGGATCCAACATGCATCTCTTACATCTCCTGCATTGGCAGGTGGGTTCTTTACCACTGGCGCCACCTGGGAAGCCCTCATTGAAAGCTACACAGCTACTTTTCATGGTGGTGGTGGTTTAGTTGCTAAGTCGTGTCCGACTCTTGGGATCTCATGGACTGGGAACCTACCAGGCTCCTGTGTCCATGGAATTCTCCAGGCAAGAATACTGGGGTGGGTTGCCATTTCTCTCTCTACTTTTCATAGCACTCTCAAAGAAACAAACAGCTGCTGGCTGCAAGAGGAATCCCAGGTTCCCAGATGTTAAAAATGCTAACATTTAAAAGGTTTACTTTCTGAAGGCAATGAAATAGAGGAGCCTTGGGCAGCAACAGTGCACCAGCCTCCCGTGTAAGTTACCTCACTCAGCCCTCCCCAGGACCCCTCATCAGAGACAGGATGGCGGATCACCCATCCGATGGTGGGAGAAATGGAGGCAGTCACCAGAAAGAACCACTAAGGGATGCAGTGTTTCCTTTCTTTCCTGGGTCCTGCACTCACCGGGCTGTGTGACTCCAGAATCTGCATGCAGGCTGACTTGGTCAGGGTCTCCGACGCGCTCAGCTCCTCCAGAAGCAGGTCCTGGATGCTCAGGAGGGCGGTGTATGCCCACAGGGTTCTGGCCATCCTCGCTGCCTTCTGGAACTGCAGGGAGACGAGGGACTCGGCAAAGAGTCCCTCCTGGGCCTCCAGCTGCTGCACTCTCTCCCGAAGCAATTCTCCTCGGACCTGGGAGGGGCCAGCCAGAGACCAGAGAGCCATAAGTAAGGGGAGGGCAGAGGACACAACATGCAGCTTACAAACAGCAGCTGGTATCGGTAGTATTTGTATCGGTGCAGGTAGGCAGCCAGTCATCCAGTTGGGACCCCGAGGAAGATCTCAAGAGTTAGCAGCAACAGTACTGTAATCTCAGTGTGCAATTTAAGACAGCAAGGGCACCCCCGCTCATAAAGACGCTCACTGCGGGGCTTTTGGAATCTAGCTGTTCATTCCACATTTATCATTCTTGGAGGGAAACTGAACTGTGTTCCTCTCCAGGGCAAAATCCTTCAAGCTTCCCCATCCTACAGGATGAAAGTTCAGTCTTCCTAACAAGGTCTCCAAGCCATTCCCACCAGCATCCAGGCTAAGGTACAGCTGGTCTGTTTTGCCACCGCCACCCCACACCTTGACTTCCATCCCCGTGATGGCTCATGCCCTGCCCACCAGGCTCCTTGTATCTATCAATCCACTCTTTGCTGTGATTCAAATCCCACGCATCCTCATCCTCCGGAAAATCTCCTGTTTGTTCTCTGCATCTTCGGTTCCCAAGGAGCCACTTTGACGCATCCTCACTTTGCATATCTATCGACCCCTTCTCTGTGTTTCCTTCATCTTCAATCTCCTCTTCCCAGTTGGCACCATACTGTTTACCCCAGCAGAACAAAACTCCTCTGGGGGAGGGCCTTAGCACCTGAAAGGCTCAGAAGAAATTCTAAATGAAAGAATCCTTCACTCAACTGAGTATTAATAGTTTGTTCATTCCAGCATCTCTACATTTTTTTCTCCACATTACTACCTCTTACACTTTCTCTAGAAAACCTGCTACAGAGATCAACATAGTCTAATAGATGGTAAAGAATCTGCTTGCAATATAGGGGACCCGGATTTGATCTCTGGGTCGGGAAGATTCCCTGGAGGAGGAAATGGCAACCCACTCCAGTATTCTCACCTGGAGAATTCCATGATAGAGAAGCCTGGTGAGCTACAGGTCACAGCGTTGCAGAGTCAGACATGACTGAGCTCATGCTCAACTCTCCGATTTCATCACTTGAGCCTCTAACGGTAAGTATACGCTCCACTCCCCTGCCCGGGAAGCTAAAGCACAACCCCTAAAGTAGCCTGCATAACCACCATATCTCGATGAGGCCCTTAATTTCACCTTTAATGGTTTATGGAATTAAATTCCCAGTAGCCCAAAGTCAAAGCAATCCAAGTGCCCCTCAACAGATGGATGGATAAACAGAATGGGCTCCTTATCTACATGATGGAATACTATGCAGCCTTGAAAAGGAAGTAAATTCAAGCAGGTGCTACAGTGTGGATGACAGTGAAATTAACCAGTCACAAATGCATGAATCCCAGAGGATTCTGCTTATATGAGTCTCCTAGAACAGTCAAGTTCATAGGGTCAGAACATAGGATGGTGGTTGCCAAAGGCTGGGAAGAGGAGCAGTGGGAGTTAGTGTTTAATGGGGACAAAGTTTCATTTTGGGAAGACAAAAAATTTCTGGGGATAGATGGTGTTAATGGTTGTGTACAATGTCAATGTACTTAACGCCACTGAACTGGACGCTGAGAAAATGGTTAAGATGGTACACTTCATGTTATGTATATTTTACCACCAAAAAAAATTGAAAAAAAAAAATGTTTGTGAAACATTTTTTCCTGTCATGTAACCTATTTTTAAGAGTCACGTGTTTGTATTTAGAGGTTTTAAAGTAGTTGGCATATTTCCATGATGTAGAGGCTGGCAGAAGATGATGCCCTGGGTTCTTCCAAGTCTGCACAATTTTCTTGTCCTCACTGTGTGTCCTTCAGAGGACAGCAAGTCCCAGCTTGAAAGGCTCAGATTTCACCTATATGATCTGTCCTTCAGAAAAAAACTCTGCCACAGGGAGGAGGGAAAAAGTGCCCCAAAGAAGCAAATAGTCTACTTTGGGTGTTGTTGGCTGGAAAAGAAAATTCTGCTGGGGGAAACTTCAAAGGCTTCTTGGAGAGGTGGTCCTGGCCACAGGCCCTGGAGAAGGAAGAACGACAAAGGAAACTAGTTCTTCAAAGACACACTGTGGGGACCTGCATATTTGGCTCACAAAACAGCCCACTATTATCAGGGACCAGAGGCAATAACACTCAGAACCACAGCATGAGACAGTTCGTCTGCAAGTTGTTATTATTCTTCAGCCCCTAAGTTGTGTCCAGCTCTTTGTGACTGCATGGACTGCAGCACGCCAGGCTTCCCTATCCTTCACTATCACTCGGAGTTTGCACAAACTCATGTCCATTGAGTTGGTGATGCCATCTAGCCATCTTATCCTCTGTCACCCCCTTCTCCTCCAGCCTGCAATCTTTCCCAGCATCAGGGTCTTTTCTAGTGAGTCAACTCTTCCCATCTGGTGATCAAAGTATTGGAGTTTCAGCTTCAGTCCTTCCAATGAATATTCAGGGATGATTTCCTTAGGAATCACTGGTTTGATCTCCTTGCAGTCCAAGGGACTCTCAAAAGTGTTCTCCAACACCACAATATGTAAGCATCAATTCTTTGGCACTCAGCCTTCTTTATGGTCCAACTCTCACATCCACACATGACTACTAGAAAAACCACAACTTGAACTATACGGACCTTGGTCAGCAAAGGGACATCTCTGCTTTTTGAGAACTTCGTTTCCCTGCTCAGAGGAAACATGAAGTCTTGTTATTGAAAGGATGTTACTAGACCCCACTCCTTCCTGGTTTGGAGCACCAGGTAGACAGCCTGGTGATCTGTAACCAGATCATAGGCTCAATCCATTTTGTTTCCTGTATCTCAGGGATCACGTTTGATTGTTGTCCAGGTCAAGAAGCAACAGTTAGAACCAGACATGGAACAATGGACTGGTTCCAAACCGGGGAAGGAGTATATCAGGGCTTTACATGTCACCCTAACTTATATGCAGAGTACATCATGAGAAATGCCGGGCTGAATGAAGCACAAGCTGGAATCAAGATTGCTGGGAGAAATATCAATAACCTCAGATACGCAGATGATACCACCTTTATGGCAGAAAGTGAAGAGGAACTAAAAAGCCTCTTGATGAAGGTGAAAGAGGAGAGTGAAAAAACTGGCTTAAAACTCAACATTCAAAAAAACTAAGATCATGGCATCCAGTCCCATCATTTCATGGCAAATTAATGGGGAAACAAGGGAAATAGTGACAGACTGTATTTTCTTGGGCTCCAAAATCACTGCAGATAGTGACTGCAGCCATGAAGTTAAAAGAAAAGAAGAAAAGCTATGACCAACCTATACGGCATATTAAAAAGCAGAGACATTACTTTGCTGACAAAGGTCCGTCTAGTCAAAGCTATGGTTTTTCCTGTGGTCATGTACAGATGTGAGAGTTGGACTATAAAGAAAGCTGAGCACCTAAGATTTGATGCTTTTTAACCTGTGCTGTTGGAAAAGACTCTTGAGAGTCCCTTAGACTGCAAGGAGATCAAACCAGTCAATCCTAAAGGAAATCATTCCTGAATATTCATTGGAAGGAATGAATGATGCTGATGCTGAAGCTGAAGCTCCAATACTTTGGCCACCTAATGCGAAGAGCTGACTCATTAGAAAAGACCCTGATGCTGGGAAAGATTGAGGGCAGGAGGAGAAGGAGACAACAGAGGACGGGATGGTTAAATAGCATCACTGACTCAATGGACATGAGTTTGAGCAAACTCTGGAAATTGGTGATGGACAGAGAAGCCTGGTGTGCTGCAGTCCATGGGGTTGCAAAGAGTCAGACATGACTGATCGTCTGAACAATAACCAGTGTTTACAAAAAACGATTGTTTCCTATATTTTGTTCATTCCTTTTTGTTGTGTTTTAGGTGAGGGGATAATTTGACGCTTTAATTCTGTCGTGTGTGTGTGTTAGTTGCTCAGTCATGTCCTACTCCTTGCGACCCCATGGACTGTAGCACAACAGGCTCCTCTGTCCCTGGGATTCTCCAGGCAAGAATACTGGAGGGGCTGCCATTTCCTTCTCCACATTCTGTCTTAGCCAGAAGCAAAATAAGTAGAATTATTTTGATTATTAAATAATCCACTATTTTTAATTGACTATAACAGTGCCTGACACATTGGAGTGTTCAATGATGGTTAGCAGTTGTTGTCTATTGTTCATTTTAATTTTATTATTAAAGGTAGGACATGGTTGGTGCTAGGCTCCCCTGGTGGCTCAGTGGTAAAGACTCCGCCTGCAATGCAGGAGATGCAGGTCAGTCCCTGGGTTGGGAAGATCCCTGGGAGGAGGGCATGGCAACCCACTCCAGTATTCTTACCTGGAGAATCCCATGGACAGAGGAGTCTGGTCCATGGAGTCACAAGGGTCAGACAGGACTGAAGTGACTGAGCATGCAGGCACATGGTTGGTGCCATAAAGGAGGTCTTTATATAGGGCTATGAAAGTTTAGAGGATGGAGAAGGGGAAGGGGGAGGGGAAAGTTGTGAAGATCTCAACATTTGAGCTGGATATTGAAGGATCCGGCATTCAGGAACAGGGACCAGCAAACCAGAGGCACTGAGGCCGGAATGCACGGGGTCCCTATGGGATTAGTGAGAGGGTGAATCAGACCAAAACTGAGAGGAAAAGTGGAGGATAAGGCCATAGAGGTCAGACAGAGACCACAGCACAGGGACCCTCACCACCAGGTGAAAGTAGGTAGCCTTTCTCTGGAGGCAATAGAAAGGGGGCTATGGAAAGCTTTCTGAAGTTCTTAAAAAGGAAAAATGTGAGTGATGGGAGATAAACAAGAAAAGGATGAAAGGTGCCCTCATGACACACCTGCCATGAGCTAAATTTTCACGTTTCCTCCATGTGATTTCAATCTTCCCCACCTTTGGACAGGTAACGGCCCCAGTAAGCTGTAAGGTCTAGTCCCCTGGAGACACGCAGGGTACAGTGAGGTGGCCAGGAGGGACATCTCCTTTTATTTATGCAAAAGTGAAAGTTGCTCAATAGTGTCTGACTCTTTGCGATCCCATGGACTATACAGTCCATGGAATTATCCAGGCCAGAATACTGGAATAGGTAGCCTTTCCCTTCTCCAAGGGATCTTCCCAACCCAGGGACTGAATCCAGGTCTCCTGCGTTGCAGGCGGATTCTTTACCAGTTGAGCCACAAGGGAAGCCCTATGTATGCAAAGTTATTCCTAAAATGGAGGAATATATATATATATATATATATTTTGCATATACTGCAAGAGCAACTTGGACAGTGAAATTAAGAAAAGAAAAATTCTTTAACAACCTATTTCTTTCTTCTTTGGAAAACTTAATTTGTTAATTCCAGCACCATGAGAGTGTGCCTCTAAAGGGAGCTTTCATCCTTGTCTAAAAGAACTCCTGGGAAAAGATACAGATTTGCATTTCTATGAAGTATTAATGACAGCTTTAATTAAATATTCAAGATACCTAAAGTAATAAAAATTCACTTCCAAAACAGTATGCTGCTAAATACTCTTATTTTAAATGTGAAGCTCAAACAATTTCCTAGTTTCCCTGACAGAATGTGCATTTTGAAGGAGTCTCTTCTATGCTCTCTCTGATGTCCTTTATCACAAAATAAAATCAACCTGTCAATCAGCAGAGAATTATTGGGACTCTAAGGAGTTCAAGACATCACACCCCTCCTCCTTGCAGAAGTTTGGAAACAAATACAACTGGATGCATGGGTGAGCCAGCCAGACACCAAATGTCAGCTTTAATATTGATGAAAATTAGATTGGAGAATGTGGCTCAGATGAGTTTGCAAAGGAGCAGACACTCCCCCAAATAACCGGCTTCCCCTCTCAAGCTCACCACATCGTGGTCAGAGAACTGGGGCTTTCTGCAGGAAGGCGGGCTTCTAAAGAGAGGGGGAAGCTCAGTTCCTCCTTTAATACCACCAATCAGATAGCACCCTTCCTGGAGAGAAGCGGGCAAGGAATGGGAAGAGGCCAGGATGTCACCAGCAAAGAGAAAGGAAAGCCAGAGGTCAGAAAGGAGTCACATCAGGGACTTTATATCCAAATGCTAGGAGGAGATGTTGATGAAACACTATTTAATACAAGCATTCACTCCTATTTGAGTGGCTGGCCACTCCCCAAAGCAGGTCAGTCTACATCATGCTTTGCTGGATGGATTCAAAATTGGAGACTTTCTCCTTTATCTTGCATCAAGAAGCGGGTGGACTCAATAAAGGTGTGTTCATATTTGTTGAATGAAATAGCACCCTGCTAAATAAACATCATTACTTAAGATAGAAAAGTTGATTTCTAGGCCTTGAAAGACATTTCCACCCACCCCATCATCTAGATCATTAAAGTGCAAAAATCTCAAACAGATTAATTTGACTTTGGAGGCCACTGGGCTTTGATTAAACCAGTCAGTGTAGTTTTGTTTACAGATGATCTGTAATCTCTTATGACCTCTTACCACCGAAGTAGCTATGTGACCTAAACAAATTGCTTAACTTCTCTGAGTCTCGGTTTTATATGTGTAAAGCAAACAACAAGATAACAGGTGACAATGTCTAGTATGGTCTGTGGTTTAAGCCCCTAATAAACAGTAGCTGCCATATCCTTACTACTACTATTATTTTCACTATCATTACTATAATTAGTTAAATAGAGCTTCCTTTGGGTTGCTCTAAAGACAAAAGACAATAGCTTATAATATTGAGAGTTTTCTCTCCTCCTTTAGGAAACTTCTTCATTTCTAATAATAAAACACACACACACTGGAGAAAAATATTAACAATTGAGATTCCTGGTGAGAGACAGTAGATTTATAACATGCATCTACCATTCTACTTAAGGCTATCTAAGGCTAGTCTACTCAAGTGAAGTTTTCCCTACTGACTACTAAAAATCTCAGTCCTCTTCCCTCATTTGGCTCCTGACATATGTGCAGCAAGACAGGAGACTTGTCTTCCCTGGGAACTCTGGCCAGACCAGAAAAGTTCTAAAACTACTGTTGTTGGGAGTTCTCCAAGTTCATGGTTCAGCCCAATCACACCAGAATGAAGGTCACAGTCTGCAAACCCCAGTTACAGCTCAGAGACTCCAAGCAGCTTTTAAGTACTCCACTCTTAAACATGAACAGACCTCCAAGGATGGCCACTTTCCCGGGAAAACTTTAATGAATGTAGAGACAGCAATAAGTATGCAGGAATTGAAAAAAAAATAAACTTAAAAAATTCATGTTCTCAGAGAGATACAAGAGCTATAGAAGCCTTAAAACAACAAGAGAATATTATTTCTTTAAGAAGAGAGTGTTGAGAGAGGGGGAAAAAAGCTCTTGAAAAAAAAATGAAAATTAAAAATATAAAATAAAAATTCAAGGGCTTCCCTGGTGGCTCAGTGGTGAGGAACCTGCTTACCAATTCGGGGGACATGGGTTCGGTCCCTGGTCCAGGAGGATCTCACGTGCTGCAGGGCAACTGGGCCCTGGGCCACAACTACTGAGTCCATGCTTTAGAGCGGGTGCCCCAGAGCAAGAGAGGCCACTGAAATGAGCAGCCCGGGCGCCACAACCAGAGAGTGGCCCCCATTCGCCACNGTGGTCTCGAGCACCTGAAGCTGCTGGCCGACTTCTCCTGGGTCCTCATCATGTCCGTGTCCTCGCCTCCTAGCTGCCCCGGGAGCAGGTGTGCAGAGTAACTCGCAGCGACCCCCTTTCCCTCTCTTCTTCCTCATTCTGGTTTCTCCTTAATATGTTTTCTCTCTCTCTCTGCCTCCGTGCCAGCCCTGTCTCCACTCACATATTGCTCTGCTACCATTTTCTAATAATCAGACCTCCAGAAACGTGGATTCTGCTTTCATTGTGAACAGACGATCAGATAAGACAAGCTGCCTGCCTTTATAGGTCTAGTGATTTGGCAATGACAGGAAATGAAAATGGGGGAATAAAGACTCAGCTGACGTTGGAGTCGGGACATGTGGTCTGTCTGTATCTCTCTGTTACACCCATCAACACACATTATTAAAAAAAATAAAGCAAGCTTCATGCCCATAAGTGACATGATACTTATTCAGTTGTAAACAGACACTATCAAGGCAAGTATTAATGGAGTAAGAACAGCAAAGACCTGAGCATAGGAAAAATATTCTTTAATACACGTTTACCTGATTGCTTACCTCCACATAATACAGGAACAAAAAGATTCCCTCAAGGATGCTAGACCTCCCAGATCCTGGAGTTCAAACCAAAATTGGGTTAATAAAAGGCTCCTTTTGAAAAAGAAAGACAGAAAAAAAGCATTTTTGACAAAAGGGATGCTGATTGTATTTCATTTCGAATTCTCAGATACTGCAGGAATAAGGAAATGAGGTATTTATAGAACAGAATTCAAATCTCATGCTTTTAATATTGCATACATTTAAATTGATTACAGTACTTCTTGGGAAACTTCCTTCTTCAGAATATTTAACCCCACCCAAAGTAAGCGTGGGTGTGAACTCCCAGTGCAGTCAGNTCGAATTCTCAGATACTGCAGGAATAAGGAAATGAGGTATTTATAGAACAGAATTCAAATCTCATGCTTTTAATATTGCATACATTTAAATTGATTACGGTACTTCTTGGGAAACTTCCTTCTTCAGAATATTTAACCCCACCCAAAGTAAGCGTGGGTGTGAACTCCCAGTGCAGTCAGTGAGGGCAGCAGCAGGAGGGGAAATTCACACTCGTGGTTATATGAGGGGGATCTCTAAGGGAACGGGTGAGAGAGCAAATGCCAAGAAGCTGGAACAGAAGTGAGAACAGAGAGCTCTCAGGACTTTAGAGGAAGGCGTGCCCTGGGAGTCCATGAGCACCCCACACACAGGAGAAAGGGCCCGCTGGCATCGCCGATGGCGGGGGCAGCGACTGCCCGAGATGCAGAGCGGAAACCTGGAGGTAAAAGGGCAGAAACACCTCTGTCCCTTCAGCTTTGTTCTGCCTCCTGCTGGCGGAGCCCAACCAGAACCCTAGTCTGGGGCCCAAGTCATGACTGGTGCACAGGCGAGCCGCCTGGGACCACAGCCGGGCAGAGACGGGGAGGAAGTACACTGGAGAGCAGACGCGGCTGGGCTGGAGAGCNGGGACTGAATCCAGGTCTCCTGCGTTGCAGGCGGATTCTTTACCAGTTGAGCCACAAGGGAAGCCCTATGTATGCAAAGTTATTCCTAAAATGGAGGAATATATATATATATATATATATTTTGCATATACTGCAAGAGCAACTTGGACAGTGAAATTAAGAAAAGAAAAATTCTTTAACAACCTATTTCTTTCTTCTTTGGAAAACTTAATTTGTTAATTCCAGCACCATGAGAGTGTGCCTCTAAAGGGAGCTTTCATCCTTGTCTAAAAGAACTCCTGGGAAAAGATACAGATTTGCATTTCTATGAAGTATTAATGACAGCTTTAATTAAATATTCAAGATACCTAAAGTAATAAAAATTCACTTCCAAAACAGTATGCTGCTAAATACTCTTATTTTAAATGTGAAGCTCAAACAATTTCCTAGTTTCCCTGACAGAATGTGCATTTTGAAGGAGTCTCTTCTATGCTCTCTCTGATGTCCTTTATCACAAAATAAAATCAACCTGTCAATCAGCAGAGAATTATTGGGACTCTAAGGAGTTCAAGACATCACACCCCTCCTCCTTGCAGAAGTTTGGAAACAAATACAACTGGATGCATGGGTGAGCCAGCCAGACACCAAATGTCAGCTTTAATATTGATGAAAATTAGATTGGAGAATGTGGCTCAGATGAGTTTGCAAAGGAGCAGACACTCCCCCAAATAACCGGCTTCCCCTCTCAAGCTCACCACATCGTGGTCAGAGAACTGGGGCTTTCTGCAGGAAGGCGGGCTTCTAAAGAGAGGGGGAAGCTCAGTTCCTCCTTTAATACCACCAATCAGATAGCACCCTTCCTGGAGAGAAGCGGGCAAGGAATGGGAAGAGGCCAGGATGTCACCAGCAAAGAGAAAGGAAAGCCAGAGGTCAGAAAGGAGTCACATCAGGGACTTTATATCCAAATGCTAGGAGGAGATGTTGATGAAACACTATTTAATACAAGCATTCACTCCTATTTGAGTGGCTGGCCACTCCCCAAAGCAGGTCAGTCTACATCATGCTTTGCTGGATGGATTCAAAATTGGAGACTTTCTCCTTTATCTTGCATCAAGAAGCGGGTGGACTCAATAAAGGTGTGTTCATATTTGTTGAATGAAATAGCACCCTGCTAAATAAACATCATTACTTAAGATAGAAAAGTTGATTTCTAGGCCTTGAAAGACATTTCCACCCACCCCATCATCTAGATCATTAAAGTGCAAAAATCTCAAACAGATTAATTTGACTTTGGAGGCCACTGGGCTTTGATTAAACCAGTCAGTGTAGTTTTGTTTACAGATGATCTGTAATCTCTTATGACCTCTTACCACCGAAGTAGCTATGTGACCTAAACAAATTGCTTAACTTCTCTGAGTCTCGGTTTTATATGTGTAAAGCAAACAACAAGATAACAGGTGACAATGTCTAGTATGGTCTGTGGTTTAAGCCCCTAATAAACAGTAGCTGCCATATCCTTACTACTACTATTATTTTCACTATCATTACTATAATTAGTTAAATAGAGCTTCCTTTGGGTTGCTCTAAAGACAAAAGACAATAGCTTATAATATTGAGAGTTTTCTCTCCTCCTTTAGGAAACTTCTTCATTTCTAATAATAAAACACACACACACTGGAGAAAAATATTAACAATTGAGATTCCTGGTGAGAGACAGTAGATTTATAACATGCATCTACCATTCTACTTAAGGCTATCTAAGGCTAGTCTACTCAAGTGAAGTTTTCCCTACTGACTACTAAAAATCTCAGTCCTCTTCCCTCATTTGGCTCCTGACATATGTGCAGCAAGACAGGAGACTTGTCTTCCCTGGGAACTCTGGCCAGACCAGAAAAGTTCTAAAACTACTGTTGTTGGGAGTTCTCCAAGTTCATGGTTCAGCCCAATCACACCAGAATGAAGGTCACAGTCTGCAAACCCCAGTTACAGCTCAGAGACTCCAAGCAGCTTTTAAGTACTCCACTCTTAAACATGAACAGACCTCCAAGGATGGCCACTTTCCCGGGAAAACTTTAATGAATGTAGAGACAGCAATAAGTATGCAGGAATTGAAAAAAAAATAAACTTAAAAAATTCATGTTCTCAGAGAGATACAAGAGCTATAGAAGCCTTAAAACAACAAGAGAATATTATTTCTTTAAGAAGAGAGTGTTGAGAGAGGGGGAAAAAAGCTCTTGAAAAAAAAATGAAAATTAAAAATATAAAATAAAAATTCAAGGGCTTCCCTGGTGGCTCAGTGGTGAGGAACCTGCTTACCAATTCGGGGGACATGGGTTCGGTCCCTGGTCCAGGAGGATCTCACGTGCTGCAGGGCAACTGGGCCCTGGGCCACAACTACTGAGTCCATGCTTTAGAGCGGGTGCCCCAGAGCAAGAGAGGCCACTGAAATGAGCAGCCCGGGCGCCACAACCAGAGAGTGGCCCCCATTCGCCACAACCAGAGAAAACCTGCCCAGCAAAGAAGACGCAGAACAGCCAAAATAAATAAATAAATTACATTAAAAAAAAAAAAAACTCAAAGTTTGAAAAATAAAACTTAAGATGTTCCCCAGAATGTAAAGCAAAAGAACAAAGAGAAGAAAATTAGTAAAAAAAAAAAAAAGAAAAGAAAAAGAAAAATAGATAAACGGTCTGACATCTGAAGAATTAGAGATCTAGAAAGGCAGATTCAAGACCAGGAGTAAATCATCAAAATTAGTCACGAAAATTTTCCAGAATTCCAAGATGGGTCAAATTCTCCATCAATTATGGGGGCAGAAGGAAACATTTTCAGTCTTGCAAAATTTTAAAATATTCAATCCTCCATGTGTCCTTTCCTCGGAAACTAATACAGGATGTATTTCAATGGAGAAACAATGGAAAAAGTGGCCGACTTTAATTTGGGGGCTCCAAAATCACTGCAGATGGTGAGTGCAGACATGAAATTTAAAGATGCTTGCTCCTTGGAAGAAAAGCTATGACCAACCTAGACAGTATAGTAAAAAACAAAGGTCTGTCTAGTCAAAGCTATGGTTTTTCCAGTAGTCATGTATGGATGTGAGAGTTGGACTGTGAAGAAAGCTGAGTGCCAAAGAATTAATACTTTTGAACTGTGGTGTTGGAGAAGACTCTTGAGAGTCCCTTGGACTGCAAGGAGATCCAACCAGTCCATCCTAAAAGAAATCAGTCTTGAATATTCATTGGAAGTACTGATGCTGAAGCTCCAATACTTTGGCCACCTGATTCGAAGAATTGACATTGGAAAAGACCCTGATGCTCAGAAAGATTGAAGGCAGGAGGAGAAGGGGATGACAGAGGATGAGACGGTTGGATGGCATCACTGACTCAATGGACATGAGTTTGAGCAAGTTCTGGGGCTTGGTGATGGACAGGGAAGCCTGGCATGCTGTAGTCCATGGAGTCACAAAGAGTCAGACACAACTGAGTGACTGAACTGACTGTATTTCATTAAAGGAACATATCGGGGAAAAGAAGGGTGAAGGGAATTCGTAGCATGACCCCAAGATGGCAGCTGTGCATGAAGTACAGAGGCCAATGCCTGGATTGGAGCACAGCTCTCCAGAGGCACAGAGAGAGAGATGTCCTTAAGAAGATGGAATTAATGTCTATTAACATGACTTGTGTGATGGTCCTAATAGGTATATTTGGCCATTCAACAAAAAGTGATTAAATTAGTGATAAGTACCTGGAAAAGTAACCAAAGAAAAAGAAATCAAAGGACAACAATGACTCCAGAAAAAACTAATAAAAGTTATACAGGAAAAAAAATCTGTTTTTATATGGCTCAGATGTGGATACTTTTTAAATAGTCATAGTAATAGAAACCTTAAATAGAGACCTAATAGCATTGAATATGGGGGAGAATAGGAAGGGCTCATGTGTTGCATGACGATAGAAGAAAGACAGCTATATCTTATCTTCTACAAAGAAAAGTGAATAGATAATACCCCAAATAGACAAAAGAAAGAGACAAAATACCTGAAAGAAACAGGAAGGCAAGCATGGTATTTAACGATATGGACATAAACACCAAAAGATCAAACTGAAAAATTACACGTTGTTACCTCTTGGGGATTTGCAAGTGTGTGTGTGTATGGCCGAGAGGGCTGCTTTTGGGGGGGCACAAAACTCGTAGAATTACACGACTCTTTAAAAGAATGCATGCATGCATAAGTTTGATAAAAATGAAAAGTGAAATTTTAGAAATTTTGTGACGATGTAGAAAAAAGTTACTACAACCAAACTATCCAAAGATAACCATGGCAACATTTTGGTATGAGAAAAGTAGAAGTAGAATAAAAGACCAGAAAGGAAAGCTGAAGACTGTTTGTAAGGTCTTGAATGTCATGCTCAGGAATCTAGGCTTTGTTTCAGAGCAGTGGGAACCTATGAAACTTCTCTTAGGAACTTTGCTCAATATTCTGTAATAACCTAAGGGGAAAAGAGTTTACCAAGAATAGATATGTATGCATATCACTGAATCACTTTGTTGTATATACCTGAAACTAACATAACACTGTTAATCAACTGTACTTAAATATAAGATAGAAATTAAAAACAAGGAAATTCCCTTAAACTTCAGAGAGATGACTCTGACAGACTCTGCCTTGAGGGGTAAAACAGAGTCAAGAGAAGACAGGAAGAGAACCATCTGGAGGCTTTCCCGGTCTTTGTAGGTGGAGGAATGGATTTTCCCTTCCAAAGTACCCTTTTTTTCCCCCCGCTCTCCCAAGCTTTATAAGGACCTGCACCATCAATTTTCTCTCTTGTCAGGTCATCTGAAAAAGCACATTATTCTCATGCTTAAGCTCCAGTCACTTTTGAAATGACAAGTATGTGAAGAGCTGTTGCTGACGGAAGCTGTTCCTGTTCCATCACCTCTGCATAACTGCCGAGGCTGCTGCAGAAACACACTGGGGTGCATGGTGGATTGCAGTGCAGGAGTTTCACTCCCGATGAAGGGATTGCTAATGAAGTGTGCAAGCACGACATATTCTGAAACCTGGAAACAGTGAATGAATAATGAATGGGTGAATGTTATGTGGCAGACGCGGCACTCAGACAGAGGGCATCATTAAGACAATACCAGAAATCACGGGTGAGCAGAAAATACAGTCTTGCCATTTTCATTTATATTTGAATGTCCATGAGGTCTCCTGCATTGCAGGCAGATTCTTTACCATCTGAGCCACCAGGGAAGTGCAAAGATATATACGAGAAATTTGTATATCAGTTCAGTTCAGCTGCTCAGTTGTGTCTGATTCTTTGTGACCCCATGGACTGCAGCATGCAAGCCTTCCCTGTCCATCACCAATTCCCGGAGCTTGCTCAAACTCACGTCCATCGAATCAGTGATGCCATCCAACCATCTCATCCTCTATCATCCCCTTCTCCTCCTGTATTCAGTCTTTCCCAGGATCAGGGTCTTTTCCAATGAGTCACTGTTTCACATCAGGTGGCCAAAGTAATGGAGCTTTAGCTTCAGCATCAGCCCTTCCAACGAATAGTCCGGATTGATTTCCTTTAGGATTGACTGGTTTGATCTCCTTGCAGTCTAAGGGACTCTCAAGAATCTTCTCCAACACCACAGTTCAAAAGCATCAATTCCTCACTGCTCAGCTTTCTTTATAGTCCAACTCTCACATCCATACATGACCACTAGAAAAACCATAGCCTTGACCAGATGGATATACTCTGTGCAAAACCAGCAACAGAACACACCAAAGATGAACTGAAATCATCTTCATTTCTGGATCTATCAAATAAAAATAGGCTAACAGAACAAAGAAATGAGCATCAAGAGACCTGTGCTTTAGGCTCTATTGCACCACTCCACAGTGATGTGATCTTGGACAGGCCTCTCAACCTTTCTGAGTTTGAATATTCCTACCTGTGAAATGGAAATAGTAAGAGTTGCTCTACTCGATTTACTACAGAGGGGTGTGGGATACACACAGAGGTTCCAAGATCGTTTGAAATATCAAGAGATTGAGAAGAACCTAAATGTCTTTTAACTGAGCATCAGTTAAGTCATGTAGGGCTCATTCATATCATGAAATGCTATACTGAAGAAAAAAGCAACGAGGAAACTGTCATGTGCTGATTCGAAAAATCTTGAAATTCCAGTGTTATGTAAAAAAGCAGAGATGATCGACAGATGATAGACAGACACGGAGGTGACAGATATATAGACATAGATAGATGAACACAGAGAGACAGATCAACAGACAGATTGATCGATCGATTTCTAATGGCTGGAAAGTGAAAATGAGCCACATAGTCTGTGCTATGTTTTCTACTCTGCTCTATGGACTGGCCCAGGCATTAAAGCAGGAGAAAGAAGCCACATTCTCTGTCCTGGTCAAGGCATTCCACAAGTAGAACCTTGGCCAGAGGCCACTATTAGTGGCAGCCTTCCAGCCCTACAGACTGACCAACTGCCCCAAGCTCTTGAGAGTCTCCTGAAGTTCAAGGTGCATGTGTGTATGGGAAGTTGCTTCAGTCCTGTCCAACTCTTTGTGACTCCATGGACTACAGCCCACCAGGCTCCTCTGTCCATGGAATTCTCCAGGCAAGAATGCTGAAGTGGGTTGCCGTGTCCTTCTCCCGGGGATTTTTTCCCAATCAAGGGATCAAACCTGTGTCTCTCAGGTCTAAGCTGCACTGGCAGGTGGGTTCTTTACCACTAGCACCACCTGGGAAGCCCAAGATAGATGCTCAAATGTCTCTTTACCAGCTGGGCACATGCCTCTGAGCCACCCCCCTTGGTGGCCCTCCAGGAAATGGTAACAGCACTGACATGATCGACCCCTGCAGAGAACAGCTCTGACCATCAACCAAACCCACCTTGGAACCTTATTCGTGCCGAGGTGTCTGGTATCCCCAGAGACGAACCCAGCTCTTGATTGGGGCTGGGACGGCAACTCTACCTCCATCTCACACTTAGAAGCAGAAGGAAAAGAAGCGGAAAATCTAAGACACGGCCCCCAACCCGAGAGCCAACGAGAGCAGAGGTCATGAGAGGAGGGCCAACCAGCAGAGACCAACTTCCAGAACCACTGATGAATATATCCTGCAAAGGAGTCTCTACGAAGTGCCTAAATCCTGACAATGATTCCCTGAAAGGTCCAAGCTTCTCAGTGACGCTTTCCAGGCCCCTCACGGTCTGGGTCCTGCCTGCCTCCTAGTGCTCCTTTCTCCGAATCTAACAGAAAATTCTCAGCCTTTCTGAGGACAAATAAAGCCACAAGTAACCCTCAATAAATTCCAGACATGTGTTATCATATACACTTTGTTCTCTAATACACACTGAGGGTAGAAACCAATAACAAAAGGATAAAGTTTCTTTTTTTTTGAAGGATCTGTTAAAATTAAAAATCAGTCACCAAAGGATAAGTTAAAAAGTCTGGCTCTGGCCATGGCAGAAGAACGGGAAACAAATCTACTCATGAACCAGATTTGCTTTCCCACAAGTAGATAATTTCCCTGGGGGTGGTGATGACTTCGCCTTCCAATGCAGGGGGTGTGGGTTCCATCCCTGGTGGAGGAATTAAGATGCCACATGCCTCACAGTCAGAAAACCAAAATAAAACAGAAACAATATTGTAACCAATTCAATAAGGACTTGAAAAATGGTCCACATCAAACAAATCTTTTTTAAAAAACTAGACAAACCACATGATGCAACAGTTTTCAGACTCAACAACGGGAAGCACAGGACTGGGATTCTTGAGAGGAAAGGAAGTAGACAAAGGTGAGCCCCACAGCCGCCCCAGGCTCCAGCCTGAGTGCAGTTCCTAGGACCCAGAAGGATGTGGTGGGAAACACCGGGCGAGACCCGCAGTCTCGGTAGCTTCAGAAAGCAGAAGCACACTTTGGGAGGCCACTGTGTCTAGAATCTGTGGAGCAGAGTTCCAAGGAAGAGGGAGCTGTCCAGAGAGAGGAAGAGATCCTGAGATTTGCAGGAGTGATCTCAAAGCTCTGCCTGAGTACTGCGCATGCTTGAAAAACAAACCCATGCCAGGCTGGGGAAAGAACCATCAGAAATAAGAGGCAGAACCATTGCTGGAGCTCACACAGAGCTAGGAAGAGTTTGTGTCCCCAGTACCCAGAATGAAAGACCCCATAACACTCAACACAGCAGGTCGAGTTCTAAGAAGGGTGTTGCCTCAGCAGCGGGAATAACCTTAGCCTGCGACTAAAGCCAGCTCTGGACCCAGCCTAATAAGGCAAGTCTTGAAAGGACAAAATGAATCCCAACATATGTACATGTCAAAACTCCAACAGTAAAAAAGAAAATACAAAAGCCAGTACCTAACATGTAGAACCTACAATGCTTAGCAACCAATAAAAAATTACCATGCATGCAAAGAAGCATGAAAATATGATTCATAATCTAGAGAAAAATCAACCAATGGAAACGAGAGAGTTGATGGAATAACCAGATAGGACACAAACTGATAAGAAAAATAACTGAGGTGTAAGGATCAGAAGGGAGGTTACAAAACTATGATTATTTGCATACAGTATGAATTACTATGGGTTTCTCAGGTGGTGTTAGTGGTAAGAACCTGCCTGCCAGTGCAGGAGATGTAAGAGATGTTGGTTCAATCCCTGGATCTCCTGGATCTCCAGGAAGATCTCCTGGAGAAGGGAATGGCAACCCACTCCAGTATATTCTTGCCTGGGAAATCCCATGAACAGAGGAGCCTGGCAGGCTACAGTACATAGTATTGAAAAGAGTCGGACATGAATGAAGCCACTTAGCACAAAAATTATTAGGCAAAAAAATCGGTAGAATCAACAGATACATGCTCACAACCATCCCAAGAGGTAGGTGTGTCTGCCATCACACTTGAAAGATGAGCACACTAGGGAGGACAGAGAGCGGTTAAGCAACTTGTTCAAAGTCACACAGCTAGAAAGTGGCAGAGCCAGGACTTGCACTCAGCAGTCTGGCTATTGAGACAGAAGGAAGTCTGGAAAGACTTAAAAATTGCTAAGACTTTTTCACAACAGCATCAAATAAGCCCCAAACATAATTAAAAATAGGTCATAATTCACAATTGCAACCAAACCTGTAACACATCTGGGAATCACCATAAGGAATACACAAGACCCTAGGTATATGTGACCTTAGAATTTGTCACCTAAGCTTAAAGTATAAGGGAAAGCTAATGGGAACAGACATGGGGTGAAGGGGAGACTGGACTGTCCCAAGCATATCGAGATGGAGGTTCACCCTATACAATGGAAACACATGTAAAACCTATTAAAGATCCTAAAAGAAGGTCCACATAAAATAAGAAACATTCCAACATTTTGGAGAAGAAGACAATTCTCAAGTGAGCCTCTAATTTTAGTTCAACCTCAACACAGATTTCTTTTGGAACTTGGTTATGTTATTCTAAAATATACACGCCCCATGCCCCAACATCTCCCAGGTTGAAAGTCTGCATCTCTGCATTTGTAATGAGCCCATCAGAAGGACCAGGTATCTGTGGAGGGTCAGGGGTGTACTCCAGACACCCTGGACAGCTCCTCTGACCAGAGTTAACACCTTCCTCTGATAACCTCTCCACTGGACAGAAAGGTGGGCAGGTAGGAAGCCAACATTCATTCCTCTGCTAGTCTCTTTTCCTCTTTGAATCAGTCACACAGCTCCTTCCAATTGAGTCACACTCCCCGCATGCAAGGCAGAGCTCAGGGTAGTCACGGGGGCTTCCATGTGAAAACAAGAGGCATACTTCTAAACGGTCCGTGCACAAAATTGCCTGCTCATCTAAAACTGAGCATCCCAAGAGCAGGATCCTAGAACAGGGCCAGGCCCAGAGAAAAGGACACAACATGTTTCTTACAGGAGGAGGTGAAGGGGCTGAGGAAAAGAGCAAAGCCAAGGAGGTCAAGGAAAGAAAACAGGTGGAAGCAAGGGAGGGGATTTCGGGAGGAGGATCAACCAGTCCTGCTGGGAGACGGAAGCCTCCTTGCAGTCACTACAAGCCCAGCCCCACGACCGGAAGGGCAGAGGTGGTGGAGACAGACGCGCCTTGTGGGAGCCCCAGCTCAACCCCTCCCTGATGGCGTGACCTTGGGTAATTCCCTCAGCCTTTCCAGACAGAAGAGTCCCGACCAGGGACATAGCAGTCTGGGGCTGAGGGTGAGGGGATATCTGATGCAGATTCTATTTAAGAAAGGGGGTGCCTGCCAGGTGCTCCCAGCCTGCTTTGCAGCCCCAGCCGTGAAGCTGTGGTCCCTCTGGGGACACCCGGCTGCCAGCCAGGCTGGGGCTTGACCATGGGTCTTGGGGCAGTGGTCAACAACCACCCTTGCTCCATCTTGCCAGCTGCACAAGCTTAGAGGGGCTTCTCAGTGCTGAAACGAGATCAAACAACTCTCAGCTGTTGGCATACCACACTCCCCCACCCCCCGCCCAAGCGCTGTCATTTCTCTGCAATTACCCTGCAACAAAAAATCTGAACTACGGTCGCTTGGATGCTGAGATGCGGCCGATCAATCTCGGGAGGAACATCAAAGCCGCGGACTGGGGAGTGCCTATTTTACTGGCACTTGCCGCAGTGAAACAGCCATTTGTGAAGATGGCCTGTCGTGAAAAGGTCACAGCTGACAAGTGACTCTTGGCTGCCTTTCTCTGTAAGCCTGGGATCGGATGGTCTATGAGCTGCTCCATCACTGGGGGAAATGGGCACGGAGCCCACTCCAAAGGTAAAAAGCACCTTCCAGCCCACTGCTCCTCACAAGCTGCTGAGCTATTGCTGTCGCTCTCTGTGTTTAACAGATGCGGGAGCCAAGGCGTGCTCATCCAACACTGCACAACTGCAGGAAATAACCGTGTTCCGTGAGAACATTCCCTGTCGGTCCTGAAGACGAAGATGACATAGAGCTTTAAAATGTTGGGCCCACCACCCCCTGGTTACAGAAACTCAGGTGAACTCAGCTGGAGACTCAGTTTCCACATCTGTAAAACAGGGATATGGATCATTCCTATCTCTTAGGGAAGTCAGGAGGGGTAAAGCCTATGGAATGAACGAGAAACAGGTTAGAATGGTGGATGTACGCGGGGTCAGGGAACTCAGGGAAGGTGGGCTGCTGCGTCTGGCTCAGGAAACCTGGGGATTTTCTAACCCCATCCTTCACTGTCTCTCTTCTCCTTCAGCGCTGATGAGACCCAGCCTGTCTTCCTAGCCAACACTTGAGATCTTTCCACCACAAATCTGCTCCCACACCCCCTTGGTAAACCCCAGACTCCAGCAAACCAGCCTTTGCATGGGGGTACAGGCTCTCAGGGCTCCTCCAAACCTGCACTGTGTCTTTGGCTATGGCTCAGGCCACCCACTTCTCCTATCAAACCAAATCCTAACTTATCCTTCTCTGACAATATCCACCTTATACCTGACGTGCATGCACGCATGCTAAGTCACTTCAGTCATGTCTGACTCTTTGGGACCCTATGGACTGTGACATGCCAGGCTCCTCTGTCCATGGGATTCTCCAGGCAAGAGTATGGAGTGGGTTTCCATGCTCTCCTCCAGGGGATCTTCCCCACCCAGGGATCGAACCTGAGTCTCCTGCAGCTGCGGCATTGCAGGCAGATTCTTTTACCACTGAGCCACCGAGGAAGCCCCCTAAGTCTGACAGTGGGTCCCACGCCAGTGCGCTAGGGGAATGTCTTGCCACGTCTGCCATGTGGCTAGCTCCTCCATGTAGCCCCTGCCCCCACCACCCTTTCCCCTTCCCCTCCTGGGTGAACTGGGAATCCACTGGGCAGGCTTGGCTCGGCTCTGCTCTGGAGCCCTATTCCTGCTCTTCCAGGAGGCCTGCCCCCAGGACACCCCAGGGATGCCTCAGATTGGTCTGTTTAATTCTGGGGTGTTTAGCAAGCCCCTTTGGCTCTCAGGTAATTTATAGCTTCTGAATTAGCCTTGAACAGTAAGACAGATGGTATTTCCACCTGTGCCTGTCTTAGTCTTTGTCTCACGTCTCAGGTGCACGTAGCACACGAGTGGGAATAAGGGTGCTACCTACCGCTTGGTCTCATAGGACAGCAGTAACCTGACACACCGGGACGGGGCCTGACCTTGCTCAGAGCAGGTGCTATGGCTCTTTGCCAGATGATGCACTTGTGTTCTGAGAAATACAGTCACATTAAAAAAGAATAACCATTTTAAAACTTAGGCAGAGGACCTGTGGGACAGAAGGTAGGAACAAAAAGAGCAGCTCTAGAATATGGCCCATACATCCGTTCACTGACACACTCCTCTGGGGGCCTGCCCTTACGGGGGAGGTGGCAGGCACCCCAGTAGTGACAATGTGGTGTCGACTCCCAAACGTCACCTCCTCAGAGACACCTGACCTGACCTTCCGACCGCTGCTGATCCCACTTCCCTCTCACCGTCCCCTTGCCCCACCACTATCGCAGTACCTTACTCCTTTCTCTAACCGCGCTGACCACAGTCTTGCATTTTAAGGGCTTTCTGTCTAGAATGCGCATCTCTGAGAGTGGGCACCACCCAAGGAATCATGGTCCCTTCAGCATCCCAGTGGATGAAGGCACAGTGTGAGGCATGCTGGGACAGGAAAGGGAGTTGGTTGGGGCGGCGGGCGTGGGGAGGGGTGAGAGAGAAAGTGGGTGTTCCAGGAAGGCTTCCTGAAAGAAGGGGCACCTGAGGACAGCCGAGGACAAAGTTGACTTGTCCAGGTAAAGGAAGGCAGAAAGGTAAATCCAGAAAGAAGGAAGGACAGGTAAGCAGCATGTGGTCGTACAGACAAACCAAAGCCTCGGTGTGGAGATGTGGAAAGGGGGCTGGAGAGGGAGGTCAGGTTGCAGGCAAGATATACGGGGAGACAGAGGGAAACAGCACAAGTGAACCCCTCAGCACTGAGCCAGGGGGAAGCCCGAAGGACACACCTGAGACCTCTGGGTGGAGAAGTGGAGGAAAAGTGTTCCAGGCAGAAGGCCCAGGAGGGAAGGCACGGTGCCCACGTGCAGGAGCATGGCGTGAAAGCCGGGTGCAGGATGGAAGCGGACACTCACAGCCCCCGAGGGCTCTGTGTGCCCTCAAACCGGGCGGCAGCCACCCTGTGATGAGTGGCAGGTGAAACACTGACCTTTTCAACTAGGTCTTCGGGAGCCTGTTCCTCGAACAGCTGAATTTTATCTTCAATGCACTTCTTCAAAAGGTCTATCTTGCTTCTGCTCTTGGAGCGTGGCTTTCTGGCCTTGGACTGTGGCTGGAGTGGGGAGAAAACATGGGTGAGAAAGTGATCGCCAGCAGGCGGGTGCAGCCCTCGATCTCCTCAAGCCCAGAGAGGCTCCTGCAGCTCTCTGCAGCACACAGCTGTCTTAGCCGGAGAGGGGTGGAGAGATGAAGCCTTTCCTGGAAGGAGCTCCGGTCACTGGCCTTTGGTCTTGGTGTACTCTGGGGGCTCATCCCACCAAGGGGAGGAGAAGGTTGCTTGCGGGCAGCCCTGGAGCTTTGCAGATGGACAGAGACAGTCTCAAAGGGTCAGAGAGCACCGTGAAGACAAGGCGATGGAATGAGGGTGCTGGCTGTTATCTCATGTTGGGTGGACGGGGACATGTCTGCAGAGGTGTATGGCTGCTGAGGACATCTGCATGCCTCCATTCAAGGAAGCACTGTGCTTGGGGGTAGGGGGGATGTTGACAAAGATCATCCTCCTACAACAGCAATCTGCACACCCTGAACACACATACTAGCTGCTCACAAATGTGAGGAAGTAACACTGCAGCTGAGCCTGGCTGGACAAGGTGTCAGGAGTGTGAACATCTGAGAACAGACCCCAAAGATCTGAAGCCCACAGCAAATGTGAGAGCGGTTAAGGAAGAGGTCGTGGGTGCTCAGTAACCTGATATTCAAGGAATGAATGAAAGAATGGGTCTAGCGGATGCTACAATCTCTGAACCTCCGTTTCCATACCTATAAAATGGAGATAATAGCGCCTGCCTCACAAGATTGCTGCCAAAACAAAACACAAGGCAACATAAGTGTTAGTCGCTTAGTCGTGTCCGACTCTTTGTGACCCCGTGGCTCCTCTGTCCATGGGCTTCTCCAGGCAAGAATACTGGAGTGGGTAGCCATTCCCTTCTCCAGGGGATCTTCCCAGCCCAGGGATCAAACCCAGGTCTCCGGCACTGCAGGTGGATTCTTTACTGAGCCACCGGGGAAGCCCTTAAACCACATAAACATAACAACATAATATAACAGACAAAATACAACAGTGTCACACAATGCAGCACAGCCTAACGCAACGCAGTATAACACAGCAACAGGCCATATGTGTGACACAGCAGTGCACTGTGACAACAGAAGGCACACAACATGAGAATGTGACGACAGGGCATGACATAACACAGCAAAACACAGCCCAACGCAGCACAACCACCGCAATGCAACACACCCCACCTAAAAGGCCCAGAGCAAGGTGGTCTGCGGCCACTCCCACGAGGGCGCGTGCTTTGCGCTCCCTGGCTCACATGCCCAGCCTTGCTACTCTCTTGCTTTGCCACGAGCTCCCAGAGTCTGCTCTCGACCAGGACTCAGGCCTGCCCACCAGTTCTGCCCTGGCTCTCATGACCACGGTGATAACACTAGAGGGGACCAGCATGTCCTCGGGGCTTGCCCTAGCCCACTCAGAGGAGGCCAGCACCAAAAGGAGAATTCACTGAGTTCAGACGCCCCATTTGACAGAGGCCAGGAGAACAGAATCAGTGGCCTCAGCCACATCACAGGAGCCCTGAGCACTCGACAGTGAGCCTCCTGACCTCTGAGCCCAATGTCTTTAAGTACTCGGGCTGGGCTCACTGACTCCATGAGTGAAATACAGTTTTCATCTCCTGTGCTAAAGGAGGTAAGACCACACTAAAAAAGGAAATTGTGAGTCAGGGCCTCTGAGGAACAGAGCTGGCCTGGAGGGTAAGATCCTGAAAACCTAGAGCAAGGATTGGCACCGGGAGGGGGAGCCAGAGTGGGGAGGGGGTCTGATCACGTACATCTCTCTCAGCACCCACACGCTGTGATATTAAGTTGGTTGATCTTGGAAGGGGTACTGACAGGAGGGAAACGGGAAAATGCTACAAATCAGGAACAATGAACTCCCATCCAGAGTCAGTTTACCAGCACATGGCTCATCAAGGGTCGGATTTGGTGGAGCCTTGAGACCACACTAGAACTTATATCCTGGCAGAAAGTGCCAGGGAAAGGCTTGGAGGAAGAGGAGGGAGCAATCTGACTTGCAAGTCTGCTAGAGTTTAGGAGAGCTTCAGACACTTATTTGCATCAGTCGTCGGAGAACCCTGGGAGGGGCCAGCTGACGTGTCAACCAGACGATTCTGCTCTGTTTAGGGCGTTGAATCCAAACGGTGATCAGCAGGGAAGAAACTGGAGGGCTACCTGGTGGTCAGAAGAAAGACCGAATGGGGAGGCCCAAGGGAACGGGGATGTATGGAGTATGATTAATTCTCTTCTACATATCAGTCTATCTAATGCCGAAGGCTGAAAACCAAAGAACTTATGCTATCAAATTGGGATGCTAAAGGAGACTCTTGAGAGTCCCTTGGTCAGCAAGCAGATCAAACCAGTCCATCCTAAAGGAAGTCAGTCCTGAATATTCATTGGAAGGACTGATGATGAAGCTGAAGCTCCAATACTTTGGCCACCTGATGCGAAGAACTGACTCACTGGAAAAGACCCTGATGCTGGGAAAGAGTGAGGACAAGAGGAGAAAGGGACAACAGAGGATGAGATGGTTGGATGGCATCACCGACTCGATGGACATGGGTTTGAGCAAACTCCAGGAGACGGTGAATGACAGGGAAGCCTGGCATGCTCTGGTGCATGGGATCACAAACAATTCCCACAGTATGAATCTTCATTATACTCATTTTATAGATGAAAAAAATGATGTATAAGAAAAATAAGACTATAATAAATAAGATAAAATAGGAATTAAAAAAACGTTTAGGTGCAAGCTCCCAGCTTGCCTGCCTGCAGGTAACTCGCCCACACCCCGAGGCTGGCAGAGGAGGAGGGCCTGGCGATGGAGTGGCTCCTGGGGGTGCCCTCCCAGGTCTGCCCGCCGTTATGCTCTGCCCGAGGAGCTGCTGGTGAAGACAGCCAGGCTCAGCCAGCTGCAGGCTCCATCCCTCACCTCCGCCCCCGCATCTCTGCAAGGTTTCCAGGGAGCAACCTTAGGCCCAGGGCAGATGCTCTGCCCCTCTGGGACACAAGGCCGATTCAGTTTTAAAATCCAGCACTTTGAACAGCTTACAGTCAGACACTAAATTCCTGCTGGGATCGGCCCTTGGTCCAGCTCAAAAGCAGGGGAAACACACTTCAGTTCAGTTATGTGGAAACTTTTTTTTTATTCACTGTTCTAAAACCTTTTACACATTTCTGAGTATAACCTGTCCGTAACTCTGTAAGTATCACCATTTTATATATCTTGCAACACTCTAATAAGAGAAAAAAAAAAAAAACTTCAAAAAAAATCATAACATTTTTGAAAAACTATTTTCATGTATTTATTTATTTAGGCTGTGCTGCGGAGCCTCTGGGATCTTAGTTCCCCAACAGGAATGGAACCCAGGGCCCCTGCAGTGGAAGCATCGAGTTCTAACCACTGGACTGCCAGGCAATTCTCAACCCACTATTTTTTTCAATGTGCATACTAAGTCGTCATGTCTGGCTCTTTGCGACCCCGTGGACTGTAGCCCACCAGGCCCCTCTGTCTGTGGAATTTTCCAGGCAAGAATACTGGCGTGGGTTGCCATTTCCTTCTCCAGGGGATCTTCCCAACCCAGGGACTGAACCCGAGTTGTTTACATCTGCTGCATCAGCAGGCGATTCTTCACCACTAGCACCCCCCGGGAAGCCTTTTTTTCTAATGTGAAATGATGTAAAATCTTCCAAGTTAGTTCTGTTCACTGATTTTATTCAGGAAAGATGTGGCTGAATATTTTTTTTCCTCCTCAAGGAGAAGCACTGGGTTTAAAGTCAGAAAGCACCAGCTCCAAGGCCAGTCCTTCCACTCCATCCTAACTCAGTCAGTTCATTCATTTTTCCTCTCAGTTAGTTTTCTCATCTGTAACAGGGACGGAACACCTACTCCAGCCCTGCTGTTAACTGCAGCTGAGTGAATAGAAGTGTCAGTGATGTGAAATGCTTTCAACCTCAATGTGATATCACCTCAAGGGAAACCCCCCACATTCTGTCCACATCTGGTGGTTGGTTGGTTCAGTCAGTAACACTCACTGCACACCTACTATGCACCAGGCACATTCTAGATGCTGGGATGGAGTTGTGAATGGGAACTACACACAGTGAGCTTGTTGGGGGGGGGGCGCTGGTGCACAGACCATGAGTACATTGAGTAACCAGTACATTTCAAATAGTGATCAATTCTACGAAGAAGCAAGAACACAGCATTCTGAAGAATGCTTGGGGAGGTGATGACTTTGGATAGTGCTCAGGGAGGACCTCTGTGTAGATGACATCTGAACTGAGATGTGAATGTTCCTGGCAGAGGAAAGAGCAAGTTCAAAGGCCTTGTAGAGGCCAGGTTCCCCAGAGGCAGAGCCAGAGACAACAGGAACTGGGGTGAATGCTGTTTCCTGAGAGGAGTTCAGAGCAAGCCACAGGAGGTGTGGGAACCAGGATCGGAGGAGGAAAGGGCTAGGTAAGGTGGGGGGGCTCTGGCCTTGACTGGCCCATGGGGGGCTCTGGAGTAAACCCAGCACCCAAGAGCTGCCTCTCCGTGGCATGCAACAGATGCTCACTATTGGCACGTCAGGGCTTTCCCGGTGGCACTGGTGGTAAAAAACACATCTGCCAATGCAGAAGACTCGGGTTCGATCCCTGAGTCAGGAAGACCCCTGGAGGAGGGCATGGCAGCCCACTCCAGTATTCTTGCCTGGAGAATCCCATGGACAGAGGAGCCTGGCGGGTTACAGTCCATGGGGTCGTAAAGAGTCAGGCATGCCTGAATGACTTAGCCCACACAGGCATCTGTCAATCACCCTCCAAGCCCTGGGATCAGAGATGCCCTTTCCCACCTGAGCTGCAGTGAGCATCTTCTTCATGCCATTTACAAATGGGCTGTGGCTAAGGGAGTGAGCAGGAGGGAGAGTCACCTCTCAGGCCGGGTGGCTCCCACCACAAGGGCAATCAACGCCCAGGAGAAGTGTGGACCTGTGAACCATGAGTGCTGGAGACTCATAACTGCTGGGGGACAGTGCTAAGCCAGGTACCAGGGTGTCCACTACAGAACTTAGGGTGGTTCCGGGAATGCCTGATGCTGACATGGTGAGGGCTGAAGGCGGCAGTGGATCCGGATTCTACAGCCTCAGCAGCTGGAAGAGGCCCTGCCTCTGCCAGCACGAGGCCCCGAGATGCCCATCCTACCTGCAGCTCAGGGGCGGCCACGGCCTGGTCCAGTTTCAGGAACTCTGCTTCTCGCCAAGCTGTCTGGAATTGTTGCAGCAGGACTCGGGCCCGGATTTTGGGGAGGGCCAAGCTCCTGTCCATCTGAGCGAAGCAGCTGTGAACTTCCTGCCTCATCCCAAGCAGCTCCTCTTCGGACAGGGAGAAGGCAGAAGAGCAGAGCTTCCTGGAAAAGCAAGAAGAGTGGTCTGTTCTTGCAAAAAAAGAAGACAGGGTGGGTTGTGCTGGAGATGGGGAAGTGGAAATTCAAAGCTCAAATTCCATTAGTCAAATCCATGTCCAGAAACACCCACCATCTCCTGGATCAGGCATTCATTCCACAAGGGTTTCTTTATAGCACTTAATATGTGTCATGTTGGTGTGTGTGTGTGCTCAGTCGCTCAGTTGTATCTCTCTGTGACCCGCATGGACTGTAGCCCTCCAGGCTCCTCTGTCCAAGGGATTCTCCAATCAAGAATACTAGAGTGAGTTGTCATTTCTTTCTTCAGGTGATCTTCCCCACCCTGGGATTGACCCCGTGTTTCCTGTATCAGCAGGCAGATTCTTTACCACTGAGCCATCATATTGCGCTGGACATGGAATCATATTATCTGTTTGATTATTCTGGCAATGTCTGATCAGCACTGGCTGCAGAAAATACACTTTGCGGATGCTTTAAAATTTGGAAATACCTGCAGGACATTGCTGTGGGAAGCCAGGGTCGGGTCTATTAGGCCCAAATTTCCATGGAGGGGTGTGCAATTTCAGCTCAGCTAGAAAGTCCTCTCCTGGGAACAGAATAAAACTATCAGAGCTGATGTGGGCCCCCAGCCAGAAGCAGTCTGAAGGCCTCGAGCCCACAGGGTTCCATGGGACCCACCAATTTTTCTGAAGCACATAAGGAAACCACAGGTTCTCCTTTGTACCTTCCTTCATGGAAATCCTTGCCCCACTTATTTGCTGTTATGTGGCCTCTAAGGTGAAAGTAACTCTGAAATGAATCTGAGTCTTTATTCTTCCCTGGGTGGTCCAGGGACTTCCCAGGTGGTGCCCAGCAGTAAAGAGTGTGCCTGCCAATGCAGGAGATGCAAGAGATGAGTGTTTGATCTCTGGGTTGGGGAGATTCCCTGGAGAAAGAAGTGGCAGCCCACTCCAGCTCTTCTTACTGGAGAATTCCATGGGCAGAGGAGCCTGGTGGGCTACAGCCTATGAGAATACAAAGTGTCGGACAAAACTGAACATGCACACGTGTGCTGGGTGGTCTGGTCTTGATCCTCAACTAGACAGGCACCAAGGTAATACAGCAACACGGGAGACTGTCTCTGCCCTGCAGGAGTTTAACGTCCAGGCAGGAGTTTAGACACAAGGTCTTAAAGACACGCTTTCCCTGGTAAAATATGCATCTTGATTAATTCTCACTTCCTCAGACCAGGTTTACAGCAACTCCATCCCACTTGAAATCAGGAACCTTATAAACACGTTTCCGAACTATTGTGCAAAGTCATTTCAACTTAATGCCTCAGAAATAAAGGCTGCAACCTTTTAGAGTCTTAAATAAGCAAAGCATATAAGCAGACTAACATTGTGTATACTGTTAGTTGACCCTCTTTAACCCTAGGGAAAGTCATAGAGGTTTTCTGATAGAAAAGTAATATTTCTCTTTTCCTGTTGAACAACTCAATCAGTGGCGGCTTTAGTAATATTCCCTGCAAAATGGAACCAAATGAAGGCGAAGAAGGTGACCATCTGGTAATGGGAATGTCAAGTCCAATCCACAGACTTTAAAGAGCCAGCCCAAACAGGTTGGATGGAGCAAAGAGACTTTGGTCAAATGCAGATTGAGCTGAATAATTACTGCTGAGAACAGCTTGTGCAAATAAGAAGTGGCATTTAAGGGTCTGATTTGTATGGGCTTGGAGAAGACAGCATCTTGTTTGTTCAAGTCAACAAAAACAAACAAAGACTGTGAGCTAACATGAGAAAGGTGGGAGAGGTCACTTCATCCACACCAAGATAAGCTCCCTCTCCACAACACCTGGGACCTCTCCTCGCCGGGCGCAGGGTCAGTCCCCAGGGACCTAAGGAGGAGGCATTGCATCACAGAGTCCGGGAGGACCCTGCTCCACGGATGTCACTGCCACCAAGGAAGGATGGGCGTTGCAGAACGACGCTCTGCTATCTGGTGTCGCTGAAAGGGTTCAAGGAGAGCCCAGGCTTTGATGCAGGTGGAGAAGACCACAGATGTCAAGCAAGCAGCATGGGGTTCAAGAGAGGAGGTGGACAGACAGACTGAGCCGATATACTGGGAGGGACTCCTTCCCCTACCCGCCCCCCTGACCCCCAATACCCCCTCTACGATCCTGCGTCAATAAGTGTCTATATACTCAGTTGCTAAGTTGTGTCCAGCTCTTTGCGACCCCCATTGACTCTAGCCCACCAGGCTTCTCTGTTCATGGAATTCTCCAGGCAAGAATACTGGAGTAGGTTGCCATTTCCTCCTCCAGGGGATCTTCCTGATCCAGGGATTGAACCCAGGTCTCCTGCGTCTCCTGCATTGCCAAGTGGATTCTTCACCACTGAGCCACCTGGGATGTCCTATGTCAATATAACCATTTCTAATCAAAAGAGCTGTAGATTCAGAATTGAAATTGCTGCTAAGATCCAAGTTACACTGCGGAATGGTCACACTGGGGAAAGAATGGTCAAAGAGGGCTTCGGTTTTGTTTATTCGCTTGAATAGGGTTTTCTGGGTTGCTTTGTTCAAAGAGAAAGCAACTTGATGGAATATTGATTGGTGGGTCCATTGGTTTAAAGAAGTAGCACTAAGTTATAGCCAAATGCCCACAACTATGCCATTATACGCAAACAGTTTCTATTACTCTAAATAAATAGACTAGGGAGGTGGGGGTTATTGTTTCTCTCCACTCTGCTGCTGTGGGTGGGGGTTTTGCTTTTGTTTCTTTGTGCAGTGAGACTGGTCTCCCCATTTCACACTCAGACAAGGACCCACCAAGCTGCTCACCACCCAGTCCTGCCTCCTCTCAGCACAGCACCAGTGGGTAGGGTCCCCTCATCTCTGGCTCCCAGTACCAGCTCAGAGGCTAGCACCCAAAATGTACCTCCTTCCTATCCTGGTAAAGATCCCGATCCTCCACACGATCACCTGGTTAATTGCTCCTGCTTTGCTCATCACAGTCACCTACCTGTGTGTCTGTTCTCCTGATAATCTGAGTTCTTCCTGCACAGGAATGATGGCGGTGATGATAGCAGGCACCTCTTACCATCCACTTACTTCTGATCAAAGGTTGTGTTAAAAGATTGACATACTCGCTCACGTAACCCCTCGTCAATGCTGGGAGTTGGCATTTTGCTAGATGGTGATCTAATGGTCTAATCTAGAGTCACTTCCTTGTCCACTGTCAGCTCAGCTTTTGTTTACAGGGGTTACCCTCCAACAATGTTGGAGATACAAACACCCCTAGTAGCCCGAGGGAGAGAATCCTGAGTGGTCTAAGGCAGGAATTGGCAGTCTATGGCTTATGGACCAAATCTGGCCCACTGTTTGTTTTTGTCAATAAAGTTCTATTGGAACACAGTCATGTTCATTTACAGATTATCTGTAGCTGCTTTCACGCTGTGGCCAGAGTTGAATAGCTGCTACGGAAACCATGTAGCCCTCGAAGCCTAAAGAAAGTCTTAGCCCTCTGCTCTAAGACAATCATGGCCTTTTCAGCCTCCTAGCAGGTGAACAGTTTGGCATGGACTTATGAGGTAGTTCTACCCAATAGGATAGGGAAGATCAATGCTGCAGACGTTAGAAAGAGATGATGTGTGTGACACCTGGAGCTGCAGCAGCCATCATGAAACCATGAAGAGATGAGCCCAAGGACCAAGGCAGTACATTGAGTATAGCAAAGCAGAAAGATGTTGAGGGCTGAATCCTTGACAGTATCACTGAGTCATGGAAACAGAATGAGAAAATTCACCTCCTGCCTTCTTATAAAACACTTTCTTCACTTTCTAACAACTCAACATGTGCTACTCAAAGCACCATAAATGAGAGAGCATTGTCATCGCATTCCACAGACAAGAAAGATGAGGATCAGGTTAAGTAACTTGTCTACACTCAGACAGGTGGTGCTGGTGCTGGGATTTAAACCTAGATCTTTGGTCTACACTGCCCACATTTCATTCCTTTCTGTTGCCCCATGTGGGTGGTGTTTGAGGCTCCTCCAGTTTCCAATCTGATGTACCAGCCCCAAACAGCTGCCAAAGCTTGGCTGGCATCTATCACACAACCAAAGCCCCCCTTTATTTTAGTTCAGTTCAGTCGCTCAGTCATGTCTGACTCTTGCGACCCCCATGGACTGCAGCACGCCAGGCCTCCCTGTCCATCACCAACTCCTGGAGCTTACTCAAACTCATGTCCATTGGTGATGCCATCGAACCATCTCATCCTCTGTCCCCCCCTTCTCCTCCTGCCTTCAATCTTCCCCAGCATCAGGGTCTTTTCAAATGAGTCAGTTCTTTGCATCAGGTGGCCAAAGCCCCTCTTTGGGCCACATCAAATCTCAGTCTCAGGATCAGGTGTCATGTGTCTGGCTATGCCCATAACCAGCAGGTGGAGTCCCTCCCCCACCAACAGGAACAGAGGAGGCGAGGGCAACACACAGGGATTAAGACTCACGTGAAGATAAAGCGCTCCCAGCGTCTCAGCTCCGCCTGCTCCTCCGTGGAGGCCTCCAGCGCGTCGTCCTTGAGTCTCTGCCTCACGCTCTGGACGCCCTCCTGGCCCCGGCCCCTCTCCTCACCCTCCAGCCGCTCGGCCTGGGCCGCCAGGTCCCTGCCATGCTCCTCCAGGATCTGCTGCAGGAACAGCCAAGGCACGCCACGCTTGAGCAGCTCCTGGGTCATCCCTGAGTTCTGCAGGCGCCGCAGCTCCTCCGTGGCTTTCTCGGACAGCGAGAGGGTCAGGGCCCTGAGCTCGTCCAGGGCAGCCTGGTCCAGGCGCTCCTGCAGCTCCTCCAGGGCGGCGCTGTGCTCAGCCATCAGGCCCCGCCACTGGCCCAGGTACTGGCTGGCATCCTCAGCGGCCCCGGAGGCTTCAGCGATGGACAGCTGCTCCCTCCGCTGTTCCTTGTGCTGCCAGCAATTCCAGAGCGGACAATTAGCAGGGGGCGGGGCTTGGCTGGTACAGCCCTCAAGAAAACACTCTGGGGAACAGTTGCAGGGGGCGCAGAACATCAACAGCCCTTTCCCCAACTATCGCACATTTGGCAAATCATTCTTTATAAAAAGGAACTGATGTTCTTAAAGACCGATGGAGAGAGCCAAAGTATGACAGCAGCAGAGGAGAGAGGAACCACCGAATGGTTACTTTGAATGAATGCTTTGCGCTTCAAAAACCAAGTAAGTTGAGAGTGTAGCACTGACATATATACACCACCATGTGTAAAACAGAGAGCCAGCGGGAACCTGCTGCGCACCACAGGAAGCCCAGGCTGGCCCTCAAGGATGACCTAGAGAGGCAGCCTGGGGCGCGGGGAAGGAGGCACACACACACACACACACACACACACACACTAATGGCTGAATCTCTTTGTTGTACAGCAAAAGCCAACACAACTTTGTAAAGCAATTATCCTCAATTAAAAATTTAAAAATTATTGTAAATACCAGAAGAAATAAAAGGAAAAGCAACTAAATTTTTCTGCAAATAGGCCAACAGGAGAGAAATACTTCAAGACTGTGTTCAGAGCTGGAAGGACTATTGATTTCTCCCCACAGTCAAGCCCTAAACAACAAGAGAGGACGTTTCTATTAAGATTCTTTTTTTTCCCTCTTGCCTCGGTCATTTTTTCTTTGGTTATGTTTGTGTTTTTCTCAATCAAAACAATTCTTTGACCTCTGGGATTAGCAACAGAAGCTGTGGAGAGGTGACTTCGCTGAAGTTCTCAAGATTTCCTTATGAGTACATTAACTTTGGTAAAGGCAGTGTGTGTGCACATGTGCGTGAAGTCACTTCAGTCGTGTCCAGCTCTTTGTGACCCTAAAGGCCATAGCCTGCCAGGCTCCTAGTCCATGGGATACTGCAGGCCAGTATACTGGAGGGGGTTGCCATTTCTTCCTCCAGGGGATCTTCCCAAACCAGGGATCAAACCCACCTCTCTTACGTCTCCTGCACTGGCAGGTGGGTTCTTTACCACTGCACTACCTGGGAAGCCCAAAACAAGTATAGCCAGCTTAAATTTATACTAATAGGAGTGATAGTATGCTTTAGAAATATGACAGATTAAACACACCAGTAATTCTCCTTGTATGTGGTGTTCAATATTAATGGCTGATTTTGTTTTAATTGGAGCATAATCGCTTTACAGTGCTGTGTTAGTTTCTGCTGTACAACAATGTGAATCAGCTATAAAAAAACACGGAATGAATCTGCATGTCATCCTTAGGCGGGGGCCATGCTAACCTTCTCCGCGTCATTCCAAGTTTAGTGTATGTGCTGCCGAAGCAAGCACAAGACTCTATCTCCTGAACACACCCTCCCCAAAGGAGAAGAGCATGTCACTCAATTGAACTTCAGTAAAATGTGACCATCTTTATGCATTTCAAAGAAGGATCCAGGGCATCTTCTTCCCACCCTCTTCACTCAAACACAGTATTTTTCCTTTCTTGCTCTCACCTCCTGGACTAGACAAAATCTGCCTCTGTCTACACTAATCACAATATTCCTAAGGCAAGGGGTGGCAAATTTGATAATTCAAAGGCAAGATTTATGGTGAGGATCCAGGCAAAGGAAAAGGCTTAATTTGCTTCATCCAGCTGAACTTTAAGCATTGCCTCTTTTGTTTGAGGTTTCATGGCTTTTAAGTAAGTTAATAAAGCTGATAAGTGTTCCCCTCAAAAAAAGAAAATTTGGAGAAGGAAATGGCAATCCACTCCAGTATTCTTGCCT
The DNA here is from genome assembly GCA_006410615.1 of Neotragus moschatus. Classification (NCBI taxonomy): domain Eukaryota; kingdom Metazoa; phylum Chordata; class Mammalia; order Artiodactyla; family Bovidae; genus Neotragus; species Neotragus moschatus. The sequence continues at coordinate 6,887 of SJYA01001011.1, read as the reverse complement.
GGAGAATCCCATAGACAGAGGAACCTTGAGGGCTACAGTCCATGGGGGTCACAAGAGTCGGACACGACTAAGTGACTTTGAAAATAACTGAAAATGTAGTGAAAACTTCATTTGTTTGACTTTTATTGAACATGTATTTATTGAGTAGGTAAAGCTCAAGAGGCAGACCACATGGGTTCCAGTCCTGGCTCTCCCACTTACAAGCTGAGTTACCCCAAATGAATGTCTAGCCCTCTCTGTGTGTCCAGCGCCTAAACTATAAAAAGAGGACAATAACAGGATCTACTTCATGGAGTAGCTGTCAGGAGTCAATGAGATGCTCAAGACGTGTGTCAACTACAAATTGGCACTTACCAAGAGCATTGCCAACTGAACAACAAAGGCACTTGCCACCTGCCTCTACGGAGACTGAAGCCCATGCTGCTATGGCTGCTGACTTCAACACCCCCTGAGGGAGTGCAGGGTGAGTGAGACTCTGTGCTCCAGGGAATCTGGTGGGACAGGACTTTAGATAGTTGGACGTTTTTAGAAACAGGTTTTATGAGCTCAACCCTTGCATCCTCTCGTATCTAGAGCAGCACTAAATCCCTTCATGGTGACATCAGAGCCTCGTGACTAACAAAAAGCCCTTTGTAAAATGAGTGCTTCATGGTACTGAACTCCCCCTTCACTAAAATCTTATATATTGACCTTCCTCCACTGCTGCTTTGGAGCAGCCTCTCAGAGATATCAGAGATGCTGCCTCTTGGGCTGCAGTCCTTGTTCTGCCCCAATTAAATGTGTAGGTAGCTCTTGGAGAAGGGCCTGGTGCAGAGTTGGCATCAATGAATGTCTGCTATTATTACTACCACATCCCAGGCACAAAGGAACTGAAAATCAAGATATTCTCAGAGAAAAAAACCCTGAGATCCACGAGAGACAATTTAAATAAGGAGGTCACAGAGGCCTTTTAAAGAAGAAGATCTATATGGCTAAACAACAAGGTCCTCCTGTATGGCATGGGGAACTACATACAGTATCCTGTGATAAACTATAATGGAAAAGAAAAAAAAAAGACTAACCACCATCAAATGTAATTATATTTGCTACAATCATGCTACTGTGAATTTTTAAAACGTTAAAAAATAAAGGAGCCCCAAGAGAGACCTGAGGGGTGAAGTCATACCTCAGTCGAGTGAAGATGGGGAAAAGGATATTTCTGGAAGAAATAACAGAAGGTATAAAAGGCCTTGTGATGAGAAAAAAGCTGACATGCACAGAGACGTCAATCACAGTGTTATCTTTAATAGTGTACCCATGGGGCTTCCCCGTGGCTCAGCTGGTAAAGATTCCCCCTGCAATGCGGGAGACCTGGGTGGGTTGGGANAGAGTTGAATAGCTGCTACGGAAACCATGTAGCCCTCGAAGCCTAAAGAAAGTCTTAGCCCTCTGCTCTAAGACAATCATGGCCTTTTCAGCCTCCTAGCAGGTGAACAGTTTGGCATGGACTTATGAGGTAGTTCTACCCAATAGGATAGGGAAGATCAATGCTGCAGACGTTAGAAAGAGATGATGTGTGTGACACCTGGAGCTGCAGCAGCCATCATGAAACCATGAAGAGATGAGCCCAAGGACCAAGGCAGTACATTGAGTATAGCAAAGCAGAAAGATGTTGAGGGCTGAATCCTTGACAGTATCACTGAGTCATGGAAACAGAATGAGAAAATTCACCTCCTGCCTTCTTATAAAACACTTTCTTCACTTTCTAACAACTCAACATGTGCTACTCAAAGCACCATAAATGAGAGAGCATTGTCATCGCATTCCACAGACAAGAAAGATGAGGATCAGGTTAAGTAACTTGTCTACACTCAGACAGGTGGTGCTGGTGCTGGGATTTAAACCTAGATCTTTGGTCTACACTGCCCACATTTCATTCCTTTCTGTTGCCCCATGTGGGTGGTGTTTGAGGCTCCTCCAGTTTCCAATCTGATGTACCAGCCCCAAACAGCTGCCAAAGCTTGGCTGGCATCTATCACACAACCAAAGCCCCCCTTTATTTTAGTTCAGTTCAGTCGCTCAGTCATGTCTGACTCTTGCGACCCCCATGGACTGCAGCACGCCAGGCCTCCCTGTCCATCACCAACTCCTGGAGCTTACTCAAACTCATGTCCATTGGTGATGCCATCGAACCATCTCATCCTCTGTCCCCCCCTTCTCCTCCTGCCTTCAATCTTCCCCAGCATCAGGGTCTTTTCAAATGAGTCAGTTCTTTGCATCAGGTGGCCAAAGCCCCTCTTTGGGCCACATCAAATCTCAGTCTCAGGATCAGGTGTCATGTGTCTGGCTATGCCCATAACCAGCAGGTGGAGTCCCTCCCCCACCAACAGGAACAGAGGAGGCGAGGGCAACACACAGGGATTAAGACTCACGTGAAGATAAAGCGCTCCCAGCGTCTCAGCTCCGCCTGCTCCTCCGTGGAGGCCTCCAGCGCGTCGTCCTTGAGTCTCTGCCTCACGCTCTGGACGCCCTCCTGGCCCCGGCCCCTCTCCTCACCCTCCAGCCGCTCGGCCTGGGCCGCCAGGTCCCTGCCATGCTCCTCCAGGATCTGCTGCAGGAACAGCCAAGGCACGCCACGCTTGAGCAGCTCCTGGGTCATCCCTGAGTTCTGCAGGCGCCGCAGCTCCTCCGTGGCTTTCTCGGACAGCGAGAGGGTCAGGGCCCTGAGCTCGTCCAGGGCAGCCTGGTCCAGGCGCTCCTGCAGCTCCTCCAGGGCGGCGCTGTGCTCAGCCATCAGGCCCCGCCACTGGCCCAGGTACTGGCTGGCATCCTCAGCGGCCCCGGAGGCTTCAGCGATGGACAGCTGCTCCCTCCGCTGTTCCTTGTGCTGCCAGCAATTCCAGAGCGGACAATTAGCAGGGGGCGGGGCTTGGCTGGTACAGCCCTCAAGAAAACACTCTGGGGAACAGTTGCAGGGGGCGCAGAACATCAACAGCCCTTTCCCCAACTATCGCACATTTGGCAAATCATTCTTTATAAAAAGGAACTGATGTTCTTAAAGACCGATGGAGAGAGCCAAAGTATGACAGCAGCAGAGGAGAGAGGAACCACCGAATGGTTACTTTGAATGAATGCTTTGCGCTTCAAAAACCAAGTAAGTTGAGAGTGTAGCACTGACATATATACACCACCATGTGTAAAACAGAGAGCCAGCGGGAACCTGCTGCGCACCACAGGAAGCCCAGGCTGGCCCTCAAGGATGACCTAGAGAGGCAGCCTGGGGCGCGGGGAAGGAGGCACACACACACACACACACACACACACACACTAATGGCTGAATCTCTTTGTTGTACAGCAAAAGCCAACACAACTTTGTAAAGCAATTATCCTCAATTAAAAATTTAAAAATTATTGTAAATACCAGAAGAAATAAAAGGAAAAGCAACTAAATTTTTCTGCAAATAGGCCAACAGGAGAGAAATACTTCAAGACTGTGTTCAGAGCTGGAAGGACTATTGATTTCTCCCCACAGTCAAGCCCTAAACAACAAGAGAGGACGTTTCTATTAAGATTCTTTTTTTTCCCTCTTGCCTCGGTCATTTTTTCTTTGGTTATGTTTGTGTTTTTCTCAATCAAAACAATTCTTTGACCTCTGGGATTAGCAACAGAAGCTGTGGAGAGGTGACTTCGCTGAAGTTCTCAAGATTTCCTTATGAGTACATTAACTTTGGTAAAGGCAGTGTGTGTGCACATGTGCGTGAAGTCACTTCAGTCGTGTCCAGCTCTTTGTGACCCTAAAGGCCATAGCCTGCCAGGCTCCTAGTCCATGGGATACTGCAGGCCAGTATACTGGAGGGGGTTGCCATTTCTTCCTCCAGGGGATCTTCCCAAACCAGGGATCAAACCCACCTCTCTTACGTCTCCTGCACTGGCAGGTGGGTTCTTTACCACTGCACTACCTGGGAAGCCCAAAACAAGTATAGCCAGCTTAAATTTATACTAATAGGAGTGATAGTATGCTTTAGAAATATGACAGATTAAACACACCAGTAATTCTCCTTGTATGTGGTGTTCAATATTAATGGCTGATTTTGTTTTAATTGGAGCATAATCGCTTTACAGTGCTGTGTTAGTTTCTGCTGTACAACAATGTGAATCAGCTATAAAAAAACACGGAATGAATCTGCATGTCATCCTTAGGCGGGGGCCATGCTAACCTTCTCCGCGTCATTCCAAGTTTAGTGTATGTGCTGCCGAAGCAAGCACAAGACTCTATCTCCTGAACACACCCTCCCCAAAGGAGAAGAGCATGTCACTCAATTGAACTTCAGTAAAATGTGACCATCTTTATGCATTTCAAAGAAGGATCCAGGGCATCTTCTTCCCACCCTCTTCACTCAAACACAGTATTTTTCCTTTCTTGCTCTCACCTCCTGGACTAGACAAAATCTGCCTCTGTCTACACTAATCACAATATTCCTAAGGCAAGGGGTGGCAAATTTGATAATTCAAAGGCAAGATTTATGGTGAGGATCCAGGCAAAGGAAAAGGCTTAATTTGCTTCATCCAGCTGAACTTTAAGCATTGCCTCTTTTGTTTGAGGTTTCATGGCTTTTAAGTAAGTTAATAAAGCTGATAAGTGTTCCCCTCAAAAAAAGAAAATTTGGAGAAGGAAATGGCAATCCACTCCAGTATTCTTGCCTGGAGAATCCCATAGACAGAGGAACCTTGAGGGCTACAGTCCATGGGGGTCACAAGAGTCGGACACGACTAAGTGACTTTGAAAATAACTGAAAATGTAGTGAAAACTTCATTTGTTTGACTTTTATTGAACATGTATTTATTGAGTAGGTAAAGCTCAAGAGGCAGACCACATGGGTTCCAGTCCTGGCTCTCCCACTTACAAGCTGAGTTACCCCAAATGAATGTCTAGCCCTCTCTGTGTGTCCAGCGCCTAAACTATAAAAAGAGGACAATAACAGGATCTACTTCATGGAGTAGCTGTCAGGAGTCAATGAGATGCTCAAGACGTGTGTCAACTACAAATTGGCACTTACCAAGAGCATTGCCAACTGAACAACAAAGGCACTTGCCACCTGCCTCTACGGAGACTGAAGCCCATGCTGCTATGGCTGCTGACTTCAACACCCCCTGAGGGAGTGCAGGGTGAGTGAGACTCTGTGCTCCAGGGAATCTGGTGGGACAGGACTTTAGATAGTTGGACGTTTTTAGAAACAGGTTTTATGAGCTCAACCCTTGCATCCTCTCGTATCTAGAGCAGCACTAAATCCCTTCATGGTGACATCAGAGCCTCGTGACTAACAAAAAGCCCTTTGTAAAATGAGTGCTTCATGGTACTGAACTCCCCCTTCACTAAAATCTTATATATTGACCTTCCTCCACTGCTGCTTTGGAGCAGCCTCTCAGAGATATCAGAGATGCTGCCTCTTGGGCTGCAGTCCTTGTTCTGCCCCAATTAAATGTGTAGGTAGCTCTTGGAGAAGGGCCTGGTGCAGAGTTGGCATCAATGAATGTCTGCTATTATTACTACCACATCCCAGGCACAAAGGAACTGAAAATCAAGATATTCTCAGAGAAAAAAACCCTGAGATCCACGAGAGACAATTTAAATAAGGAGGTCACAGAGGCCTTTTAAAGAAGAAGATCTATATGGCTAAACAACAAGGTCCTCCTGTATGGCATGGGGAACTACATACAGTATCCTGTGATAAACTATAATGGAAAAGAAAAAAAAAAGACTAACCACCATCAAATGTAATTATATTTGCTACAATCATGCTACTGTGAATTTTTAAAACGTTAAAAAATAAAGGAGCCCCAAGAGAGACCTGAGGGGTGAAGTCATACCTCAGTCGAGTGAAGATGGGGAAAAGGATATTTCTGGAAGAAATAACAGAAGGTATAAAAGGCCTTGTGATGAGAAAAAAGCTGACATGCACAGAGACGTCAATCACAGTGTTATCTTTAATAGTGTACCCATGGGGCTTCCCCGTGGCTCAGCTGGTAAAGATTCCCCCTGCAATGCGGGAGACCTGGGTGGGTTGGGAAAATCCCTGGAGAAGGGAAAGGCTACCCACTCCAGTATTCTGGCCTGGAGAATTCCATGGACTGTATAGCCCATGGGGTTGCACACCCAGCTTCTCATTATAAGAAAGAAATAAAAAGCAAAGCCTATAATAATGTACCCAGCAGATAGTCTGGGTTCTATTTTGCACAAACATATCTTTTGTTTGTGGGTTCAGGTGAGCTGAGAGTGTCAATTCCTTCCTTCTATAAATACTGGTTGAGAACCTGTGTGTCCTCAGTGCTGGGGATACAACACAAACCTTTGCCTTTGCAGAGTGGCATTCCAACCCTGTGGCACTCACAAGATTTAGCAAAAGCAACTGTAAGAAATTGTGTTTATGGAAAATCACTGGAATCTCTGCAGTTCATCCATCCTTGCAGATCCTAACCTTGAACCAGGCCAGACCATCAGAAAAAAAATACGGCTATAAGCCCCACTGCTTTGATCCTTGAACCAGTGGAGATGGATGAGGCAGTGTTGAAGTTGGTGTGGAGTTCAATGGCTGAGATAAGAATCATAGCTTCCTGTTGGGCCCAACATTCGGTAATAAAAGTAGAGTTTCTATCAATCAATTTAAGTTATTTTGCTTCCCCTTCCTTCCTGAATGGTACCACCTATGTCATCCTGACAGCCACCTATGTCATCCTGACATCTCATATCCCCTGAATCTGTCCTTGTTCCCATGCTCAAGACATGGTCTCATCACTTGTGATCTGGTCAAGTGCTAGAGCCTCCCATAGGTCTGCACCTTAGTTCAGTTCAGTTCAGTCGCTCAGTTGTGTCTGACTCTTTGCGACCCCATGAATCGCAGCACATCAGG